>SJOL01010924.1:47555-99255 GCA_004794785.1 Opisthorchis felineus | reverse complement strand
TATATATAGACAGAGTGAGAGAGAGAGAAAGAGAAAGAGCAAGAGAGTCAGAAGAATGCAAAAAATGTACCTGGTGTGTACGATAATAAAATCTAGTTAGCCGGACCGCTCATATATTCACTCCGTGAGACTAAAAATCATTTTTTGAAAGAATTTGTTGTTCCTTTCACTGTCCGCTCAACCCAAACTAACCAGTCAGACGCCGAAACTTCTCATCTGACAAAAGCTGAGGAAAAGCTTATCAAACTTATCTCTTCCTAGATAATTTGGGAGCATGTAATCCAATTGGACGAGTCAAGGGAATTCTCTATAAAAGGAAAAGTCATGCTCTGTCTAATACTGGTGACATTTGAAACGGTGAACGTAAGTCCCAATCGGATGTTGTTGGTTATGCCGCTGTTCACAATTTTCCATAAGAAACTATTTCTACCATTTCTACTTGATCGGCAGTGCGAGACTGATCAGTTGAAGCATTGAGTAGGTTGCTTTAACTACTTAGAAACAGTCTTTTAAGAATAAATTTGAATACCGAATTAATAAAAGTAGGAAGTGACCACTCTTGAAACACGTCTCCATCTTGAGTTTCTTCCTGTTCTCGGTTATCAAGAATACAACTCCAGTTAATCAGACTGCTGATCAACCGCTCGTGATGAAACGGTTAGGTAATCAAACTACTAGCCTGGAGGTCATGGGTTTCGTAGAGTTTCGTGAGATGTGCAGCGCTGATGAATCCCAATAACGATGAAACAGCCGTACAGTGCTTCTGGGCTACTCAGTATGAACTGACCTGTCTTACAGGACGAGATCTCAACTGCAACTTTTGAATAAGCTATGCTGATTCATCGTGCCGGATCTTGCGTCGACAGGGCAGTCGAGTCCGGTAATAAGCCTGTTAGACCAACCGTATTCTTACTTGTTCCATCAGTAAAGTTTAGTTTAGTTTAGTTCCAGCGTAAAGTTTCCGCACATAACCATGAGTACTTTTCGTCTAATCAGTTATCACATTAAAGCCTTCTGTCCGTGGGGAAAACGCCATTGTTGCACAATGGCGGAGTTCATAAGAATGGGCGGTAAAATTATCAATTAAAATTCCAGACTGAAGAGGTTAGGAACGGGAGGTGTAAAAAGGCAAACATCGGAATTATTTGGAAGCCAAAATAGTTTTGATGCGCCGACGTTATGAGTGGAATCCAGGAAGAGATGACAAACATTTGTGTAACAGATTTAGATGCACAGCACCCGTATAGTTTATTTTCAAGATTTTGTTCGATAAACTCCTGTTACAAACCTCGTGATTATTTCACGTTTCTGTAGCGTCTTTGGGTTTTTATCGAGATTCTTAGGAACTTACACCAAGTCATTTCAATCCCTCAAGACAATGAAAAATGCCAGGACATCTCAATATGAAGGTGTAACGCCTCAACAAATTGAACATGTAGATTTGCAAGTAAATTTACTCATATCAGTAGTTGCATAGTAGCTTCGATGCCGCCCAGTCAGACCAATATATATCTCGCAAATGGATATCCTTATGATGAAGAATATTCTTGTAAGCACTCTTCTAAAGGAACCGGCCCCATTGAAATTAGCTCCAAAAAAGAAAAGTTCATTACAAACTTCATTTGACCGAAACTTTTAGCAATTCTTCCTGTTCAGTTAAGCGATACTAGGACCTCTAACGAAACACTCACATATTAACACTTTCGAGTGGAATAATGACAGTTGCATTGGATGTCGCAACTCCGAGAAAGACAGCCGTGTAACGTGACGAAGGTATTGTAACTCGCACCCCCTGAAGCTAACTCATACTCCAGCTGAAGAACAACCAAGTTGAACCCATCTAAGGAGGGAAGCATGTTTGTCTCACTGCTAAAAATGATTCATCCTCTGTAAAATTGCATAACCTAAGCCCAGAAAGTAGGGTTAACGATGACGTGAGCCAAGTATTAATTCACATGTGTCTGGTCAGTTTTGTTTTGCTTTTTAAGGAGGCCTATTATAGACATCAGTGTGAACACCGAACTCGGAAACCACCACAGTCCTTTTTAGAGCCACTCAGATACAACTGAACAGAATAACACTAAGACCAGCAAAACCTAGAAGCAAAATATTGGTTGCTCATTTTCGGAGTGTCTGTGTTTACCTTCAAATAGTTTTGCCATATGATTTCATACTGAGCATTCCTAACATTCATGACGAATCGATCGTTCATCCGGACCTTTCTTAGTACGGCTAGTATCAGTCGACTGGTTAGTATTTGCAATGAAGATTCCACCGTATAGGTGGTTAGGATCAACACGGACGCTTGGTTTGACTTACAACGTGACTGAAGAACACGGAGGCCAATGCAGTATCACATGAAATTTCAGTATGTAGTTGTTTTATGAGGTAGAGCCACTCCAGACAGTTGAGCTAAAGGTACAGCAATTTAGTCATCTCTTGGGTTCCAACAACTCCCAACATAACTTGCCAAACGTGCTTTCACGTCATTCGATCGGAAATGTGCGCAGTGATTCAGACCTGGTGCAAAACCCATTTGAATCATAGTGGCGGTCTACCTGTTTCCCTCATTTTGCTGAAACATCAAACGAAAGATCAGACTTTTCAGTACTGAAAAGAAAGATACTTCGGCACTTGTCGAATTCCTGCACTAATCAACTGAGGGTTTGGAAAATTGAGTTTTTAATTTTGACTTCAATGCTAACTTTCAAACTAGCGAGACACTACTTAAGCGTTGATTACTCTGACTTAATGGTAATATTTTCCACTCGCTTCGGGACCCTGATAGACACATCTTGTTGGCTGGCTGTTAATTATCAAGCTAGCTAATAGCAGAGCAGTCAACAATGGCAACGATCAGATCGAATCCCTCTCACCATTCTTCTTCCGCCGCTTATTTTATCGGCAATTTTAACAGATTGCTTCGACAAGTTGAAGTTAAGTCGTCGCAAACGCCAGATCAGCACGCTCTCTAATCGGTTATCCAAGAGTGGTAAAAGCCGAACTTCGTTCCAAGCGAACCATGCGCCATAGCGAGCACGACTGAGCAACTGCTATGAAGGCTGCTTCATGCCACAGTAACATTTAAAGGGGGCTGTGCGCTGAAAGTACAGATCCATGCGAATAAGACAAGAATGACTGTAGCCAATCCACCATGGTTCCGTCCGCCACTTTTGCAGCTTGTTTTCGTGCTCTTTTGATTCTCCAAAAGTCTACACGGCGATGGCAGACAGGCACATGTGTTAAAACCCACGACGCCGTCTGAGCTTGGTCAGTGTTTAGCCGGACCAAGGTAAGACCAGTGCAGGTGAATAACCGTGTCTTTTTCGGTTCAGGTGCTCTCGTGCGAGTGTGCAGCATGCTTCACACTGGGAAAGGGCACAATTAAATGTTACCTGTATGGTTTATTTCTCATTATGACGACCAATCAGTGTGCAATGTACAACAACTGCTCGACAGGTGTTCCTGCTCTTGAGGTAATTACTCATGCAATTGCAGTTAAAATGATGTAGTCATCTAGGCGATACCGATTTCGTATTCCCAACTCCAAAAACTACCAGAGGTTAGGGAAATACACTCAGTTGCAAACAAATTTGGTTTTTTCGAGAGACTCACCTGGAACCCAGCTGAATCTTTCGTTTATGATGTTTTTAAGCAACTGAATGTGCTGCACCATGCCGCCTCACATTTCGGTTGTTACGATATTCGAGATATCACTCTAATACTTGAAATATAATTAGACAGCTACACTGATTTACAAACCAATTTGGTTTTGCGGCAAACTCACCTGGAATGATGTTTTTAAACATCATAAAGGAGAGATTCAGCTGGTTCCAGGTGAGTCTCTCGAAAAGCCAAATTTTTTGCGCAATTTGGCCTCAAGTAGAACATAAGGTTGACGGAAACTCGGGGACTGCGTCTCCCTGATGAGCCCCAAGAAGGGCGAAACCGGTCGTGGGCTGTCGAAGAATTTTCAGCAACCTTATGAGTAGTGTATTACGTCTATCATAGGTTAGTTTAGCTTACTAGCGTTGTCATCAATTTTGTGCTTCACTAATTTGTGGATTAATTAATTGTCCTGAGATTTACCACCGTCCAGAGTCTGAGATCCCTAAACACCTAGGATCGAAATACTCCACGAAATCACCAAATCCACCCTGCTGCTTTCGCCTTCCCTGTTTTCAATTTTTCTTTAGAATATTGATAGCTTTGGCTTATGTCCTATGCCACATACCATCAGATAACAGGACTTGACAATGAAGACCAGGGCATAGTAAGGTGAAACCGTTCCAGAGACTCGCAGAAAGTGAGATATGCTGCGGTACACCGGAGTGTGCAATCAAAATATCAAGCTTGTGTTGCAAAGCCTGACCTCTGCATCTCGGCTTCCCCTGTCTAGGCCTGGGCGACCTGGCAGTATCCCAACCCTCGTACTTTCTTCGGGTGGCATGGCAGCTAGGCACCCAAAGGGTGCTACAGCTGAATGATTTTTTTGCAAAGCCGGGTAATTGAACGCAAAATCAACAAGGAAGTGAGCCAAAAGGTTCAGGGGGATAAGTTCAACATAAGATACAATCAGAGTAACCTTTCGGGAGACTACAGTGACCACAATAGAGCAGATACAAACGGAATACTGCCGATGTGCGTTCAATTCGTCTACAGGTATTTCATTCTTCGTTTTTCCTACTGCTATCAGCCCACTGAAATCTGTTGACCCGTTTCCTGGCAATTTTTGGGCCAAGTCGGGGGTTTCGTCTACCCATTGTCAGTTCACCCGTTCCCGGGTATCAGATGCCCTGACGGAGTTGGTTGTGTTTACCTAGAAATTGCACGCAGCCACAGACCTCAGCAGTAAGACAGATCATGAACTAAACGGTACACCTAACATTTATACGGCCATTATCTTGACCAGTTTCGTTCTGCTACCCTAAAATTACCACGAGTCAAATTATAAAGGACCCATCAGAGCAACGGGAAGTAGAAAATAAGTTTGGGGAAAAAGCGCACATCTGACAGAATTTGGAGAGTGCATTCATTTTATTCACAGCGAGGAGGGTAACCTTGTGTTTCGCCAGTCTATACCTCAGAGATGGGATGCCGATCAATCGCCGACCATATGCGAGACAGCGTTCACCGAATCATCAGGAAAGTACCGTGCAATGAGTGTCCCACTCTGTAAACCACATCCCACTTTTTGGACTACAGAAATTCCATAGAAACCCTACTACAGAAACTCTAGAGACCTTTAATCAGTAAGCACTGTTCATGATGTGAACCCCAAAGATGAAATTACACTGCTTCCTCACCGTGAAGTATATTTCCGGACGTAAAAGTCTGCCTGCTTTTCAAATAAGTGAACTACTCAACAGATAATATACGTTTGTTATGGGTACCACTTGAGACAGCTGTTTTAAAAGGCAAATATGGTAGGGTTTTCAGCAACCTCATGAGTAGTATGGTGCGTCTAAACAACTTATTGTGGTCATACCCAAAACGACACAGCTGACCATCTAGAACTCTCCTACTGTTTAAACCAGCTAGGATAATCTCCGATGGGGTTTCCAGGCATTCTTGCACTATTAATTAGAACGAAGCCACAAAAAGTGGGCGAGAATGAATGACTAGTGTATAGGACTCCGGGTTCGTTCATTTGATTGGATGGTTGTATTTACTGACATTAGAACTCCAGCACCCTAAACAAGATTTGTCGGAAACGTCTTCGGAAGTATACCTCGATGTTTAGAAGGCTATTGAAAAAGTATTAGCCTGTACTGCGCTGAATTGTTGAATCCGCTGAACTCAAGTGCAAAGAAAAGTGATAAACCTGGGGAAAACAGACGTGATAATATTTCACAATACCACACACTTCTTCTGGAAGAAAAGGCTGAAACTGTCTTCTATATCTAAAACCAAAGTGATACGCGGTAACTCACCATAGAAACCTGAGGTTTTCTGTTTGCTAGTGTTATTATGGGGTCTTCCAGGTTGTCTTCACGAGACTACCAAAGAAGATAGTGCGTAATTACGAGAACTTTTCAAGGATGACCACAGGTTTAGTCGGTTTCCTCCAGTCATCGATGAAGACCAAGTTTTAAAAAGCAAAATTGGGCACACGTACCTCGTGCGTCACCGTTGTCATGCACGTGAAGCAATGTCGCAGTACATGTCAAGTTAACCTTACAAAACGGCTGCCAATGACGCAATGTCACCGGTCGAAAGCGTTTTATTATTATTATACAAAATTCTCATAAACATCGCACAGCTAGCACAATACTGTATTGTACAACTCAAGTTAAGCAGCTTTTTTCGGTATCTCTGGATTTGGTGTTTGACTAAAGTTTGAGTGATAATGGAATTATCCGCAATGGTCAAAGAAACTACTTGGGAATTCTTGAAACAGGTCAAACAACAACTGGAATTGTTAACCGCACCAGGAGATCATTAAAACAGCTTATCGTACACGAAACTTTTAGAAACGATGAGTTCATTTTCATAGGACATCCTAAAGCATTGGTAGAATTGACAGGGAAGCATTGAGAGGTCCAGCTGGTGCTGAATCACAGGTGAAAAACATAAAAATGCTACATTTTATCAGCCTGGAGATGTTTCGAGCGTAGAAAATATCGCAGACTAACGTTGTCTGAATGTCTTCCTATTTTGCACCTAGTCAGTATCATTCTGGAGACGGATGCGTAAGACCCACGTGCCCTCATCACATGCCCTCTGGCACTAAAAAACCAGTGTAAGGGTGTGTACTGTTCACGGAACGTGCCAGTAGTGTCTGGCCAAGTAGTTTAAAATGCTGTTCCTGCATCTGATGTTAGGTTATTCTGCAAGTTATTGGACCATTTGTCAGTTTGTTCATTGATCCCAAATGTTCAAAGAACGTTCAAGAAAGTTTGAAAAGACGCTTGAGGATGTTAATTTTCCAAAAACTGTGAAAACGTGGTTTCAATTTCATGTCTGATAACCTGTACCCATTTAGCTCCTGCTGGTCATTAATTAGCTCCGTTATCGAGGGCGCTTTTCCATTCGTAAGTTCCACCCCGGACAGAAGGGCCTATTGGGTCATCTGGATTATACCCTGTGACTCGCTTAGCTAGGAACAATTTGGACGGTGTTCGTCAGTGTTGCTTTAGATCATTAAATGATGCATAATTATCCAGTGTTTTCCACTGTGACCGGTGCTGAAGCTCTCATAAGATTTCCTTTGGTATGTGGACCGGCTATTATGATCATTTGCTCAAATGGCAGGATACGTGTACTGAGCCAGTTTTCTGTTACTCTCATTCAGCAGCCATGAAGTAAGTCTTACTGCACAAAATTAGCAAGGTTAAGATTTACATGCGCTTTACTCTCCAGTAGTACCATGTGAACAAATGTTTCAGCCTTCTATGCCACAGCAACCTTCACAACAGTCTCTTACCTAACTCCACAATGACGATCTATCGACCATCTGCACAGTGACCCCAAGAAAATGCCACCTTGCTCATCCCTGGTGCAACCACGCTTTGACTAACTAGATCAACCACTGTGACTCACCACAATTGTTATCAGTGACCTGAACAATTATGTTGTCTGCCGCAATGACTAGCTGCTACTTCTATTTCGGCAACCACAGCACGTTCAGCCAGTCCTGTCAGCGACGTGATGTGACGTTATAATAGGTTATCTTGATGGCCACACCACTATCATTCATTTTAGACTCAACTCGCACGCTAGATGCCTCCGTAACGACTCGAACAATGGTGTGCGAACATTTCAAACCGGTTAGCTCACAGCTGCGATTCCTTTCGGGTCCGTCGATAGTTCAGGTCACACCAGAGTGGTGTGCGAGGATTCCATTAATTGGTTGCACGAAGCATTTGGCTGTGAAAAGTGCTGCGTTTCACGCGGAATTGCCTTGAACCTGATTCACGTTACAAAACTGGCGCAGGTCATCCAAAGTGACTGTTTTTTCGAAAGTAATCTTGAGTTGCTGGTCCGAATTGTTCGCATTTCCTAGACATGTTTCACTCACACCATAGACCAAACATCGCATGGATTCCAGTAGCCACCACCGCATTTATAATCCTGATGTTTCACATGAACTGACTAGATGAAAGTGAACACGGTGCTGTTCGTGGAAACAGTGACTTCGCCTTTCGATTTTCTCTTGCTGCATAGTATACGGAAGTGTTTGAGTTTTGCAGGAAGTTTCCAGCTCTGTACATGCAATGGTACATCCGTGAATCACTGCGCCAAATTTTAGCATGAGGGTCTTTTTCTAAGCGTCGAAGGCTCAGGATATATCTCCACTACGGGATTAGGTACACTGCGTTCCTATAAAGGAGCTGCTTCCAGATTGGACCATCCCTCAGAATACATCACCTCTTTTTAGTCACTTATAGCCTTCAGGTTCAGAAAATGGTCCTTCATTTCAGGCATTTTTGTCAAAATTTTGCTCATTAGATACCAAAAGCTATTCGCGCCGCCTGTTTGGATGCCAATCAACTGATCGTTTTTTTCTGAAGCCTGTTGGGTATGACATGCAAAACATTTATTTGTTTTACAAAATTTAATCAGATTATTTCCCATAATCTACGAATGTTGTATTGATGTTCTCAATCGTGACAAGCTTGTTAGCTCCCTGCATATAGAATATTAGCCTTCAAAATCTTGTCCAGATTCCCTCGAGGACCGTAGCCCTCGAAGACTACCTGAGTTGGACCATTCCATTTTGGAAAAGTGCTTACACCGACACGAATGATTTCGAGCCTTCCCATGTCATGCCACGATTTACATGGTCGACAATCCTGGTTGCTTGTTCCCGTTGGCATCAACTGGTGGGCGATCTGCAACCGTTTAAGTTTAAGAGTTACTTGGAAGGTTTAGATGAATTGCCATAAGAAACCGCAAGAAATCTAGGGCCAAAGAGAAGAGGAGATGTATCACACAAAGGAACATTAAATTTTGTTCATGCACGATGAGTTTCTAACTTTTTATTCTCTGTATCCCTCTAAGGAGAAACCACCGTGTTTCTGCTGGTCTCCTCAGAAGGATATAAATACACTGATACAGATATAAATCCGCTAAGTTACTTCCGAATTTGAATCGACATTTCATTAAAGGTTCTCTGTGTCGTTATTCTTACAGATTGTGGCTCGTTGAGTCCTAATACCGCACTGCTAACGTGATTTATTTGAGCTTTGTGAAGATGTCAAGAACAGGTCATTCCACTGTACAAATTGCAGTGTTATTATGTATACTGTATGGCGCTCTGGCTGGCCGGTTGCCTTCTTTGGAAGAAAAGAGAGTCGACGAAGATTTATACCTTCCATGGGGAGAACGAAAGCAGCGAACGACTGATCATGTATTGGGAAAAGAAGAACTGCAACCAGTGGTCCGCCGGTACAAATTGGATGCTTACCTTGACTTGCCTTGGGGTTGAAACTTTGTTAGACTTATGGTTGACAACGGTGTAATATAACAAATTATGACATATGCACAAGTACCGTCATTTTGTCTAACCTCGAAGGGAAAAGTGCCAGAAAGGGCATGACTTAAGCATGCACACTTAGGCACCGCCGTATAAGGGAGTGAGACAAAACGAAAACAAAATGGATACAAGTAATAACCTTTCAGTGTGCCTGGAATCAATGTTTGAGAATTTAGAACTGGAAAACCTAAAACCCTTTTTTCTGAATTTCGACACTCAAAAACCCGTACCTTTTCAGATTCGACTGCCGACCGCCCTAAACTCGCTGGCGTTCTCTGAAAACCGGGTTTCTTTTGGTTATTTCGATTTCACTGAAAACCGTTGATTAGTTGACCTGCAATAACAGTGGTATTGTAAAGGTTTGTGCGACACTTGGGTGACAAAAATGCTGTAGTGTAAACTTCACATCAGAATGCCTTCCTTCGGCTTGTAACATGAATCGGATAAGTTAATTGAAGAAATGTAGCAGGGTAACTAAATCACAGGGGCGTTCGTCAAATCCGTTCTAAGTGGTCGCCATCCTCTACGTTACGAAGCCTGCGTCAGCTCACGGTACCACGCTGTCTTCACCGTCGTCCAGAATTACGACGTTAATCCCAAGGTGTAAGTTCACTGCGTCTTTCCTCGCGGCTCCGTTACACCCTGAAGACCCGACGCTTGTGATCTCAGCAGAGCAAATGTAGTTTTCACAGCTCAGTGTACAGAGCGATAGGCTAGCCAGAAGCATGCGAACTACATTTGATTGGGACACAAACATACCAGAGATGACCGGTAGAGGTGATTCGTACCTGTTCTAATTACGGACAACGACGGTCTATTCGTGGCTGGCTATTTCTACCGAAGGACATCGCAGTTGGTTACATTCACTCCGGCAAACAACACGGGAGACTCGGTATCACACTGCCACGCACAATCATCCCGATACAATGGGCAGTGCGTATGGAAAGCTGCCGTCAACGCACTGCAGAGTGTCACGCAACTTGCTTGATGATCCTGCGTTTAGGACGGTTGTTCGGAGTCTCAGCCTTCCAATCAGGGTCCAAAATACGTGTGTTATGAATAAGAAGGAAATGGTGGTTGATTGGGACGATAGTATGCACAACAACCTTGATGGTCGTGCCTTGTGAGTTGGTCACCTCATCACTTCCGAATCGATGGCTTGTATTCCCAGAAGACGTGTTCCCTCGAGTATTCATCCGCGATATCCAGCTCCAGTGCAACCTGGTGAGAACGAGAGTTAGGAACGCCCGGCGTGGTCAGCGACTCACAGCACTGCGTCTTTGACCACACACATGACCCTTAAGTCGGACACCCCGTGCCTCATTCGCTTGTCTAGACTGTACCAGCACTTACTGTGCCTTGAAAAGCGTCGAGCGTTGTTTGTCCTTACTTCAGCTGCTGGTTTCTACACTTCCAATTTAATGTCAAACATTATTCCATACGTTGGAAATCATTTCACCCGGCTGACAAAAAACTAATGATGGCATGCCTTCTTCCTGAACACTCCCCTTCTTTTTATGTCTTGCTATACATTCTTCCATATCTGTCACTCGCATTTTCATGTGCGTGATCATGCCCTTCAAAAATAAACGGTAGCAGTAATAGGAAGTAACTTCCTAAGGCTTGTTGATATGAAAACATGAACAGACACTTCATATTTGAGCACTTGGACATTTTCGGAACCGGAGCAGTAGTTACATGAACATGCGGCTCTTTGGACTTCTGAAAGACCCCCTTTACAAAAAACAACTCACTTGGTCAGTCAATTAGAACGCCACTGGTTCGTTCCTTATAAGGAAAGACTGTGAACTGAACCAGTTTACCTTTGCTGCCGGTAGAGCACGCGAACTGTCACGCGCACACAGGAGCACAGGTGGTCAATTCAAGCATACCGAGACAGCGAATTACCACTGTCACTAGCATTACCACTTCTACCAATACCACCGCAGTCTCTCCGACTATGGTCTAAATGGATAGCTCACTAATACGTCAACCGGTGAGTTAGACGGAGCGTGAGAAATAAACAGAAGTGAACAAACTCAGTGGCTCACCCGTCCTCCATGCAAATCCCACTTGGACTCGATTCGCTCATCGAGCTAATTGTTTTTTAGTATGTTGTACGGAGCGTGAGTAAACGTATTCTACAATTAAAGCAGGAGATTACTAGACACACTAGAATGGTCTCATTCCAGATCCTGTTCAGGACTATCAAACCCAAATTTTCACGTTCTCAGTTTCCATGATTTTTTCCATGTTCGCTCACTGAAACCGATGTAACTAAAAATTAAGCATCGATTCTACTCTCTGTATAACGGTCATAGTTAACCGCATTCCTATATAGCGAATACCTATAGTGGAAACTCAAGGGCAGCATATCATTCAAGTAAACAAGTGTTACTGAGAATCGCGTGAGAATCGGGACACCCAGTGGCGCCATCTTGTTATAATCAGGCATGAACCGAGCGGATTCTTCCGATTTTTTAAAGATGAAACTGTTGCAGGTTTCACCATTCTATCAAAAGACTAGTAATGTAAAAAAACAAGAGGAACCTAATATCCACAAACACGGCACAACCCCTGTATTAGCTTTAGGTTCAGAGCTTTCCTGTCCTACACCCAATGATCGTAGGCATACATCCTGGACGTTGAGTTAATCAGACTTTCCACGGGTTCAATTCAGAGGTCTGTCTACAGAAAGCCCACGTGGACGGGACAGTACACAAACTTCCTGAGTTTTGTGCCGCTGAGGCAGAAACGAACCCTGATTCACACTTTAGAGAACCGAGCAAAACGTATTAGCTCTGCTGATACGCTGGACTCTGAACTGCAGCACTTTGCTAGTGTGCTCCGAGCCAATGGTTACCCGGAGAGATTTATAACCAAGAATATGTCCGATCGCCCTATCCAACCGCCTATCACGACCGTTGGAAAGAAGCCAATATACTTGAGTTTACCGTATGAAGGCGATCTGTTGGCGGACATAGTCAATCGCCGCTTTTTTTCAATCCCTACAACGCACCTTTCCGGCTGGAACTCTGCGGTCTTGGTTTACAAGCAGCCCATTGCTCAACTTAAACCTCAAAGACAAGATGCCAGTCCTCAACCAGAATATGGTTGTGTATTCTTTCTCCTCCTGCTGTTCAGCGGCGTATGTTGGGCGCACGACACGGCAACTTTCCAAAAGAATACGTGGGCACCCCTCTTACCGGAATACCACTAGACTCAACAGTTCAGCCAAAAGCTCAAATGCGTCCCACCTAATTGACACTGGGCACGTAGTCATTCCAAATGATTCATTTCATGTCATTTACCGTGTATCCAATAGACTACCAGTATCTATCCAACGGCGCTGCTTGACTGCAGCCGAGGCAGTCGCCATACGCCTGCGAAAGCCAGTTCTGTGCTGTCAAAACCGTTTCGTAAGAACGCTGAGTCTGCCTTGGTCGTGTGACACCAATCAACCGGCCAAGTCACCCAACGGCCCTCTAGGCTATCTCACAACATCCAATTAGATGCGAGGTGGGGGCGCAGACAACCAATCGTTCGTGTCTCCACGTTTTCCATTTCACTAACCAATCTTCGCTGCTTATTTCATTTTTCGCTCTTATTTTAACCATTAGATATGTACTGACCTGATGACGAGATCCCGAAAACATTATTGTTCGTCACTGCGTTCTTTTTCAAACCATCGGGATATTTAAGCAAATACATCATACACATTTAGAGAAATGAGTTTAGCGAAACCTCACGTAAGGGAAAGTTAGCAAAATTGGCAAACGTAAACTTAACAGAATATAATTCACGAATCGTCAGCCAGTGGCGCTTCTGTCTCGATGGCCTATTGGTTTGTACATGAGCCACCACATCACACCGAATTACCAAATGGTCAATAAAGCATTAGGCAAACACATCAGTGTTTTACAATTCTCTTCTGGCAACAGACTCCAACAATCTTCACGAATAAACCAATGATACACGAAACAGAGCTTACCGAACAACAAGCCTTGAACACCCTCAACAAAGATTCGAGGGAACCTGGATTGCATTCGTGATCTGTCATTAAAAAGATAACGGTAAACTTTGTACTACACCTGGCATCTATGACGCTTGTTAAACTCCCAACAAAGTGAATAAACTTTGTTTTCACACGTGTTTACCTTTCTCAGTTCTGTGTAAAATGCTGCTAAGACGACCTGAAAGCAGATCTCATAGGAGAGGTGACCAGATCATATTGTGCAAATTAATGATATCCTTTTCTTCTAAAGTGTATTCGTTATGTAACCATTTACACTGCTTTTTACTTGTCCTGAGATCCCCATCAGCTCAAGTTGGAATCGCCAACGCACTAGTTTTTCATAAGTGGCCACTCAAAGAGTCGTCCAAGTTTCTATTGTCATAGATAATCGTGATACTCTTCTGCAATCATGTCGAGCTTGGTTCCATCACTCAAAACAACTCATGCGGAAAACGTATGGTTACTTATCAATACTTTAATTGCAAAAGTGGAAGTGATTTTCGGCGTGAATACGTGAGAACGCAACATTTTGGTACTTGTGCAGTTTAGCCTAGGGTTTGTGAAGGTGGCAGAGTAAGTAGCACAGTATCATCGGTTTGGTCCACCGAAGTACTGTCCTCAAGAAGGTTCACTGTTCGGTGTTTAGGTCCGCTGGCTACATCACATTGCACGGCGCCTGACGATCAAAACTGCGGCCGGATTCGGTTAGAGTAGAGTATATTTTCTGCCAGTCTATGTCATGCTGGAACGACGGGTTTGTGCGGGCAAGTAACATAGAAACAAACCAAGGTGGAAAGTCAAGAACATTCTTGTGCGTGATTTCAATGACTTCGGTTATATCATTGTTTGACATTTAAGTTTGATAAAACTGTCGAAGTGGTTATTCTGGTGAACTTTCCAAAGATACAAAACGTTTACTTATCAACTTAGCTGGTTCCCAGATAGTGACACCGTGCCGCCTCTTGTGAACCGTATTCCGCCTTTCGGTATCACCAAGAGACCGCTAAACAGTGTTACTGTAAGCCCATGATGAACACCTCTGATGGTTGGGTTTGGGGGAAGGGTGTACCTAATGGGGTGTTGCTAGGACTCATAGGCTTTTGCTGGAAAAGTATTCTATCCGCTGTCTATGGAATCAGCAGATTGCACTGACCTACAGGGTTAAGTACTGCCAGTGGGTCAGGAAATCTATTCACGCGAAAACTCGGCTAAAAACAGCCATAGTAACTTCTAAGGGTATCTGAAAAAATATACTGAATGTGCATTCATTCCGGTGACTAATGTCGTTACATGAGAACAGGTGAGGTTCAGCTGTTTCTAACAAGAGTTGGAATAATCCTCGTGCCGCACCTGGGCAGGGATGCAATTTGACAAGGGGTTAAGCAAAAATGAAATCAATTTTTAAAACCAAATTAAGCATGAATCGACTGAGCAGTTTGTAGCCTACTGGTCATGCTGAGTGAATTATGGACAAACAGATTCGAGTTTTTATAAAGGTAACTGCTCACAAGGTTGCTGGAGACTCTTCGACAACCCACGATCGCTTTCGCCCTTCTCGATATGCAAATAAGTGTATTTGTTGATATGTCCAATTTGGATTCAAGTGGAACATAAGTTTGAAGGGAATTCGGGGACTGCGCCTACCTAAAGAGCCCCAAGAAGAGCAGAACCGGTAGTGAGCTATCGGAGAGTTTTCAGAAACTTTATGAGTTTTTTCCTATATGAAAATATACTACAGTATCCCGAATATCGTACGAACTGAAACATGAGGCGGCCTTTGTGCCGCGCCTTCAGTTGAAGAATATCATAAACGAGAGATTCAGTTGAGTCCCCCGTGAAAACACAGTTGGTATGCAAATGAGCGCATTTGTCGAGATTGGAGTTTTGTTCGGCACCGTGAAAATAACATGGAAGTCTGTCGGTGGTAATGGGATGTCAAACTCAAATTACCATAGTGGTAGCTCTTCGTATGTGGGCTCCCCAAAGGTGATAGGGACTCAAAATCTAACCTGCTTCCACAACACTGCTTCGGATACACAGTGAAAGTGGAATCCGGAATGAAAATGTCTTCCATCGTGAAACCCAGTTATCTTTTATAGTCAGAAAGGTTTTCAATAAGTTAATTAAACTGAGTTGGACAGTTTGGACGCAAAAGTCTTCAACACCGGGCACTGTGATACCATGGGTGCGTCGCTTGTATACATGTGTGTCTTTTATCGTGAGTTTATGTACGTATGCCCACCTGCAACGACCCCGACCTAACAATGATTTGGCTTGCGATCTTTCAGTTGATTATCAACTGATTATTCGACCGGCCATATGGAAGCGTCAACGAAGCAGGTTGTTTCATTGATAAAACAGTGTTGCACGGATCTAGTCCTTCAAACTGCCGTTAGGCTTCATCGGATAATCTCGAGTCGTGTTGATAATATTTCGACCCGTCTTATCCAATTTTTTTCGGACTGATTCACGTGAAAACTCATTTTGAATAGTAAAACAACTTACCACCAGGAATGACAATGTTCTCAAACACTCTTAGTTGCAGACCAATCTGATTTAAACAAGAGACTCAAATGAATCCCAACTCAACCTCTCATTTATGGTATATCTCAACTGAATATGCTGCACAGATGCTGTCTCATGTTACACTTGGTACGACATTCAAGACATCGCAGTATATTTTTTTGAAGGAAACTACTCATAAGATTGTTGAAAACCCTTTAAAAGTTCATGACCGGTTTCACCCTTATTGGGGCTCATCGGTGAGCGGAATCCCCGAGTTCCCATCAACCTTATGTCATACTTAAACTCAAATTGTACAAAATTCGCACACAAAATGAAAAATGTATAAAGGGCTTTAAAACAAAGTCTAGAAACAAAACAAGTCCCATCCTTCGGTATAGGCTGCTTTACCCCAAGAAAAGCCTCGAGAAGAAATTCTGAGCAAGTGTTGGGGTGTTCAGTTTATGGTTCCACTGTGTAATGCCGGTGCCATTTAGTCTCTAAGACTTACGTGTAAGTAACTTAAATCTCCAAAATAAACAACCTTTAAGGACTGACGCTTTTATTCCGAGTGACCCTTACCTAGGTCTGTGGCCAAATATGATCACAATGGCCACTTTAGTGATGTCAACACGGACTTGACCTGATACACATCGTTGATCGGTCTACGAAGTCTCCACCTGTTTGACTCCGAGCAATGAATGTCGTAGTACGTGTCGGGTTCCGGGACGACATGACCACACTGACTTAATAGCTTGAAGGAAGCACAATACAAGGCTTATGGTGATGGGCGCACAGAGTGGTTCGAAAAGTCGAAATCATATACAAGAAAAACAAGATAGACTTGTGACGAAATTTCAAATGCCGTAACCTGAAGACGATATGCGCAGTTTGCGATCACACTGGTACTTATTTCTTTCTTCTTTGCAAGTATATTACTCCCTCCATAGAGAAGCACCTGCAAAAGACACTAAGTTTCTCCTCGAGAGAGAGGGTGTATTTTCTTTAGAAGGGAAGGAAATATGAAGCGCCTGATATTCTTGGTTTTCAACGTATTCTCACACGTTCTTGAGGGTAAAAAAACTCTTGGCAACGCGTGCTGGTATTCAGTACGCTGGATACAGGACCCAAGTAAGGCTGCTATTGTAACCAATAAATGAAAATAAGGTTGACGGAAACTGGGGGACTGCACCTGCCTGACGATACCTAATAAGGACGAAACCGGTCGTGGGCTGTCAAAGAGTTTTCAGCAACTTTGTGAGTAATTTCACTCATGGATGTAACAAAAGTCTCGCCCCGAATTTCACTATCGAGCACTGGTGATCGTGTCTTGGACCGACGTCAGTTTCGCATCGGTCTGAAACGAAAGACGAGCGCAACGTCGGTACAACGACCCTCGATGGAAAACGTATGCAACACTGACCACCTCATCTGCGTGTTTTGTAGGTCAAAACGTATCAACCGGATAGCACTTCTACACAAACGGTACCAACCAATAAAATTCGTAAGGATGACCTCTATAAGCAAGAAAGTCCGATAACCATCTTCTGATTAAGGCATTGGTGTATTTTAGGTTCTTGAAGCTGCTGGGGTAACAAGCCTATCCTAATTCATGTAGAAGATCAAAATTCGAAAGGTCGGAATTCACCTTATGGCTCAGATAAACTCATCAGATGGATATAATCCAAATTTCGCATCCAGTTAGCGATAGTATCAGCGCCCACTTTGGACTTCGACGGGGACGCAGCAACTGGAGTTGCATGACCCTACAAAGCTATTGGGAAATATGATTAAACCGTAGCACATAATCCATTCAGCTGGTCTCATGGACTATCGGGTATGAAACAAGCAGGAGGATCGATTCGTTGAATATGCAGTCATAAGTACACGCACAAATGGCTGCAGATACTACATAATCGGAAAAGAATGCAAAATAAAAAAGCGCCCATGATGAAAAGCACATGGAAATTGTGATATTCTCAACCCACAGAAGTTAGTGTGATGGAGAAGTGAGTGAGTATTAAGTCACCGGAAAAGGGCTTCGTCGATCGATCTAGCGCGAACATCCGATTGGGATGAATTACAAAAAAATCAGGTTGTAAGACAAAAAGAAGCCGCGTGTGAATGTGCCTGTGCGTGCGTGTTCAGACGCATGCGGAAGAGTAGTTGAGGCTGAAAGTTACCACGTAGGTTTGCGGTGAGGTAAGTAAACTTTGAAAGCCGCACAGAAGAGAGGAAAACGCATTACTCGTCAATATTTTTCCACGGTCAAGATTTAGAGGTGAACGGTGAATTGGAGGTTATACACATGAGTAGAGGCGTTAATCGGGCACGTAAAAGAAGAGTGGTTATATTGTAAATGCAACGTTCTCTTTCATGGACGACTAGGAAGATTGGCGCGGCTGAACAAGTGAGAAAACAAAAGGCGCCTTCGAATCCTCATCCGAGAACATTTACGGGGTTCGGAGGATGTGTTGAGGTGAGGCAAATCCAGGAGAGCGCATGAACCGAATGGCAGGCGGAAATCGACAAAAGGAAGCAGTAGGTTGGCAGACAGGCAATAGGGAGTTGAAAGCCCTTGGGCTGTCGTGTTGGACTGACGACAGCTCCAAAAGATCTGAATGAATGTGCGACGGTAATCACTGACGGGTGGTTAGATCTGACTAAACGAACCCTGAAGTCGGAGATACTGAAATATGGGGACGAAACAAAGTTTCCGGTAGTTAACCAACGATAGAGAACACACAAGACGAACTAGTGTTAAAGAGTCAGTCATCGAAATAACCTCCCTGCAGCTAATGTTTGAAAATAAACAAAGTTTCGTAAATAACTGACTGGTTGGAGGGCACGGCACGCTCTCAGAGTCAACTTCTAAACCGAAAACCATGAGCTAAGTCGACAGACAAAGGAACTTCATTTGAATGCCATTCTTGTTAACTTTTTGGATATGAGCTTCTTCAGGTGCCAGTTAGAGGCCTAAGCGATTCTATTTTCAGAATCAGTGCAGACGGGACATTTTCTCCAGATGGGCCACAGCGTGATGGCCCAGAAACTACTCCCTCACGAAGAGAATGGACGGTTTGTGTGCCTCCGTGACCCATTGAGCTATACTAGGTGGTGTCCGTGCGACACTCACAAAGTCTCCCATACTAGGTTGGACAATAGTTATAGGTCTGACTGAAATAGTATCCTGGCCCTCCAGGTTGACGGTCAGAACATGTGTGGCGACTTGTTTCATAAAAATGGTAATGCACTTACACATGCGGCTAAACACAGCTGCCTTGTGGTCTGGCTGTTGAGCCAAAGACTTTTGTCGAGGACACCAATCGTCCTCCTGTCTAAGACTGGGCACCCTGGCAGTATCTCAGCTCACGTACAACCACGACACTTGCAACTAACAATACTCTTATGCCACATCGGCAGTCATATGGTGTCGCCAGCCGGATCAACTTACTTGCTGCACACAGCATGATGTAATAAGCGAAAACATGCTACTTCTGGCGCCTCCCTTCAAGTTTCGGTTTTTCCCTCTTCTCCCCAGCCCACCCAAATATGAATAACCTCTCTACATGTCCCAGCACTCGGACTGACCGTTTTGCTCGCCGTGTATCACGCTCAGATGCAGCTTCCCTGCATCCGACTGCAGCAACAGCTCTAAACACTTCGAAATCCCTTGCCAAACCCCGAAAGCCAGTCTACTTAGCTGCCTTAATGTTCACACACTGAAGCAAGCAGGACAACAGGTGGCTCCTGCTCGTACGCTGGATTCCCTCTGCATTGATGTAGGCTGTCTGCCAGAAACAAGGATACAGGACCCAAGCACTGTGATTGAACTGACCGCCAGCTCGCACTCTTCCAGGTCCCGGCTGCGAACCTCTGGTGGTGCAGAGGCCGCTGCCGCTGGATATGCTGGGGTGGGTACTGCATTGAGCGAACGAGCGGAAGCGTTTCTACTTGATTGGATACCCGTTGACAGTCGCCTATGCTCGGTCCGTTTGGCAGCCTGAGAGAATCTCGAGAAAGTGAGGTAGATCGCAGGTAGACGTACAGACGACCCACAATCTTGGTGCGTTCGATTCTGTCGACCGGTCAGTGCTGTTAACTACACTTGCTTAACAGGGTATGTCCCAGAAGTTTGTGAACATAATCCGATCCCCATATTCACATGCTTCCGGGCGTGAGAGTGCATGATGAGCTCTCCAAAAACTTCCCTACAAAGGTGGTGTCCGACAAGGATGTCCACTCTCTCCGTTCTTGTTCAACTTCGTCGTTGATGGAATACTGAGGCGAACGAGGGAAGGTCTCCAAACCCCGGTGTTCAAATTGTTGCTGGTGAGAATCTCATCGACCTGGAGTACGCAGGCGAAATCGCCCAAATTTTTGAAAACGAAGGCGCAGCGCAAGCTTTGTTAAATAAGCTGACCAACGTCATACCATTTGTCGGCTTGCGCCGAGCACCTTCAAAATGCAAAGTCATGGTTCATAACGTGCAGTCTCTGAACTAACCCCTTACAATTCATGGAGAATCACTGGAGGTTATGGAGAATTTTACATACCTCGTTAGTTGTATTAGCTCTGACGGAAATGTGTCTCATGAAGTCAGTGCAAGAACCTCAAATGCTCGAGTCACGTTTGCTAATTTGCGTCACTTGTGTCTTCAAAAAGGCATCTCACTGGGTCTTAAGGGTCGCGTGTACCAGGCTACAATAAGGGCTGTGTTGCTGTGCAGGCAGATGAAGTGAGACGTCTTCAGGTTTCGGATGGCGTCAACGGATTAGTAACGAGGTGATTAGAAAACGGGTAGTTGGTTGTGTAGCAGGTACTTTAATCGCGGGAAACATCCAGTACCATCGACTAATGGCTCAGCCATGTTCTGCGCATGCCGAAAAACTGTCTACCGAGACGAGTGCTGTTTTCCGTGCCTCCTTCAAAATGGCGCAAACCGCGAGCTGGACAAAGTATGACTTGGAAGAAGGGCGTGAAAGAGAGTACGAAGAGTTTGGATGCCATTGGTGTTATATGCCTTCCAGGATGGGGTCCGTATGACCACGCTTGCGCTTGCAAGAAATGGCGGCAGGTCGATGCCAGTAGCGTTCGTGCTGTCAGTTTCTTTCCAGGTTGTCTGATTGAGCGCTTGGAGGTGTAGGCACCTCAGAATACTTGCGATAGGACAGCAATAGGTCCCCTCTCTCAGCCAATCTTTTTCTCTTCTTTTCACTCTAAGGCCTGAAGTATAATTAGACAAACTTTGTGGTTGTACGGCAGTGAAGAATCAGTGTCAACAATGATGTTGCTGCTGCTGTTGTTGATGATGATGACGATGATGAAACCACGCAAAGTGGACACCGGTGCGGGAATCGCAGTTTCTAAAAGCGTGGTTTTTTGGGTCAGCAGATTCCTTTATCGCCCTAGGGCAACCGACGCCGTACGGGAACCTACTGGTCGTGTCACTGTGGCATCGGTCTGCGGATGACAGGCATGTTGGTTCCTCAGTCGCGAATGAATTGCCCAACAGTAGTAGACTGTAGTAAACTGCAAACACCAAACTTCGCTCGAAATTACTAAACTTTGGGGAAATGTTTAAGGTAGAACTGCAGCTTGCTTATTGACCACAGATGTCAGCAAATACTTTGCCCAGGCAACCCGTATCCTGGTTGTGGTTGTTCAACGTACACCAACATTACGTACAAAAACACGTGTAGTGGACTCCGTCTCAAACATCTTAAATGAGCGAATGCTGGGTGAATTCGAGAAAGCACAGTAGTAGCATTCCCAGATAGAGACAATCCAGGAGTAACAACAGAATTGCACTTAGTTGGGGATCGGTGCTTAGGTGGGATAACTTTGGATCACCGCACACATACCTTGATCTTCGGTGATAATGTCATTAAAAACTGGAGATAGGAACGTGATTTATACCCCCAAAAATAAGTGTTATTTTTATCATCCATAAAAATAGCCATCATCGCAAGTAGTGACATATCAGATAGAACATAGCACTAATACCTTATAAAGTGTCTGAAGTGGTGCCACAGAATTGCTGCTAAAACAGTCTGCATGTTCGTTCACTGGGTTCCTACTAGAATCGATGCATCTTATAGTGTTGAGGCTGTGTTTATGGACGTTCGCAGCCTAATCAATGCCTTCAGCTGTCAATGGCCATGATGACCTACGCGCCATTTGTGACGAGGCTCGACCAACAACTTCAAGGCGTGTCTCAATTTAGCAGCATATCTTCCCGGTATCTAAAGGCTACTCCCATCGTATAGCTGCTAGAAGAGAAAAATAAACTCTGAAAGAATAACTACTTTTACTCATACATTCATTTGAATACCAGTTTGGCTTCGACGGGAGACTCACCTGGAACCCAGCAACCTTATGAGTAGTGTGTCACCTCTATACAACAATTAGTTCTGTTCTTGTACACACATCACATTTTAAAAACTCTCACGCCCTGTTGTGGTCGGTCCAGAAATTTGACATTGTCACACAGCGAACACCAGCCTCTACTGACAGACAGTATTGACAGGCACTATCCATTAAAAATCACTTCATTTAGCGACATACGGTTTAATGATTAACACTAGGACGGCATAGTAACCGATCTGATAGTAACGCTTCATTGGAACTATTCGGAATTCTATGAGAAAATCTAGTAGGTAGTCAGCTTTCGTCCGAGTGGGCTCTCTTTACGCTCCTTGATTTCATTCCTATTTGCGCAATATTTCGCAATACTCAGTTCGGTCCAAAGAAACGTACCAAGAACAAACCTAGCTGGATGGATATCGGTGACGAAATATATGAAGGCCATGTACATCGATGCTCCACTCCGGTCTTTGCCGATGGAACTACGCAAGGAAACGGGGCTACAGGGGCATTTTTGAGAGCAAGGAGGGACGCTCAAAAGGCACCAATTCTAGGCCGAATCTCACCGGTGTGTACTAAAGTGGTAGATCAGTTGGAAGGCTCTATCATGAGGACATTATCGCATTTTTCGGAACTAATGGACATGCTTGGTCTGAATGCTCCATAAATGGGAAAATTTTAACACAAGGGCTTCATGCAACTGATTGGAGGGGCTATTACCAGATGACACCGTCAGCCACATTTGTCAGTTTACCAAGCTAGATAAACAGTTCACTGAAAGACTGGCAAAACCCTTTCCCCCAGTATGTTTGAAACAACTCGCGAAAGGACAAACCTGAATCACAAGTGATGGTCCGCCGGCCGTAACTTCTACAGGGATTTGGGATAAAGGGCAGTTCTCGATGGACATAATTTGTAGATTGAAGCACATGCCCAGTTCGGTCGGCAAATCGTTCAAGTTGGGATTGTCGTTCAGGTACAATGTTTCTAGCTTATGAAGGTCTCCTGAGAAAGGGAGGCAATGACAGCAACTATAAGAAATGGTAGGTACCGTAACCAGTTCGAAACAAATGAAATATATTTCCACGTGATATTGAGCCGTGGGTACACAGCATTCTGAAAGGGAAACAGGAGATTCACTTAATTGTGACCGCAGTTGCTTCCCACCCTTAGTCCGACCAGCATTGTCGTGTTCACCTTTTTACCGACTGGGTATTATTCACTTTTCAGCCTTCTTGATCCATATGCGCTGTGATTAATAGTCATGCTGGCTGACCTGACGCAGAGAATCACCTAGTGTACTGGTTTATACCGATTACTGGTTCACTTCTCTGTTCATATACGCAAAACAATCCGGTTCGTATGATGACTGATTCTACAGACTTTGTTGTGGTTGACTTCTGCGGGAAAGTAAGCCGGCTCGATAAACAATATGCCTTGCGGCTGTCGATGCTCGACGACTTACGAAAACGGCGATTAACTCTTGTTCCCATTTTCAGACACTGTAGACACGCTGGACACTCAAAGGGATCGACGTCCAACTTGATTATACAACCAAATTTTCAATTACCACTTCTTGGCAGCGAAACCCGAGACGAGTTTGGATTCAGGATTTTCTTTGCATGTTCGCTGTCCAATATACATGATACGTACTCTAACCATTTCAGTCGACATCACTGTATGTTAATCCGAGCTTGATGTCGACGCAACTACTCTCCCTCAGTAAAAAGTGATTTCTATGGTGGCCACTAAGAAAAACAACAAACCATACTGTGTGTCTGGACTCACTCATATGGTTGATTTATCCAGCTCAACTAATGTAGTAGATAGCAAACACGATACGTAGGAGCGTTACAAGAACTTCCATCTTGAGGGATAACACAGATCATACGGTGAAAGTGATCCCTCCAAAGGACAAATGTACACTTCAGTAGAGATGGGTAAACTTATAAGGATGATGCTGACCAAGGCATTCAGCTACCCATGTCACATATAGGACCACTATAGATCAGGTAATGAAGTCGTTCCTTGTTGATTTAGAGACCACTCATATTAGTCGAAAAATCAATTCAATCAACTGAAATCCCGTTGATCTACGGGCGAATGAAGACGATACGGTCATGAGGAGAAACGAACTGAATGGTTCTTGTGTGAATTTTTTTTACGCTCCTACCGCTTCATCGCTGTGGCATCCCAAAATTCCCAGACTGCCCACTTCTGTTCTGTGTATTGTAGTAAATTCATTTATTGTACAAATCCCATTATTAGACATTGTGTTTCCATTAATTCGAATCGAAATCGTGTTGTTGCAGTTCATACTCCCAACAGCATTCATCTTGCGTACCGGTCCGCAAAATATAGTTGGCTCCTTCGAATAAAATAGCAACCATGTGATCATTTTTAACACCGCCAAGCGCTCATCAATAATTTCTTCCCACCAAATCCATCAGTGCTTTAGAACATCAACAAGGATAGCGAACTCTATGTCCAAATTATAAGAGATATGTGGTGGCGTTTCAGTTCAGCCAACCCCACATTACATGTCGGTATATTCTACTGTTTGTCCACAGCCTTGATAGCAGTTTTGCTATATCTGTGAGAGTAACACATAAACAGCGCACACATGTTTGTGAAACTGAACATACAGTTCCATGATTTTGATCTTTTGTCAGCTTTTCTTCGTGACGTATATATCCCTATATGAACGGTTGACCTTTGTTTCTTTCTACGCATTCGTCGTAAGAATGTTTGGAAATGAATGTTTTCTAGGCGCACGGAAATCGGCCTGAAGATGCGAAGGAGGCGAGATGGCTCAGTGGTTAGAGCGCGAATTTACTGACCGGAAGGACCGTGGTTCGAACCCGACCTCCACATCTCGACTTCCCCTGTCTAGGCTTGGGCAACCTGGCAGTATCCCGGCCCTCGTGCTTTCTTCGGGTGGCATGGCAAATAGCACCGAAAGGGTGCTACAGCTGAGCGATTTTTTTTACGAAAGAGGCGTCAAGAAGGTTCAACCAATTGGGACAATTTAACAATTGCATAGTTGATGCTGCAATAAGTCCAAAATCTTGAAGATCTTGAACCAAGCGAAACTGGTTGCTGATGGTTTTGTAGGTCAAAGGTTACTCCAGGACTTGAGGTACCTAAAAACTGATATGAAGTCAGGTCTCCAAAGTCCTGTCCGTGCACAGCAGGGGCTAATAAAAGGTAATAAGCTTCCTTAGTGACAGACATAAACCCAAACCCACAAAGTTGAAATGTTAATGTTTCACCCTACACACCCCTCTCCGTATGGCGACGACCAACAATTGTAAACAGAGTATGGCATGTATACACAATACAGTGATCTTCACATTCCACTCATATTCTACTCCCACGGAGAGTGCACATCAGCTTTCTCCGTCAACAAGCTACTTTCCCTAACAATGGATGGCTCCAGGTAAGGCCTTTTTTCGAGGTGATCTCTCTCGATGGACGGGTTTTGTATCAGGTCAGTGAAGCAGCCATAATGAGAAGTGTTCAAGTAACTTAAATTGACATAAGCAGGCTGGAGAAAATCTTGAACAGGAAACGACAAGGGTTGAGAACCACAGTCGATCCCGCGACTCGAGCATATCGGATAAGTGGACTACCAGCTGAGCTACCTCGGACGCTGCCCCATGTAACACAGACGTATGGACCCGACATCGATTCCTTTCAAACTTCCTTTAATGGATCGACAGCATGCATTGCGCGCGCTGACCTGTGTAATAAATCCAAAATGCCTCGATCGTGCGCCACTTTGAGAATAAGCGGCGTTTGTCAACGTAGCTGAAACTTTATAAGTTATCCATTCCACGGAAGAACTAGTGCACTTGTGTCATTACCGCTCATGCAAATCGTGGTTCCGGTCAATGAAGTTCCCGGACGTTCCTGAGTGGGTGTGTTGGGTTGGCTCACCTCTGTATTCGTCCAGTATTCAAACCCTTTTGTAATGCATCATAGAGACGGTTCAAAACTGTCATCTTGCCCACAGATACATAGATCTGACTAAAGTTTCATACGCTATCCCTGTTACCTTCCTCTGCATCCTCCGTAACAAGTTACAGCAACAGTCAACGCAACTGCTACAATTCGGCACAAACTAATGACGATATTGCATATACGAAATGCACTACTCATAAGGTTGCTGGAAACTCTTCGACAACCCACGACCAGTTTCGCATTTCCTGGGGCTCGTCAGGTATGCGCAGTCCCCGAGTTTCCGTTAACCTTGTTATACTTGAACCCAAATTGGACAGATTTCGACAAAGACACTCACTTGAATATCAACTTGGTTTCAACGGGAGACTCACCTGGAACCCAGCTGAATCTCTCGTTTATGAATTTCTTAAGTAACTGAATGTGCTGCACCAGGCCGCCTCATGTTTCAGTTGGTACGATATTCGAGATATCGTGATACATTATATAGACGTAATGCACTACTCATAAGAACATCATGAAAGAGATTCTGCTGGGTTCCAGGTGAGTCTCGCGCCAAAACCAAATTTGGTATGCAAATGAGTGTATTTTGCCAATGACAATATTGTTGCGAAGGTACTTACCAATCTCCGGAGGCAAACGCTGCAAATCGTTCTCACCAACAGCGAGGTGGATCAAACTTTGGAGCATGCTGCGAATGGTAGAATACAAATTGGAGAAGCAGAGACCCTACCATAAATAGCGGTGAAAGCTGTAGCAAAAAAGAAAACCCAATAAATACTGAGAACCGATATAGGGAAGCCAGTCCTTCCTTATACCTCTCGTAAGCAAATCCGTTCCTCGAGCGAACTAACTTTCAAAATCCAAAACTGAATACCACAGAAACCTTATGAATGCATCCCAGGGGCGAGCTGCCTGGGATTCGGCGATCGGCCTGTGAAGGAATCTGATTTCACTAACCTTACTGTAAACTGAGCCGTAAGACAACCGTTTTTAAATCTTTGCAACTCGTTAATCGACGCTTTGTTAGTGAGAGAGGCATACTGGCTAAGGCCGAATAAGCAGCCCAACATAAAATCACACCGCGCCACTGATTCCGTTGCTAAGCTGCGTGAAGTTAAGCGAATTCATGATGGTGTGGCTACCAACACAATAAAAAGACTTCTTGAGACATCCGGTGACGCTGATTGGGAGCTCTTTTAGCTCATCTAGTCAATCAGAGGATTATAGATGAATGATCGTGACACCGGTGCTGTGCCAGGCACTGTGTGTGTGTGCTGTCAGGCACTGCAGTCTGTATGAACATCGCAAACGCACCCGATGTGTCATAGGGGAAGAACTGACTGCCCGTGGCATGATTTTCAGGCTGGACTGCTTTCCTCCCGGCTGGTGAATCCCTCTTTGAACCGAACGAAATTTAATTGCTTAGGAGCAATTAAATACTATATACTATATATATATACTATATATACTATATATATATATATACTATATATAATATATATATATATATATACTACATATACTTTAAAATACTATATATCAAACACCCAATCAGTTATGAGTTTACCATCTTAAAGAACCGGACAGAGGCATATTCGAACCTGAACCAGTAGATGGTTATTAGATAAACACACCGTAAGGTGTAATCATCTTGAATCCAATGAGGTCGAAATAATCAACTAAACTCAATCAACTAAAATTTCTCAACCAAACATCCACCTTAAACAATATTAGTATGCTGCAGTGATCCTATACTAAAAGTAAGCTATTTCCCATGGACGTACTAAACCAACCAGTGGCAAGTGTTCTGCCTACATGATGTTTTGCGAGTGGTTGGATCAATTTGATATGAAATGTGGGAACGGAAAACACAGACCAAACACAGAATGGATTATTCTATCTGTGAGTGCAACCCCCTTTATGAGATGGGGTTCAAGACTCCCTCGATGTAAGTGACTGGAGGTGCTGTAATCAACTTATCGTTGAAACTAAGTGGCACAGCAGTTATATAAGAAAAATTATTCACTTGCGGCACCCGGTTGGTGCATAGTTGTCATAACATGCTGTGGAAAAACGGGGTTCGGGATATCATCACATTACCCAGTAATGAATTTCTCAGTCACTAACTAAATGAGTTATCTCAAGCTGAGGGCCGGATTCTGGCCGTCGAAATAGGAAGAAATGGGCCTGAGACATACACGGGATGCCACCAGCATGGATATCAGTTGCATCTTGGTAAGACATTAAACTCGTTGTAGGAAATTCACTTAAAAGCTGACGAGAAGAAAAAGTTTAGGAAAGTGAAATTCCCCGTGAAAAGCTATGCGGGTTTTAGTGAGATTGCGCTAACCCGGGTAAGTTCGTGGGCATTTCAATAGAGTAATCAATATCCTGATAATAAAATTAAATACATGTGTGGACATGGCATAAAGGGGCGAAAATGGAATTACTGAGTAGATTATTGGTATGCAAGCGAAGTTCAATTCACACGAGCTTGCATCTACCACGTGAACGCGTGCCAGACAAAAATGGAATAGATACAACGGGGGTAGCGGGCAAACCAAGAGTTTCACGGCTGATTCAATGGGCCAGAGGATGGCAGGAGAGAAAATTCCGTTTCAGGCTGTTTGTAGTATGATCTTAACAGTATCAAAAGTCCCTGACCCAAAACTGTCACCTTGTCGTGGTGGCCGGGCTTCATTGCTGCAATAATCCTGCGGGTTATACTGGCTGGAACTCAGTTCCTAAAGGTTCAACCACACCAGGAAGGCCAACGGAAAGCAGCCCGACGAAGAACAGCGAGTCCCCGTACAGCGAAAAATCGTATTACGAGGCGGCCTGGAGGTAAAGTCGTACTGTCCTCTGAGATAGGAGTGTGAAGGCAGTAAGGCGTTTCCCCCAGGCGACCAGCATGTTCATATTTATGGAAGCAGCGATGCTGCCTTCCCCCGAGGAACGACGGGTTAGAGAAGGTCGGTCCTAAAAACCGCACACTCCGATCAGTCAACGGTTGGCCGTGACCACCGGCGCATTATTCAATGCGGTCGAAATACTTTTAAAACCAAAGAATCCGGTGCTGCTCAAAAGACACCTGCTGTGCGCAGCCGCATCAGGAGTGAGACAGTAATGCCCCACTCCCTGCGCCCCCGGGCCAGGCCGACCCCCTACAGCCAAGTAAGTCAGACTATTGAGTCATTGGCTTCGGGAAGAGTCCCCCAAGAAAACCCTAACAACCGCTGTCTCGCGGTCAAGACTTTTGAGTCAGACGCTAGGGACAGGGACCCCGAACAAAACCCTACATCCTCCCACTGTCTTGAAGACCAGACTTTTGAATCAAAGGCTCAAGGTGGGGTACCTCAACTCAACCCCCTTCTTCGGCCTGGGCAACCGGGAAGTATCATTTGCTCTTACAGCTCTTCGCTCACCGGCCTTATCCCTCACTCCCTCCCAACCCATCGTACAATGCAGTGCAATCAACCCATCTGCCAATCCCCTAGACACTGTTCCGGGTCTCAACCATCGCCCAGAAAAATAAACCAAAATAATCACCTACTAACTTCAAAAGATCTGATCCATGTTGCACCCTTTAATGTCCGTACTCTATGTCAAATTGGGCAACAGACATCCCTTGCAGAAGCCTTACTTTCCCTCTCTATCGATGTATGTTGTGTCTCCGAAAGACGTATACAAGACTCCACTTCGGTCGTGCTCCTCAAGCCGCTTAGGATGAACCCAGATGTTCCACATTTCACTCTTCGGGTATCCGGTGATCCTGACGCAATGGCTCGTGGTATCTACGGTGTGGGATTTGCACTCAGCCCCAAGGCTGAAAGCGCCTTACTGGACAGTCGTCTTTGTGCTGTGCGGTTGTCTGGCTCAATTAAGATTAACGCAGGTCGACACGGGTAAACGGTGTTTGTTTGTCGTATCAGCATACGCCCCAACAGATAGCAGTTCTGAGACTCAGAAGGAGGAGCTTTAAGAAGATCTGCCACGACTGCTTCGGTCCGCATGAATGACGGATATAGTAATCCTGGCGGGTGATATGAATGTCCAAGTTGGACGACTAAGTCCGGAAGAAGCATAGTTGGGTGGTAGATTTGGAGTCGATGCTGAGCGTACGGATAATGGAGAGCGGCTTCTTAAGTTGTGTGCAGATCACCATCTGTTCCTGACCAGTACGAACTCCCAACCCAAACGCTCACACCGAGTTACTTGGAGGCCACCTACCATAAGACAGTCGTGGACTCAATCGGACCATATTGCTATCAGTTACCGATGGAGAGCCTCAGTTAAAGATTGTCGTTTCTTCTGGGGTAAGCAACTTGTCTCTGATTACGCCATCGTGCGGGCCCGCTTAGCACTTCGCTTTCCGCCAGCACTACGCGTGCCGAAAGAGAGCAGCTCCGTTCATCAACTTCGAAAAGTTTCAGTAGCTGAAGAATATCGAGCTAATCTGGCTAGAAAGCTACTGGAAACGCAGTCATGTGGACGACGCAGATTGCTTGGAGATTGAATGGACGCGAGTTAAAGAAGCAATGTTGTCAGCTTTGAGAACTGTTTGTCCAGCCCATCTGACTCGACACAATAAACACTGGACATCTTCGAGACCAGCAGATCTTATTGCCGCCAGAAAGGCCACACCAGCAACTAGCGACTATGATGGCGCACGCAGATCCCTCAAATACCAGACAATCAAGAGCTTGAAGAATGACAGGTGGATTTCGAAGGCCCAGGAGATGGAGATGCAGGCAACAGCCGCGCCCTGTTTCAACTGATTCGATCAACGGGTCGAAAGAAGGCAGGTGTCAGTGAGACAATATGCGAAAAAGACGGAACGGAAATTCACTCCCTCAATCGCCGTCTTGAGCGGTGTGGCTGAGCACTTTCCAAGAACAGTTCACCTGGTCTCCTTCAACACAACCGCTGGAAGGATCAAGCGGGTTAGAATGGAACATTGACACCAAACCACCATCAGCAACCGAAATCCAGCGTGAGATTTCAATCCTGAAGCGCGCAAGACACCTGGCCCGGATAGTCTACACTCCGCGCTCTTCAAAGAAGGTGGCGACATCCTGGTGAACAGTCTGACAACCATACTGCAGAAGATTTGGAACGAAAAAAGGATACCAGCCGAATGGAGCTCCTCCACCGTCATCCAAGTTTTCAAAAAGGGAGCAAGAACGTCATGTGAAAACCATCGTGGTATCAGCCTGGTATCCGTCTCATCTAAGGTGCTCTCTGGCATTATTTTGCGCAGGTTGATGGATTATCGGGAGAGACAGATTCGTGAGAATCAAGCTGGGTTTCGCCCTGGTTGAGGATGCATCGACCATATCTTTACCTTGAGAAGAAGTCTTGAACAGTGCTGCTACAATACTGGGTGGCATCAAACCCACACATGCTTGCAGGTGAGCCAATCGACGTGGTAGATAAATTTGTTTGCCTAGGCAGCTGTATACGTTCCGGTGGACTGGCTGGGGAAGAGATTATTTCTCGAATCGGAAAGGCCAGGGCAGCTTGTACCAACCTCCGACACCTATGGCGCCCACGTGATGTGCGTTTGTCTGTCACGGGAAGAGTTTACACTGCGGTGGCGCGATCCATACCACTTTATGGATCAAAGACGTGGCCCCTACGCGCAGAGGACATACGGAAGATGTCAGTGTTTGACCATCGGTGTCTCCGAAGCATTGGTCAGGTTTGGTGGGAATATCGGATTAGTACTGCTGAGGTGCGCGAGATGACCTTAGGAAGAATGAACTCTCCCGCGATAGATGAATTACTCACGCTTCATAGGTTACGCTGGTTAGGACAAGTATTCCGCATGTCAGAAGACCGCCTGCCTCGGAGAGCTCTCTTCGCCCAGCCCTGTGGTGAGTGGAAGCGACCAAGAAGTGGACAGTGTATGACCTGACAACGAAGTACGAAAACACTAACCAGTAAACTTAGTCGGGTCGGCAACTGCCGCCTTCCTGGATGGGGACCCTAGGACTCAAATCACCAATGGTTAATGACATTGGCAGAAATGGCCCAATCGCACAGTCAGTGGCGCTCGTGCATCAAAGCTATCGCCTTCAATGCGTAGCTGCCCGATTTCCGAACAAACTGAACATGCGTTTGACTCCAAGGCTTAGTTTGTATGTACCACAGTCCCGTTTTCCGGTGATTGAAACTGTAACAGCTGGAACCAATGTGCCTATGGTACACGGTTTATAGCTGATAAATTGAAATAAATTGAAGTGAATATCAAAAATCACACTGGTAGAACGCTGGTACCGTTAGTCATCGTGCCGGAACATGGTCTGTTTACACATTTGTCTTTCAAATGAGAAGTTATTCGGATCATATAATACATTCTGTACATGTTTTGTGTCGCAACAGTCGTCAAGGCCGGTCCACTGATATGGTAGATCGAATATAGCGACCGAATACGAATATCAAGCGGTAGGAGTGGGTTCACAGGGTATAGTGCACCTCGCATGCGACCTCAAAAGATAATCATACTTAACCAGTGAATGATCCACCAGTGAAACAAGCTAACCTAAATGTCTGGCTGATCCCCTGAGGTCATAGCAACGAAAGATGGCGCGCGAAGCTCGTACGGCACTGACAGACATATTGCTGATTGGTTACCTGTTTTCTCATTTGTGTAGACACCAGGAGTGGCGTGTTTAGATACAGGAAAGCAAGCATGCCACCAAATAGACTATACATAATTTCAGTGACTTGTGGCCTAGATTCCCGGTTAGCCACTGGTCTTCGTTTCTAGTATGGGTGTATATGAGTGGAAAACAAATACTCACTCCTCCAGGCAAAAGTTCAGTTCTTAAAAGAAACAACATTATTATGCAGGGTACATTTTTTCTCCGAATGGCACACCAGGAATATTTGGGCCAGTATGTCGTGGACGGAATCTCATTGCTTTATTCTCAAGACCACTTGACATGTGCGCATAAAGACATTACTCAATGAGGTTCGTTTGTAACTGAGGCGGTCCGGGGAACATAAGTATTGGTGTGTTTAGCATTGGTACTGATCAGTAGAAACTTGTACCAGAGACTTGTACACCAGTGTTCTGTACAACAAGAACGGATCACCAAATCTGCGGGAAAATCCTGTCGGTTTAGCGAGGTATGGACAATGACTACAGAAGATAGTGAGGTCCCAGATGTGATGTAGTATCCAAGTAAGTTGAATGGATTTACATAAATGATAGTTGTGGCATATTCAGTGATAAGATACACGAAAATGATGGTGAGAAAAAGGTAAAGTATAAACTCACCCTATGGTGCGAGGTAATTCAGTCAACCGATTAGATTGTACAATAAGGCGCTGAAGCTCACACAATTGGCCTGGATTCAGAAGGGAATGAAATGAAGTGAAAAGAGTCAAGTGAAAACAACCTGGCACCATGAAGTTCGAAACACAGTTGCATCCCAGCAACAAAAAATGAGTAAACACTGAAAAATTCAGTCAAGAGACAACCAGACAGTAATCAACTGAGGTTGTGTCAGAATACTTACTTCATCAAAATTACCAATGGACCGTCTTAGTTCATTGTGACCGGTGTCACTGTGTGGACGAGACCTAGCCACTTTTGTCAGGAAACAGAAGAAAACCACTACTTACATTTCGAACATTGCACATGTGCAAGAGATCATCGCAGCCCCAACCCTCAAGAATGTCTGACCTGCAGTGCCTGGCGGGCAATCGATGGACTATTGCGCTGGGTCGATCATCTGCTACCTGTGTCTGAAGTTCGCTTAGCTGGACTAGTTTTATGTTCTCTGTCAAGTTTGTATGGGTTACGATGTGCATAGACATTAAAGATGTAACCGGCGGTCCCAGTGATGTTGGTGAATGTCACCTGCCAGAGTAAGCAGCCAAAGATGCAGTTAAAGCATTACTGGAAGCCACCGGTATAACCGAATCATGAGAAACTGTTGCCCCCGTACTCCCTCGACGGCCTTCACTCTACAAATGTACTTTCATCGGGTGGTGTCTAAAACATTATCTGTAATGCCTTTTCACTTTTGTTTTCCTTTCGGCGGCTGCTAGAGCCACTGTACTCACGTACATGAGTTGTGGTTGGAGGAGTGAATTGATATCAGACTAGACTCAGATGTCTGTGGAGGTTAATGTGTCCGGCAAACGACCTGTTTCGTTGTTTGTGTTGTTGGCATTGGTATAGCCTGAGAACACTTACCTATCTCCAGTGGCAGACACTCCAAATGATTTTCCTCCAGATCTAGCAACTGGAGTTTCTTCAATTCTTGAATGGTAGGAGGTATCCGCTGAAGAAAGAGAACACAAGTACAGACATCACTTGGCAATGAATTATTCCGATGGGATAACAGTAAAAAGAAACAACAACCAACGCCCTTATCTGGTTTGCCACTTCATACCCCTGGGTTGAATTGATGAGTGTTTTCAAACAACTATGTGCAACCAGAAAACGGCAACGAAGACTGAATGCTAACATTTTTATTTTGTGTCTGTAGCGCACGTGCAAAAATAGCCACGGGATATCAGGCAGGCATAGTCTCCGAGTTTCCGTCCACCTTATCTTCTACTTGAACACAAACTGGAAGGAATTGGCGAAATACTCCGATTTACACACTAATTCGGTTTTGGTGGGAAACACAATTGTCAAACAGCTTTCAGTAACCTTATGAGTGGTATGTTACGTTTACATAATGTACTGTGATATCTCGCATATCGTACATTTTGGGATGTTTACGACAGGTTCTTGTAAATGTGAAGGTGATCAATTAACGTGAGCGTAAAAGGCTACACAAATCAACCGACTAGAAAATAATATGTTCGGGTACATACTGTCTGTACTTCTTGCATCATATCTTATGTGAGGTTACAAATTGTGAAGAATATTTCTGGTCATTGTAAAAGTACGAAAACGTTACATTGTCTGAATACTGGCTCGGGCATTTCGACCTGGTGCCACCTGGAATCACTGATTTCAATTTCAGTTTCACCATAGATGGCTTGATTTGTTTATTCGAATAATGAACAATATGTGGACTTTCCCATATGCAAAGCCCTTGTTCAGACATACGGTCATATTTGACTGCGACCCCCGGTGTGACAGACTTTTTCTGATAGTTTTAGTGTTATGTAGGTGAGGTACCTCGAGTTCGGTTGAGGAAAAACGCAATGAAAAGGCCACAGTAGTTACCTTTAGTTGGTTGTTGCTGAGAATCAATACTTCCAGATTGACCAGGTGTTCGACATCATCAGGCAATTTGGTCAACTGATTGGTACCTAGATTCAATTCAACCAATACCTCCCAACTCTTAATGTCTGCAGGATAAAAAGGGAAACGATGATCATCAAACTGAAACGTACAGTTAGATGAGTAAGTGAAACATCGAACTGATGCCACGAGTATGCATCGGTCAACTAAACGGATGACAAATGGAATGAAGTTCCTTGCTCTACGCAAAGCGCTAACACTTGGGCATTATTCACAGAGTCAGTGTCACCAGTGTCAGGCCCTGTCATGTCACGCCCAAGTTTTCTCTTTCACATACTTTTTCTTCACACTCCTCCCGCACCTAAAAACTCTCTCCATATATATCCGTCAGTTAGGACTGAAGAATCCGTTCGTCCTACATCGGTTTCGGCAGCAACATCTGCGCGTCACCTGGGGCCGAAATCGCCAGAAAGCTGGAAATCAATTTTCAAGCCTGAACACCCAACCTATTTGGCTACATTTAAAGTTCACACTCTGAAGCAAGCAAAACAACGGCTCCTGCACTCACACTAGACTCGCTTGACACTATTGTGTGCTATCTATCAGAAACAAGAATCCAAGATAAAACTACAGTGGTTGAGCTCTCTGTCCCATCACTTTCCACTCGCTCCCAAAAGCGGCAGGATTTTCAGGGGTTAGTGTCCTCACCGGGCTGAACGATCCTTGCTTGACTGGATACCTGTTGATAGTCGCCCGTGTGTGGTTCGTCTGGCAACGTCTGTTAGGGAGTCTAACTAGCGGGAAGTTGATCAATGTCTGTTTGTCATGTCTGCCTATGCTCCAACTGACTGTATCTCTGACACCATCAGAGACAAGTTTTACGACGCCCTGAATGCCCTATTGCGGCGAGCTAAAAGCTCAGATATCGCTGTGGTTGCCGGGGATCTGAATGCACAAATTAGCAGGCTTAGCGCACCTGAGACTCAGTTGGGTGATCGAAATAGGTCGTAAGCGGTACGTAAGGACATTGGTGAACGATTGCTTCAGCTGTGTGCTGACTGCAGGGTGTTTTTATGCAGTACTAACTTCCGAAACAACCGAAGTCGTGTGGCCACATGGTGTCCTCTAACAGCGTACGAGTTAAGAACTCACAGATCACATCGCCATCAGTTACCGATGGCGCGGATCAGTAACTGAATACCGCTTGTTTTAAGACACATCTGTGGATTCAGACCGTGCGTATGTCCGGAGCACGTCCGTTTTCCATGGCCGCGTAAGGTGCGGACAAATCGTTTAGCGAAACTGAGAGACTGGCAGATCCGATTGTTGGACGAATTTACCATAATCGTTTTCTAGTCTCTTCCAACTGTTCCACCATCGGATGTGAATTCATGCTGGAACGAGATCACCACTTCTCCGCACAGTGCCGAGACTTTTGCCTGAGGCACGGTACTAATAGGTCTCCTCAAGCACTGGATATCAGAACGAACAGTGCCACTAATTGAATCTCTGATAGATGTCCCCACCGATCCCGAACATACTTTGGACCGAAGATTTACCGGACGTCAAATGAAACCGAGCGTGCTCGCCCACCATGAATCCTCGTGGACTTGGTAGGCTAAGGAAATCGACAAGGACCAAAAAGCCAGGAATGACTAGAGATCACTTTAGTTGACCGGTCCTCAGTCACCACCTGTGAGCGAAACCATCAAGGATCAGAATGGAGTGACCATCTCGAATAAAGAAGAACGCCTCTATCGCTCGGCCGAAGACTTCGAACAACTATTCGCGTGGCCACCCACTGTCAGTCACCTGTGGCCTACAGCCGAAGTGGAGTCCTGGAGAGTACACCTCGGACCTCCTACGACTTCGAAAGTTTATGACTGCATATGTTCTCTCAAGCGCCATCGAGCTTCTGGTCCGAATGACCTCCCATCTGCATTGTTCAAAGATATGTGTGAAGTCCTTAGTCAGCGCTTGTCTGATGTTTGTCTGTAATTTGGAAAAGGAGACTGTCCAAGGCAACTGGGGAGAGTCGGTGATAGTGCCTGTTTTCAAAAAAAGGGGCTCATGGTGAGTGTAGTAACCGTAGGGGCATCAGCTTGACCCCATCCGTAACCCCGGGCGTCACTTGTGCTTCGTCACCTTATGGTGGCTCGTGAAACACTGACTCGAGAGCAACAGGCGGGATTCCAGCCTGGTAGAAATTGCGTTGACCAAATCTCCACACTCTGTCAGGCGAGAGAACAACGTCATACGTACCCATAGTTTTAGTATTCCTAGATTTTCAAGGCGTATTCGACCCGGTCAAACGGTGTGTTTTTCTTAGCACGGTTGCAAATCAAGTAATGCACCGGAAGTTTGCAAACATAATGAGTTCTTTGTATTCTAAGATTTCTGGACGTGTGAGAATTTAAGGAGAACTCTCCAAACGCATCCGTACACAAAGTGGTGCTCATCAAGGCTGCCCACTCTCTCTATTCCTATTTAATTTTGTGATCAACGAGATAATGAGACGAACTCTGGAAGGTTTTCAAAACCCCGGTGTTCAAACAGCCTTTGGCGAAAACTTTGCCGATATCGTTCTCGTCTTCGAAGATAATGCACTGACCAAAGTCATCCCGTCCTTTGGTATGCACTTTGCAACACAAAGTGTAAGGTCATGCTCGTGGACATGCAGTCACTGAACACGCAACTTACAATCCAGGGAGAGGCGATCGAAGTTGTGGAGCGTTTTACGTATGTTTTATTAGTTCTGAGTGTAGTGTAATAGATGAGGTAAATGCACGAATCTCTATGGCTTGTGTCGCGTTTGCTAATTTGAGACACCTATGGCGTCAAAGCGGTACCTACCTGAATCTCAAGGGACGTGTGTATCAGGCTACAGTGCGGGCTGTTTTGTTGTACGACAGTGAGAATTGGACTGTTCAAACAGCAGAAGTGAGACGCCTTCAGGTCTTCGACAACAGTTGTCTCAGAACCATAGCTCGTTTAGACTGGTGTTGGTGAATCCCTAACGAGGCAGTTAGAAAGCGAGTATCTGTTTGAGAAACGGGGACTTTCATCGAAGAATGTATCCACCACCAGAAGCTGCACTGGTTAGTTCATGTAGTGCGCGTGCCGAACCATCATTTGTCGAAGAGAGTGCTGTTTTCCGTGCCCAATTCGGAGTGGTGGAAGGAGAGAAGTGGCCAAACCTTGACTTGGCAAAGGAGTGTAAAAGAAACCACGAAAACCCTGGATGATGTCGGTACGGGTTGCCTTTGAGGATGGGGACCGCATGATCCCAACTGCGTCTGGTCGGAGACACTGTAAGATATGGCTGCTAATCGATGTCAATGGCGTTCTTTTTGTCAGTTTCTATCCAGATCGCCTGAATGAATATTTGGAGGTGTACACATCTCAGAATGATAGTGGTAAACTAGCACTAAGTCCCTTCTCCATCCACTTTTATTCTTTTCTTCACAATTAGGCTTGCAAATGAATCATGGTTGCACGGCAGCGAACCATCAGTGTTAAGCACGAATATTAAGCTGTCGTTGATGATGATTCGTTGTTTACGAAGGAACAATAACCTTCTCAATGTGAATCACACAGCTATCTGCTAGGCTGCGGAGCAGATTTCTGGTAATAAACGAGAAAAACGAAGGCTGCTGACAAACCGAAGTTGCAATGCTATCAAAACATTACAGTACGGCTACGGTACAGTGCGTTTTAAGGATGTGAATCTGCATTAGTTGACTGACATGGTCAGACTGCACCACCGTGTAAACACACTGATTCAAGCTACACTCTAAACGTGATTGTCTTAGCTGAACGACTGTCTGGTTAAGGTCGGCTATGCGGCTACGCAGGCACAGACAGAAGTCGTCTGGAAATTCGTTTCGTTTAATTTGCCTTACGCATAGCTATCGGATCCACTACACATTTGATCACATCAGTGGGACAGTGTATCATCACCGGACCTTTATAAACGCTTCCCAAACGCAACATCCCAACAGGCACGAAGCCACTCACAATGTTGACAGAACGTTCTCCGACGGATGTCGGAGAGAATGCAGCTACAAGCAATAAGCTTGCAAGGAAAAAGCATCTTCTGCATGGACACTACTACTGCTTGCACTGGAAATGAGGGCATGAATTAGGAAGGAACTGACATATGTATGTGGAGTGTGGTAGGTCGAGTTTGGGATGTGATCCAATAGTTGAAAATCATGTGCTGTTTCCCATAGCATCAATTCCGGATGCAAAAGAGATGCGTTGATGCACCCACCATTCACGCAGAAACTTCGTACAGTTTTCTGATGGACAAAGAGTCGGTACGTTGGTACTCCGTTTGTACCGAAAACAAAGATTGCGTGAACTGTCCATCACAGAATACAAATTTTGGCAAACTGTGAGGATATCTACTATTGGCGCGGTCTGCACGAAGGCTAACCTTGAAGCTTCTAGCAACGTAACTTAATATGGACAGCGCTCTATTCCTGCCACAAATATCCCGGTCAAAACAAAAGAATAAAATTGTTTAGAACTTGAACGAAGACGAGTGAAAGGGCACTAGAATCATCATCGAGGCAAAGTTCGTCCAACGGAATCCAACAAACCACTGCAGTGGGCTTCATGAACAGACGGCTGTGTAGCTAGTTAGGGTTACTGCATACCGGGCGGAAGCGAGGCCAACTGGTTATCCTTCATGTTCAGTTTGGCCAAATGGGATGCTCTTGAAAATATTCCAAATGGGATTTTCGATATTTGATTATGATCCATATTGAGAGACTGCGACAACACGGGGAGAGAATAGGAAAACGATCCACTAGTCAGGGTTAAATGAAACAAGATTCCACATATGAAGTTAAGAATTAGGCAGTTCTTACGCTGATCCACATCCGAGTGAACAATGGGTTGATTCAAAATACAAAGAGCCTAATAATGTGGTGGTGAAACACTTCTATCGACATACATGTCTTCGAATCCAAAATGTCTCCACTCCACCTTCTTATCCTCTCACGAGATAGACTTTCAGTAGCACTCTGAACAGCTAAATTACATCACAGGACTTCAACATGTTATGGGGGCTGTTTAGATCCTATCGCACTGCCGCGGGTGCAAGGCAAAACCTTAAGTAATACTCGACTGAGTGCCAAGCAGTTGAAGTTCAGCATGCGCGAAATCTCATCCATGGTCTAGGGGACATTCGTAGGCTTGGGCATGCTCTCGCACCATATCAAAATGGACAACATAGAGCGGCACCTTAAGTCAGAACCTGTGAGAACGCTGAATTGTAGGAAGAGGGGTTCATTTTGTACCTTTCAATTCTGAAACTCACATGCACCTGAACAATTCATAAACAGAAAAAAACGTCAAGAAAAAAAACGACAAACTCAGAAGACTCTACCTGAATGGAAGTGAACTGTTGTGGACCTCCAGGGGGGAAAGCTCTGAAGTAATTTCTCGATACGACCAAGCTGGACAGTTTGCGCAAATGGGCTAAAAGGCCTTCCTAAAAATGGAATGTGCGAGTGGATGAATGCGGAAATGTCATACTTCACTCGAAAATCTATCTATTACCAAGTTCAATGCACGGTGTTCAGAAACAAAGCCAGGATAACAACAGACAGGTTTCATTTGGGCAGCTAAGCTTTGGGAGCACTTGAGTGGTTGGTAGTTATTTATTAATCAATGGCAAGATAAATGAAGCATTGTTCTCTATCCAGGACACGCCCGCAACGATAATCGAAATTGCGCAATTATCAAATTGGACAGAAAAACATGGTTGGATCTCGCCTGACTTGTCAGCCTTACTTGGTGAATCCGTAACACCGGTTAAATGTATGAAGCATGTGATAATGTTTCCTTTGGAGTTTTTCAAACATACTGCAGAGAATTTATCCCATAGATGCATAAGAGATTCTGGACTTTGAACATATACGAATGATGATTAAGGACCTGTAGGCTGAGGAAACACCAGAAAAGAACACACCTAAATTCTCGTGTGTGCTAGAGGTAAATCCATGTGGTTTACTCATACCGCACACCAATAAACCCTATCGGGTCACATTGTTCACGTTCGGCTACAAAACATACCGGTAGCTGAACAATGTTGTTGCCTTCAATATTCAGTTCCAAAAGGTTATCACACTGAGCCATTGAAGCGGGAAGGCATTCGAGGTGATTATATCTGGAACAAGACAAACGGCATTACCGTAATTAGGAAGATGTAAAAAGTGGCAGGTAAAAATGAAGGTTTCTTCTTCAGTTCATTAGGTACATTCGTGAAAGGATCACGTGGGAAAGTTTAACGGAACCATAGTGGGAAGCACATCAGATAATGCACTTACAGGCCGTCAAAATCCGGGTAGCTCGAAAGGACGCGGAACTTCCGAATATTATTTTTGTTGTGGGTAAGTGACTGGCCTAGACACATCTAGCATTCCAAGAATGCTGAGTTAAAAAAGAACAGTGAATGAATTCACAACTGTATACGAACTTCCGAATGGGCTGCAAACATTCACTCAGGTACAAGAAATCTTCGGTGAATCCAAGAATGGTCCCCATACAGGACACTGGTTTCCCACACCACTAGAACAGAATATTGCAAGCCAGCGAAAGTAGTAACTCAAACGGATGACCACTGGCGAAAAGGGGCGCAAGTGTCCGCTGCGCGGACACCTACGTTGAGAATCGGAGAAGACAACCAAACGATCGAGGAATAACTATTAAACGATCGAGTACTTTCTTTGCCGAGGGTTGTGTTCTCCTGACATAGGTGAACAGCAGCTGAGTGAAATAGGAGCAATAGTTGCCTGATACCCTTTAAGCTCACAAAAAATCTCCGATCATTGTACAATCTCATGCTACAAACATATTTTGAGCACAACTAATTACGTGGGTATAATGGACTTCGTACTAAATAGTCAGTGACATCAACAGAGGAGAACGAGTGAGGACCGAAAAGAGCTCCGGAATGAAAATCGGCATTAAAAATTCCAGGTGAATGATAGTAAACCGAACAGTAACCTCGTTCGAGATGCGTAATTGAACATATCTAGAGTTTGGTGACTCCAGAAAGAGACGCTTTAACTCAAAACCAAGCAGGTGGAATCGGATCAAATTGATTTTCGCAATGATATTAACTCATCCGTTTGAAAAGGCGATACATAAATTCAACAAATTAACTACACAGGAAGTCCAAATGGTTTCAAACCCCGAAAACTGTGGTTCTCATGGATAGGATGGTTGGAGATATAGTTCACTTCAGAGGACCTGAATAGCCAAATGCAAAACTCACCTTAATCCCACCCGTTCAAGCAAACGAAGCTCACCAATGCTTTCTGGCAGCGATCGGAGCTCATTATGTTGCAGATTTAGTGTAGTTAATTTCTGACAGTGTTGGATTTCTGTGATTGAAGCAGTGTCGTGGGAAGCATGAACAGGAAAAGACGGGTAACACTGTTAGGAAGAAATCGTCGAACAGGTTCTTGCACTGTGGATAGATACTCCTGGAGATACCTCGAGATTTTCACCGAGTTAATTTAATGATCCTCAGATATCTTCGTATTTCAATCGAAACTCCTTGCTAGTACACGAACATTTTCATAAGAATATCTTAACGCGAAAAATATTATACACATTCCAACACGATCATCACAGCGTGGCTATCACAGTGGCTGTCAACACAGTACCCAACGGCTGCAGTATCAATAACCCGTGTGGTTACTGGCATTGGTTACAACTACACATACAAGCAAGACCAGTTACACGAACATCTTCGGATCCACCGAGTACTCGAAGAGACAAAACTGCAATTTTCCGGGCAGCAAAAACAACCACAAATTCATAGAGTGGTCACAGCGAGAGTTGAAAATAACAAATAGCCCCTAAATTCAAACATGCTACTAATTTGACACAAGTGTTGTGCTTCGTCGGATGTCAAGTATATGGCGGCGAACGTCCCGAATGAGGATCAAACCAGTCGTGATAGCCGCCCGCTTATGACCCGAACCTTATGGTTTCCGTAGCTCGATATATTACTATCAACTATTTAGCCAGGTACCTGGACATACTACTGGTGCCTTGCAGTCGATAATGATGATGAGTTACGAATCTACCAAAGATCGTTTTACACAAAATTCCTCCAGGAAACAAACACACTTGAATATCAACGAAGTCAAAGTCTTGAGCGTTGTTCAAGGCACAAACTACCCCCCGATAAAGCTGCAGAGTGCTAAATAAACCCAAACCATAGCTTACAACGTCACAGGCAATTTTCGAACCAAAGAATCGTACATGTCTGCAAACGACAGAGGATCTGGAAGTAAAGTAGAAAACAAGTAGACTCACCCTCAGGCAGCTGTTCCAAATGATTGTGGGATACATCCAATGTCATCAGCTGCGTGAGCTTTTCAATACCGGGGTTTGAGGGAAGACTGCGGATTTTGTTCTCACGCACGCTAAGCACTTGCAGTTTCTGCAAACGAGAAGATACAGGAAAATGTAAGTTTTCAAAATACAATATCAGAAAGCGTACTACATCTCACCGGTGCGACTGTCGTAGGAAAATAACGTAAGATTTGTCGTTATATAAGAACTATGGAAAAACTGACGGAAACGAACAACCCTTCAGATGAATAATATTCCACCACGTTTATTTTACATCTTAATTGCAAAGAAAACGGCTGCTTGAAATGGCAAATTATTTTTCTCAGATTCCGAGGTCACTGTCCCAAATGCAGCGACACCATCTTCATCGGATGACGAACGGGAAGGAACTACCGTTGCCTTTAGCGAAATACACTTATTTTCAAACTGATTTGGTTTTAGCGGGAGACTCGACTGAATTGGTTGCAACTCAGGTTGAATTAAAACATTAGGTTGACGAAAATTAGCGGATTTTTCTTACCTGATGAGCCCAAAGAGGGACGAAAGCGATTAATGGTCTGTCCAAGAGTCTTTAACAACTTATGAGCAGTGTTGGTGTTGTTTGGTGAAGCTATCCAACCTGTAATGCTAGTGTAACACTTGTTTCGGTGGTATGTATACTAAAACTGGAACGACACAAAAATTAAAATTGCCCCTGCGCAAAGATGACACGCAAAATCGTGAAGCGTTCCACATTATGTTTTGCCCCCTGATGTCTGAATCATAGACTTTACATCCTGTAGGTCTTCTACGGCTTTTATTGCTTGCTTCCCTATGAAATAAAACGTCCGACTAATCAAATGAAATATAAAGACTCCAATACGGTTCCTATCTGTCAACAGCTGAAAAGATCTGTTCAGGGATGAGACTGGCACACACAGTGATGCGCAAACAGAAGACGAGCCATGGGTTCAGAGCAAAAGCAGTTAACATAACGCAAAGCTCACCAGTCCATTTTCGACAAAACTTCTGCAACATCTTCAGCAAATCACTCTACCCATGTTCTTTTCCTACTAGTTTTTTGAAACGAACAGTTTTCATTCACTCCTTTATTTAGGACTTATCAGGAAGGTCAGATTCCTGAAAGCAACCCAGAACGCCCGGAACCTACTGAGACCCTAAAACTCCACCAAAATCTCAATAGGAAAGCCGGCAAGCATCTAAGCCAATCAAGCATTCAATCAATTCAGAAACAGCCTGGATTGATGAAAGTAAAATTCAAATAGCGTGAGGTCCATTGCAAGTGTTGCACTTGCGCGCACTCTCTTGTTCGCAATAAACCTGTTGTGTTCCTTATCGGTGAGTCTTTTTCCGGCACTAGACACTGGAGCGGGAACAGTAGTCAGATATAACAGGATTAATGTTGGCTAGACACTAAGTAAATTGAATCAGCATTTGAGATGTATCGACTCATAGCGCGTGAAGTGCCGAGGAGCACTAACAAAGGCACAGTCGTTTACTCGACTGCGTTCAACCGAAAATTGGTGTCGACTACTTTCTTGGTCCAATTTTTGTCCCTTAAATAGTCTGTCTTGTACTCAAATATTCACCCGCCCACATCCCAAGGTCAGAGTGCAGTCAACCCTTCCAAGTTGCAACCTACAAGAAGAGGTCCATAACGTCCGCGAGGGCTTACTTCGCCGCACAGCTTCGTTTTTTAATTCCTTTAAGCTATGGGTTACTGAAAATTATTTAGTAGCGAGATATTGTGGCGCAAAATAAAAACAACTTACTGTGAGCTTGCTGATATCATCGTCAACCACACGGATTCGATTGAATCGCATAAGAAGATGGGTTAGATTCACAAGGCTGTAAATAACTGGAGGAATTTCGCATAGTTTGTTGTGACGAATATCAAGCATGCGTAAATTAGTGCAGCCAGCCAAACTATCTGGTAGACGACTGAGTGAATTTTCTTGGAGCATAAGAATTTCCAAGTGGGGAAGAAGACCAATTTCGGCTGGAAGAGAAGTTGAAGAGCAAAGTATTTAGCTTTCGAACTCTACATCAGGTAAGTAATAGTGCAGCCACCAAAAGGGAAAACAATGTAGTTCTTGGAATAGACAAGCATTGCAACAAATCGAGCGCCCGGTTACCACACAAGATGAACCAGGTAAGTTCTTCACGGGGAATTTCGACGAAGCTCAAGACCCGAGCTCACTCAGTCAGAGGAATTTACTAGAGATTTACCGACTCATGATCAACTTATCCTTTTTACTGACAAGCAGTCTCAGGCTACGAAGTCGGGTGTCTGGTTGCTGGCCAAGTAGCTGTCGATCTGCTCGAAGAGACTGGCAACTAGCTGACAAACGTTACCGTTCAAGGAGAGGGTTGGGTGGGCACCCCACCGCACACTGAGGATGTCTCTTCGATTGGTGCTGAGGGACTTGTGATCCAATTGCTAAGTTCATCGAAAAAATCAACGGCCACATGACAAACGACCAGTAAACTAATCCGACCTACCAAAATTTCGACATGCTACTAAGTCTGATGACTGATATACGGGGTGAGGGTAAGGTACTGTTTTGCCGAAGAACCGAAGTTTTTCCGCATTATCAGACATGGTCACCGGGTTGAAGTGCCTCATGTAACATGAAGGTATAATTTTTCTGAATGAACACTGACTTGTTTAATGATATTTGCGAGATTTTCCAAACTCACGTTAAATTATGAAACGCTATTTGCATGTGTTTCTATAGAAAAAAGCTAGTCCAGCCAATACCCTCTACACTTGCGGTGAGTCATTAGTTCATACTTATAAGGTGATGCACAGTAGGAAATGGATATGATAAATTTGTGGTCTCCGCATTTTCGTATGAAGAGTTGTTTCATTCCATCATCTTTTGTGTTTTGGTGTAGTCCGTCAACAAGTAGGCACATTGTTGTCGTTTTTTTCGAATAAACCTAAGTGATAGGTGGAGAAACCTCATTAATAGCAGTGGTGCCTAAGTCCGAGTCCGGGTAGGTGAGAAATAGGAATAGGCGAAATAAAAGGAGATGGCTGTTGCAGGTTAGTGGCTATCTATATACGGCAACCCTTTCTAAAGAGTGGACCCAAAGAGCGAGTAGTTTCTCGCACTTAATATTTTTCGTTTTTCGAATAGTGCACACTTCAGGAAGCTTACACAGGCTATTGCTACGGGCAAGGAAACGGCTGAAGCCTATCTGCTGAGGAGCTACCTGAAAACACTCAAAATCATCATCGCCGATAGCAAGATATCAATCCTCAACACTGATTCTTCGCTGTTTGACAACATTGCTGAGATTGAAACCTGTCCCCATATGGCACACGGAACAAACCAAAGTTGGGGCTGATTGCTAATCATTTCCATAAAGTAATTGGTTGTTGACCAGGTGGCTGTTGATCTGTTCGCTGAGCTTGGCAATTGACTTGCAAACGTTTCGTCACCATACGAGGAGACATCAGAAGTGCGCAGTTGGGTGGTGATGGTTGGATGATGATGATTCAGAAATCATTTGAAGTCAGTCCAGTCGTTTACAATTTCGCTCTCACTTTGTCACCTAGGCTTCGGATGAGTTTGGTGAATTTCGGCAGACAGCGATATCTAAACAAAACCGCCCACAATATTTCTCGGTTGACGATGTCAAAGGCATTTCTGGGGTCTACAAAGAGCGAATAAAGTGCCTGATGGTGTTCAAAGGACTTTTCTGAAGCGATGGTGCAGGGAATATCGGGTCCATCGTGCTACGAACAGCATGTAATCCACAGTGGATTTCGGAGGTGTGTGCTTCAATGATTTCCGCCGCCATACGTTTGAGTAGAACTCGTGCCAGAAACTTGCCTGAGCGACTCAGCAAACTGACACCTCTGTGTACAGCAGCGAAGCATAGTGTTGAATACTGATGTTATACTATCGATGATGATGATTACACCTCAGTAGTTGTTAGGTGGAGTCTTGCTTCTTTCTCGTTTATAGAGCTGCACCATTAAAGCATCTTTGAATTCTGGTGAAATTTCCTCTTCCTGTCAGATCATGTTGGTCAGTTGAGGGGAAGAATTCTTAAAATTTGCACCACGATACTTAAAAATTCTGCTGTAAGCGTGTTTCCTCTAGGTGCCTTGACGTTCCGCAATTGCGGAAGGTCTTCCGTCTGCCGTGTCTCTTCGATAGCCGGAGAAAGATCCAGGGAAAGTTTCATCTCTCCTTGAGACAGTCTATCCATTGCAGCCCAGTCGACGCTTGTCGTTCTGTTCAGCAGTTTGTTGAAGTGTTTGCGTCATATATCCGATATCTCTGCAGGTAACATCTACCTCAGTCCGGTGTCAGAACCCTGGAGAGTTTGGGTCGGTTTGATGCTCGGCCCATAGACGACAGTAAGATCCTTCGTGCTGAAACGGGGCGGGAAATTCTTTGACCTGCTCACCTCGCTTCCTCCATTACTCGTTCATGTTGCGGATGAGTTGCCGAGTCAGGCCATTTCCAGCATCGTTTGGCTGCTGTCCCTTTATATCGCCGACCGAATTGGCAAGTGATTCTGCAAGCGCACCGTTTTTTTCAGCTACTAGCTGTTTTATATGTTGTTATTGTCTCGGCCGCAGTCGTCCGATCTGGCTGCCTCCTTTCTTCATCATTAGGTACTTCAATTTGTGCCGTGCTTCTGCCACGGATTGAAGGTGTGCAGACAGGTTTATGCTGGTTCATCAACGAGCTTGTAAACATCATAAACGAGAGATTCAGCTGGGTTCCAGGTGAGTCTCTCGCAAAACCAAATTTGTTTGCAAATGAGTGTAGTTCGCTAATTTCGTGCAATTTGGTTTCAAGTAGAACATGAGGTTGACGGAAACTCGGGGACTGCGCCTTCCTGATGAGCCCCAAGAAGGGCCAAACCGGTCGTGGGCTGTCGGAGAATTTTCAGCAACCTTATGAGTAGTGCATTACGTATAAACCTAATGGCATGTTCCACAGCAGGCTCATCACATCACCCGTGTGATGCACACCTTTCGAAAGTCAACAGCGTAATGGAGTAGACGGTAGCGGCAGCGTTGATGTGTCCATGTGGCGATGCGTTGCCGTTCAAAGCAAAATCCCGTGTTGATGATGACGCCTGGATAGCGTAGTCTGATAAGTCGGTCACCGTTGGCGTTTACAGTTCCAATCACACGGTGTCCAAGAACGCCTGGCCATAGGGACTTGTCACGACCGACCCGTGTGTTGAAATCTATCAGCAAGAGTATTTTGTCGGTTTTCGGGACTGATCATTATCAGTTTCGATACAGAAATTGCCTCCGTAGTAGTCTGTTTTCTCGCAATTCAAAAAATTCCGTTCTCTTCTGAGGAGAAGCATTTCTCCGAAGGCACTCACTTCAGGAAAAGATTTGTATTGCTTAGCTACTTGTAAGTCAAGGATTGAAGCAAACCATGGGTATGGTGGATAAAACCAGGGGATGCGATCCAAACAATGCGATAAGTGTCACAGCTACTCACGAGGTAAACTGACAAGCTTGTTGCAGTAGAGATAAAGTTCCCGCAAGTGTCCGGCCAAATCTCGGATAGAGGGTGGCAACGAATGCAACTGGCCTTTAGACAGATCAAGACGGGTTGTATTCTCTTCGCGGCACCGATGGATTTCCTTCAGAGCATCCTAGAACAAGCCATAAAGAGAACAAGAACGGTGAAAAACGGGTCTGATTCATAGGCGTAAAATAATGCTGCTTAAGTAAACTGGCGTCAGACGGATCAAATTGGGGAACAGCTTGAATGTAACCTTTGGTGTTAGGTATAGGGTCGCTAAGGTGAAATGTCCTCTAGTTCCGATGGCTACGTACCTCATCAAAGGCTTCAAAGATATCGGTTTTAGCGATCTACTCTGAGTTGAGCACACTTTCAGCCAGAATCCAAGGTATCATGAAAAGATGAATCTACAGAAGAAAACGAGATTTAAACCACGAAAACGACGTTTGGCCTTTCATCGGAGGGACCATCAATTAGGTAACGATTGGGGGTTGTTTACTCTCAACAGGAGTAGCCAGTCTTCGGAGGTGTCTCTCTTCTAGGATGCCGGTGCGCAAAAACTTAAGCATTTACAAAAAGAAGATCGCGGGTAATCAAGGTAGGGGCTAAATCACGTATGATCAAAGAGGGAGTTTACGTCAACCTACTAAAACTAGGTATATCTACCAAATAAAATGCCATAACCTGATTAACGGAGTTGGTTGGACGAGATCATTCACCCAACAACGGATGACAAAATTCATGGTAGCAAGATAGAAAGGCCTACTGAGGTCCATTAGCTATAGAAGGTGATCAGCCATTCTTGCACCCGAAGTGCAAGAAGACGACCATAAAAGCCGATTGCTCTTGTTGATAACTCAGATGGAGAAAGAAAAACATAGCGTTCACTTCAGGCAGCTTACAAGACAGTCAAGATTCCGCACACGTTCGTGTGATACGGACACATCAAAATCGATTAGACTGTCGGCCTTAGTTGAGAAGACATGTACTGGCTGATTGTAGCAATCCACAGCCAGTACAAATAAGTTTTGCTTGGCTCGCTGTAACCATGAGTGACGCGCGCAAAAAATGTGATCACAGTCCAACTGGATCCATGACCGAGCCAACGGACGGTGCGTGTTACAGAAGTCCCCATGTGCAAAGACCAGTACCGCCTGACGCATAACCACCAAATGAAAAAATTCGCAATTTTCGTAGGCACAGGAATATGATAAAACAACGTCAGAGGGCTCGGGTTAGTACCAAAACCCTGTGGAGATCAGTAGCATGGAAACAAGGAAGCTCCTATAAGAGGAAGACTGATCACACTGCAAGGCGGATATGGTCGAGAAGTAGCGGAATGACAAAATTCTAATCAGTTGTTCACAATCATTGGAAGTCTACAATGGGTTTGTAAACCACCATTGTACAAAAAGGTACAAACAGCCTCAAGTCATGATAAAATGGGGTATATGTCGAGATTTTTAAGTTCAATACGCTGAGGAAGAGTCGAAAAAATCGATAGAGGGGATTTCGCTGCTTATCTAAACGTTGTGGTGTACGGTAAGGACCTATTATGACAAGTTATCTTTCACGTCATTTGTTGAGCATAGCGTTGAAGCCCATGCAGCGATCACAGTCACCTAAGTTCGGCCTATCAATGAAGCAAGACGATGATTGATTCCAGGAGGTTCTTAGTCGAGCACTTTCTTGCTGCCATCGGACAGGGCGGAACCGACACCACGATAAGCGTGGTAGACGGCCCTCCCTATCGCTCGGTGACCCCAAGCAGTTCGCCAGTAAACGCTTCCGGCTTGAGTTATATCGTTGTTCGTCTGGTTTTATTGCCAGCTCATGTATATTTGGTATGTATGGTAGTATTTTGTGTCGCGCATTTTATTGTATTGTATTGTGTTGTACTGTACTTGACTGAATTTATTTTTATGGGTTTATTGCGCGCATATATAAATGACCCACCTCGACACCCTGGACATTCCGGCATGTCAAACCCACAGCGGTGCTAGGCGTCTACTTCTGACCACCATTGTAAAGACAAGGATGGATGAAATACACTCATTTGCAAATCAATTTGGTTTTGCGAGAGACTCACCTGGAACCCAGCTGAATCTCTCGTTTGTGATGTTTCCATGCAACTGAATGTGCTGCACACTAGGCCGCCTCATGTTCCAGTTGCTACGATATTCGAGATATCGATGCATGTAATTTTGCGCAATGTACTACTCATAAGGTTGCTGAAAATTCTTCGACAGCCCACGACCGGTTTCGCCCTT
>SJOL01010924.1:8793-32883 GCA_004794785.1 Opisthorchis felineus | reverse complement strand
TTCTACGGAACAAGTCGCCATATGTTCCAACCCCCAACCTGGAGGACCAGGAGACTGTGTTCGTCAGACCTCTAACCATTGACCAACCTGGTATGAGAGACTCTGTGAGTGTCGCGGGGACACCCCCCAGTGTAGCTCAATGGGTCGCTGAGGTGCGCAAACCGCCACACCACGGTAAGGTCCAGTCTCTTCGTGACGGCACGGACGAGTTAAGAAGAGTTCGTTATCGAGTCAACGGCAAGCTTAAGGAAAATGGTGAAGGAAGGAAAAATTGCCTGACAACTGTACACGGCAAACTCTCATTTGCAGAACATCAGCTGGGATCCAGGTGAGTCTCCCATGGAAACCAAATTGGTATGCAACTGAGTGTATTAGTGGGAGTTCGTGCATTTTGGGCTCAGGTAGAACATAAGGTTGACGGAAACAAAGGGACTGCGAATAACTGATGAGCCCCAGGAAGGGTGAAAACCAGTTGCGGGCTGTTGAAGAGTTTTTAACAACCTTATCAGTAGTGTATTGGCCCACGCCGTTCCATCGGTAACCGCTTGCTCAGTCATGTGAGCAAATGCCTGTCGGCCGTAGCCGTTTCCCTAGACAAACACTAGTTCGACGATTTTTTCGGTATGACCAGTGAAGAAGTAGTCTTGACAACCGAAAGCACTCATCACCGGTTAGTTCATCATTAGCATCACCAACAGCACAACATCAGTGTTCAACACTAATGCTTCCCAGCCGTAATTTATTTCCAAGCGTCATTGTGAAAAAGGGTAAAAGTGGATGGGGAAGGGACCTAGTGGTAGTCTACCACAATCATCCTGGGATGCCCACACCTCAAAAATTCATTCAGACAATCTGGATAAAAACTGACAAGAACGCATTGACATCGATTAACAGGTCAAAGTTGGGCCACTGCAGCTTACACCACTCTGAATATGCTATTGAAAATAGTGCTCCTTTTGGAAAGCGATGATCACGTAATCACCGCTCTTGATGATGGACAAACTCTCCGACTGAACACCGTATTGCACAACCGGTTATGAGACATCCACTAACGGCTAAAGAAGAGCTAAATGGGTCCCAGTCCTGTTGCTGGCAGCGGCAAAACCATGTAACAAAACGGCCCATAGTGCAGCCTCATTGACACAACACTTGAGATTCAGCGACGTGCCACTTTCCCGCCATATATGTATCAAAGTAGCAAACGTGATCCCAGCTTTAGAAATTCGTGCATGGACCTCATTAGTCACACTACAGTCAAGACTAATATAACTTTCAAGGTGGATAAAACATTTAACAACCTCCAGTGCTCCTCCTTGGATTGTATGTTGCATGTTCAATTACTGTATTTCCATGAGAATGACCGTAAACTTTATGGGTGCAAAGCGTATGCCAAAGGACAGGATGACTTTGGTCAGTTCGTCCAAAAACACCCGCACTTTATTTTCCCCTCCGAAGACGGCAGCAACGTCGTCTGCATTTACCAGATTGACAAAGTTTACTTCAGCGGGTATTCGAACACCAGGGTTTTGAAGACATTCCAGCGCTCGCCTCACAAACTGGGTGATCACGACACTCAATTGGAATGAAGAGAGTGGATGCCACAATTTCACGGAAGCTTCCCCGTATACTCTCACACTTCCGCAAGTCTGATAATATAAATAACGTACAGTCAAACTTTCGAGGTATTTCTTGATGAGTAAGTGGATCAGTAGAGTCAAACGCGGCTTGGAAATTTGGGAATATTAAAATCCTGGGTCGCTTATGCATAGGGCCTTGTTCTAGCGCCTGATGGAGTGTAAAGATACGGTCGACGCAACCCCTACCAGGCCGAAGTCCCGCTTGCTGCTCTCGAGTCAATACCTCGAGGACGATGAAGGACATGTGACGCTAAGATTCTCGTTAGCATTGGAGTGAAGTTGTTCCCTCTGTGATTACCGAATTCCCTACGCGTCCCTTTTTTAAACTGGCACTATTATAGATGCTTTCCTGAGGCTGTCTCCTTTTCCCAAACGGGGGCAAACAGAGGAGGCAAGCGCTGACTGAAGACCTAACCTCAATCCTTGAACAACACGAGTGGGGGTCATACGGATCATGAACTCGGTGGCGCTTGACGGAAGATATGCAGTCATAAACTCTCCCGAGGCCGTAGGATGTGCCAGGTTCGTCGTTCAAGATTCCGGTACAGTTTGGGAACCCGACGGGGTGGTCGTAAATTGTTACGATAATTGCCGTCCAGCAGTCGAGGCGACCTTCTTTATTAAAGATGGTCGCGTCCGGATCCCCGGTGGTTTTGCTCATAGGCGGTTTTCGGGGAGCTGTCATAGAAATCAACCGATATAATCTTAGGATATTCTCGGCACTCCTTGCCTTTTCCGTTTACTTAGCCTTCTGTGCCGACTAGGCTTTATGGTTTCATTTGACTTCGTATAATTCGCCGTGTTAATTGTTTGCAATTGATTACATGCAGTAGCAGAATACTGTAAAGCTCGGACAGTACGCATAAGCACTATCAAGGTTATCTGGAAGTATAAAGTTGCTTTAATCCACAATGACCTGAAGAATACAATGCATGGCCGCCAAATTGTCCGTTAGTCATCAAGAGACACCCGACGTCTGGTTTATCGAATTCGAGGAGGGAGAAGACTTTTCCACAGAATTCATGGAGGATATCAACTATCTCGTTTTAAACAGTATATTCCTTTCGTTCACCAGTGGTGGTAGTTCAAACCAGCACTAGATTTTCGGACGCAAAGTGCACAGCCATGTACAAGGTTTGTGTGTGCAGGAGGAATTCGCTCATAAAGAAGACCGTAAGAAACGCAATACCCCCTCGATATTCCGCTCTCAGGTAATCAATCGCAATGAGCGTTGAAAAAACGAATACCAGGTTCCGAGGATGGATTCCAGAACAAAGCCCACGGTGAGGACACCACTACATAATCTTTACGGCTGACAGTAGGTCTTCTTGGAGCGGAAAATTCACTTTCGAAATAGAACTAGCTTACGAGTAGCTCAGTACAAGTTAGACACAAGGTTCATCATCTACTCGTAAATGAAAGATAGAGGGTTCAACTACTATCCGGGTTCGAATGCCTTCTTGGATGCTACGTAGGCATCCTCAAGTACAAGTCAATGGGTCGCTGAGATGTACAACCCGTCGGCAGTGAGATAAGATCCAGTCCCTTCGCACTCATTTCTACAATCACAACTCTCTTGATGAAAATGCATCTAAGAACACCCTCAAACAGTAACGCTTCGAAATAATGTGTTGGCCGTTGGACCGCCTTCAGTACGTTGTTTGCAGGGTTCTTCGCTCGATCTTACTGACACCTCTTTTGACGATTACGACACATTCGCGTAGAATTGTCAAGGTCGTTTAATGCAATGGATATATCACGCACACTGCGAAATCTGAAATAGTATTTTGTCACTCATCCCTCGTAGATGCGTGCATAAGCGTGTGCGGCCAGACTATCGATTACCCAACCCTGGATACAACGCAATCACACGTCCAGGCCATAGAGACAGCAAACGTATTCAAGCGCACGTGCGAGCAAATACACACGCGCGCAGGCGCACAGTATCTGTCGCCTAAGAGCGCATCCGCGACGGATCAATAGACAGTCCGCATAGATGGATGAACTTGCGTCCGCTTTTTTGTTTGTCTCTTCTCAGTCGTGAGCCAGCTGGTGCCTGGATTGCTTCAAACAGACAAAAACAAATACATAGTTTGCGGGTGAGAAACGAAATCCTGGGTGCAGCTGCGAAAAAATTGCACTCTAGCGCAAAGCATGTTCATTTGATGCAGGCCTGTGTCAACACACGATAGACCGATTACTTGCACTGAATGCAAAAAACGATAAGACCAAACACTGAATGGGTCGTTCGGACATGTAAATATGGTGCTAGCACGCTGCACAAAGAACGCCTTACGTTTCAATAGGACGTTTAAGCGTGATCAGTCCCAGAAGGGCAAAACTGTTAGTAGACTCCCGAATAATTCCCACCAGCCTCGTAATTAGCGTCACATTACGGAGCAATGCAGATAACTTCAAGGGAAATGGTATAGCACAACAGAAGCACATCTAATTTGTGGTATGAGATTTGTTTGTAAAAGGGTTTCTTCTATGCTGAGTAATTGGCAGCCCACTTCAGTGATAGAAAAAGCATTTCGGAATGTAATTCCAAGACACATTGCCGAACACAGTCGTGTTCTCCATGAGGCATGAAAATTACCTAAGTAGAATGCATGAAGTAGGATGCTGTCGGTCGTAGAAAAAACAATGCACTACATTCTTTGCTCCGACTGGTGCTGATCCGACGGATGTAACAAGATCGAGCACGTACGGGGGAGACGAACGGGCATGAACCCCAAAAAGGGATATAATAAGGTCGAAGGGATGCACCAAATTCGAATCGTTGATGGCTATTGCAGCATCCCTGACTTAAACAGGGTGGGAATAAAGGAGCTTCCTTCCAACTCACTGACGGCTGCCATAAGACAGCAACAGGTACGAATTCGGGGGACATGTATCACGGATTTATATTGGCAAATCATGATCCAAGTTCGGCACGGAGTTCAACCTTGACTACAAGCTTCTGTGCGTTGGTCTAGAACGGCAGTGTACACTCTCCGGGCAGTTTCCTACTGACATCTTCCGCTCTCCCAAGGTCGTTTACATATCTACCATCGGAGAGCTAGAAATAAGTTAAATGGTGGTTCGAAAGGCAATCAGTAAATTTGGTCGAGTGAGTCATCTGGTGATCAAACCCTCGTTGAGCACAGCAAATCAACAAAAAAAGGAAACATGAAGTTTTGAAAATGTGATTATACAAGTACACTTCAGCGGCCGGTCGTTCATTTGAGATGGAAAAGTACCTAGAACAACTGAAAGTGACCACATCGCGCCCTACAGTACATGATTCGGTTGGATGAGCAACGTTGATGATTCTTTGAGAATCAGAAATGGCCCTTCACTGCTTTCGACAGAATGACTGCGAGACCACTGTAGTAACAGAAAACCCTGGTGAGAATTCAGTGGAAATTTAATGAGAAGTCGAATGCGTGGGGGTGTAGTCTACGTTGCACATAATCAAGATATTCTATTTGCTTTCACAAGTCGATGAGCAGACTTGTCTTTTAGCAACATGAGGTGTACACTGAAAGAGATAGGCCGAAATCCTCTGGACTGCTAAAAACATGAAAACCCGACCCAAATTCGATCCGTTCAGAGGCAAATTTCAAAGTGTTTACTAAGGCGGTTCTTCTTTCTAAAAGATTTCTCAGCAGGGTCCTCCTGCCTCCGGATAGTATCATGCAAAATGAACCAACGGACGCTAGATCCATAAGAATGGAAACATTTCTAGAGGAGCTTCGATCTGTCTGATGGTTAACACACTGCATATTGGACGTCTGTGGCACCTTAGGGGAAGTGTTAAATTAACTAAGCGTGGACAAAGCTCGCGGAGAGAACCTATTAGGAACTACCCTAAAGGAGCCAATAGAAAAAATTAACGACGAAACAGTCCTTGGCTTGACGATTTTCCCTTGACAAAACTGATAGCGTAAGTGGTCATGAAAGTGAAAGCATGTAACAATGTGACATGCATCTAAGCTGTTGGAAGATGAGTAGTGATATATCCCGTCCAGTTGCAACTTAGCCGAACTGTTTATCGGCTGACGAAGCAAAAAGGTACACGGATTGGCTCCTGTTCCGAAAATGCTGGCCTAAAAACCCCCAAGATGAACACTACTGGTAACTTCGAAAGAAGATAAAAAAGCTGCAGCACTTATAGGCTTTCCAGTATGTGCTGATTTTGCCTTACAAGACGAAATACATAATTATCAACATAGGGTATTCATGGGTTAATGAGACACGAAGTTACCCACCAGAAGGGAGCCTGCTGTTTCAATACTGGGCAAACCTTCCTCTGGACTGTACAGACTCGCCGCTGCGGATAGCTTTTTGAACTAGTTGTTACGATGATATAGCACAGTGGCTTTCTGTTAAAAAAATATCCGGTATTTTGTGGCAAAGGAATCAGTGGAAGAAGGATAGAGAATCGGCAAAATCCGATCTTACATTTTTGTTTACGTGCTTGTTCAGCCTGAGAGATACCCGTTCTACTAACAATGGTTTGAGACAACGGGTTCCACGTACAATGAAGTATAAACAATCCCTAGGGCGGATGCTTTGAAGGTAACGAAGAGGCTGTTACTGGCAGACATGACAGTTAACGAACGGACACAGCTCTCGGTGGATGAAATAGTTGAGGGCATAAGAGTGCGTTTGAATCTCGATCAGTTTGTTTTTAACACACCTGTTTACTCACAAGAAGAAGGTCCTGCAATGGGATCTCCAATATCCCCAGTTTTAGTTAATATTTATATGGAGGACTTCGAACAAATGGCCTTGGCCGGATATCATTGTCCACCGAGTTTTTTTGGCGTTATGTTGACGATACCTTTGTTGTAGTCAAACGTGATAACATGAACAACTTCCACGACTACCTCAATAGTTTAAATCCTCACATCAAGTTGAGAATGGAGATAGAGTCCACCTCGGGCAAATTACCTTTCCTGGACTGTATAACACATAAGAGTGGTGGAAAATTAAAAACTATCTACTAGAAGCCAACAGCCACAGGAACCGTCTTAAACTACTCATCAGCACACCCAGGTCCGTGTACGCCACTATTGTCTCATAGATGTTTAGTCCAGTCAGAGCGCTCTGCACAGAAGAGATCGACCGAACAGCAGCTCAAATGGAGATTACCAACAGACTTCAAGAAATAGGATACACAGTGAGTTTGATTAGGCGGCAATTAAGATGGATATTGGATCCGGTACCTAGACCCAGTAAGGAAGGGATTAGCACAGCAGTTATTTCATATAAAGCAGGAACATCGGAGGTTATTCGAAGACTGCTGAACTCAGCCAACATTCGAGTAGCTTTCTAGAAGGGAAAAACGCTACGCTCAGTTTTGGTGCAATTGAAAGATTCCCTCCCGGTTGAAAAGACTAGGGACTGTGTGTATAAAATTAATTGCAACGATTGCACTTAGGTTTACATAAGACATACTGCCAGATAATTGCACACCAGAATGGGTGAGCATGAAAGGAGGATAAACAAACCACCAAGGAATGCGGAAGAATACCAAACGCTAGTCATGCGGCACTTTCTTTAGACAGGGAACAAATAATAGATCCGGAGAATGTGAAAGTTTCAAGACAGTGACTGCGATTCACACCACAGTGGCTGATAGCCGAGGCGGTGGAAATTACCAAGCATCACAGCGCGAATAGAATCGAGGGTGTTGAACTGGCGAGCGTATGGAAAATGGTCTTGCATAAGCCGAGTTGACACGTGGTTGTGTATGGTTGTCAATGCACGTAGCAAAAACACGGGGGTGGAAATCCGAACCCGACCAAAGTTCACAAAATCCCTCTTCCTTACACAACTATCGTAGCAATAGCTAAACCACACAGACGGATGAAAAGTGCAAACGACGTTCAAGAGGGATCATTACAGGAAACGAACCAGAAGAACTAGACCCTAAGCTGGACCCAAATCTATGTAGGTGTCCCCATCGGCTTCTTGGTGACCCACCCTAACACACAAAATCCTTTGGTCGCCTAAAATTGAAACATGAGGATCAGAACCAACGATTAAACACATCAGCGCTTCTTACATGAGCTGACAGCAGCGGCTACTGCGAATGACACATAACCACTGAAGAATGAAGAGTCACTATCAGCAGAAACAAACGATTCTGGAAAGCTTGTATATATCGAACTATGACGGTGAATGCAGCACCAACATTAAGATTGAAGGTTTTTTATCCACATTACATACTATCATCACAAGTTCTCGAAAGCGGAATAAGGCACATCATCTGAAACGGTTAGTACTAGGGTAGCAGACATCCAATATAAAAACGAAGGTACTCAGAAAAACTGAGATACGCACACATGGTATACCACACTTTCTTACCTTATGAGGAGCCATGTGCACCGAGTCCAATATAGGGGCTAGTTCACTCAATTCGTCGCCTAGCTCCGGTGTGCCCGCGCGGCCAAATTCGGTAGAATCAGGTGAACTGCTTCCACCCGTGACGGTACCCGAAGGGGTCATGTTGCTTTTCCTCGAAAGTGGGAATTCGGAAGTCGTTTGCTGGAATAGATGAGAACATTAAACACTGAACCGAGTGGTTTAGCGAGTGACGTGCCAGAGCCTCTCAGGAATCGCTAGCACCACTCCCCCGGCAATGAACTGCGGTAATCTAGCTCTACCTCGGTGTTTTCGGTTGCACTAGATCTACTTCCGTACACAGGCAGATCTCTGTTTGAACCTTCGACAACGACCACAGGTTCTGGAGGTCAATTAAGTCGAGCCCAGATTCACTGCGTTTCTAAGCTGTCTGGATTTCAAATTATCTGCCGAAAGGAGTTGAAGTTAGTTGACTCAGTTAAAAAGCGTGTGTGATACCACTGAATGTGGTGAACTGGGGTGGGAGCCTGTCGTCGGCCCGCACGCGTCCACTGGGGTTATTGTATATTGCTTTTAGGATAGGAAGACATTTATATTGGGTATCTCTGATTAAAGGTACTTCAATGGCATCAAGCAATCGACGGAATAAAACGCAGCCTTCAGGTCCGGAAAAACGACAACTATTTTTCATCTGTATTTATGTTGGTGTTCAAGCATAAACTGAAGGTGGTCGGTACATCCTTACAGAGAACGAAACCCAGCTCATTTCTCACGGAGGTGATCCTATCTGTGCAAGATAATGTAGGATTGCGACTAAGAGGCTAAGACTAACAGTCTGATGCTACGGTGCTTTCCGAAAACTTTTTGAAGACTGGCACCATAGTAGAGACGCTACATTCCATTATTACATTGTCACATAGATCGTAGTGGGTTAGGCTGGGTGGCTTTCAGAGCTTGGCTACCTTTAGACTGCAATGTGTAGACGTCTCAACTTGTTACCTTATAAGGCTTACGGGGTTTCTGCGTCACATTTCTAGTCCTAGTAGGAGACTGGTGTCCACATTCCATTCTAGTTCGCTCAGTGCTCTGAGTTAAATGAAGCCGAAGTGTTCACTTCATCGTTCAAGAAGGCAGTTTCCTTATCTATCTCTTCAGATGGTTCCAATTATATCGGATTCTTCAGTGCGGTCAATCGAACCAAAACAAGAGATGTAAAAGTCCGCACCATCTCCTCTTCTCTTGCGATCCACAAGCATAGGCCTTATGGCCTCAACATTTGAGTAATCGGCGTGTTCCATCATACCTAATTGTTTCAAGCACAACTTCTTTGCCATCGATAAGAACTGCTGATTTTGACAGCATCCGGTACCCATTCGGCCGTGCCGGACAGCTTGGGAAGATGGATCTAAAGTTATGGGCAAAGTCTATCTAATTCTTCACCATCTTCCTTGAAGTGAACATCAAAGTTTTCTGATATCGTCCCCAACAGATTCTGAGCTGGCTCCGTTCGATATGGTAGGAAGTCAGCCGAACATGATGGACCTCTGGCCGGTTTGCGTGATACGAAATAGTGAACTGACAGAGTAGTGCCCACGATGGCGGGACCAAAATCAAGAACATACGCCGTTCTTGGATTGAGGGTCATTAAAGGTCATATGGCCCAACTGAATCCACAGCTAATTTCTGGTTGCTGGCCCTTAACTGACAAGAGGTGAGCGCCTGCGTCAAACGCTCGTGATGACCAGGAGTACCCGACGATCAGCACGTAACCAGAGAAGTCATATACTGTTGTCTGTGAAACAAGCACTGACATCAAATCAGTATGATTCTTCCACACTTAGTTTTCCGAATTAAGCATCCAAATAGCTAAAAAATTGTGAACCTTTTCAAGGGCAGTTATGTACTGGGATGTGCTACTGGTGTACTGCTGTAAATGATAATGGTGAGCCCTTTGCTGACTGAATAAATTATGACGAATTCTGTCCTTTGCAGCTTCGGGACTATGACAAATAAACGTCGTTCGCTATATCCAGCTGAAGTGATTTTAATTCAGCCAAACAAGTCAGTGAACGAAAAGCTCTAGGAATGAATGATGCACCCTGTTTGCTCAGACCGAAGAGGAGGGTTTGGATGAGGTACTCCACCTTGGGCCATTGACTCAAAATTCTGCCCCACAAGGCACTGGGAAGATGTAATGATTCGTTCGGGGATTCTGCCCCTAGCCTCTGACTGAAAAGTCTGACTCACTAGGCAGACGACAGTAGAGTTTTCTTTGTAAAACCAGTCCGGAGCGGATGGCTTATTATTCCGACTTGATGTTCTTTTTCGTCCTGCTACACGTTAGGTTTCTTTGCACACTTAAAAACTTAAGAACGGAGGCCCAGAAGATGTAGCCCGCAGGATCATCAGTTCAGTGTAACCAAAACCCATGTACCAAGGGTACGCTAGTTCCAGCTTCTACAGTTTCGGTCACCAGAAAATAAGACAGCCTTGGAGATACGGCCCAGCATTGGAGGCGGTTGCATGCACAGTTAGTTCGGGAACCGGACAGCTACGTTTGAAAATGAAAGCTTTGATGCACGAACGCCACCGACTGCATGATTGAGCCACGTCTACCAGTGCCAACAGCCAGTGTTGAGTAGAGTCCCGGGGTCGGCATCCAGAGAGGCGGCAGTCGTCGACCCGACTGAGGTTACTGGTTGGTGTTTTAATACTTTGTTGCCAGGCCCTAGACCATCCACCTTTCGGTCGCTTCCAATCATCATAGGGCTGGGCGAAAAGTGCTCTACGAGGCAGACGGTCCTTTGGTGTACTTTGGAGTACATATCCTAACCAGCGTAACCTATGGAGCATTGCTAATTCACTCATCATGAGAGTTTTTTCTTCCTAAAACTATATGGCGTACCTCTGCATTGCCAATCCGGCGTTCTCACCAGACCCAATCAATACTCCCGAAAAGCCGATGGTCAAGCACTGACAGCTTTCGCATGTCCTCTGCGCATAGAGACCACGTTTCTGACCCATAAAGTGGTATGGATCGCACTGCCGCGGTGTATACTCTGCCTTTGACAGATAGACTGACGTCACGCTGGCGCTTTTCAACTGTCGTGGCGGATTCATCTGCACCAGTTGACACGATCTATGGTTATGAGACAACGGTTTTCGAAGACCTGAAGACGTCTCAGTCCCGTTACTAGCAGAGACCACTTCTCACAACCATACAAGAAAGCCATCCGTACTCTAGCCTCACACAAACGTCCCTTGAGATTCAGCGATGTGCCACTTTGCCGCCATATATGCATCAAAGTAGCAAGTGCGATCCTAGTCCTGGGGATTCACACATCGATCTCATCTGTCCTCGGAACTATTACAATTTCCAAAATAAATAAAACCTTCCAAAACTTCCAGTGCCATTTCTTAGATTGCACTTTGCATGTTCAGTGATTGTATGTCCAAGCACCCGTGGGTATAAAGCGTATGCCAAAGAACGGGATGACTTTTGGTCAGTTCATCCAAAAACACCCGTATCTTGTCATCCTCCTCACAAACGAAAAAAGAATTACGTTTGCATATTCCAGATCGAAAAGGTTCGAACACCAGAATTTTGAAGATATTTCAGAGTTCGTCTCACTATCCCGTCCATCACGATTTTAAATGGGTGTGGAGAGAGCGGACATCCATCTCGTGCACCACGTTTTGTACAGAATCTTTGGAGAACTCGCCGTATACTCTTATATATTGGTCGTTCAGGTGTAACACCCTTGTGGTGCCTAGCTGCCAAGCCACCCGAGGGAAGCACGAGGGCTGAGATACTGCCAAGCCTAGACAGGAACAGTCGAGATGCAGAGGTCAGGTTCAAACCATTGACCTTCCTCTAAGCTCTAGCTCACTCATGCCCGTAAATCAGAATACACAAACTTGTTTTATTGAGGGACTTCTAGTGAATTCCTTACCGAGTAACCATGTCAAGGAGAACAGACCGGTCAACGGGATCCAGCGCACCTTGGAAATCCAGGATTGCCAATAGTGGAGGCGCTTATACGTACGGCGTTGTTCTAGCAAGTGACAGAGTGTGCAGATTTGGCCAATGAAACCCCTACAAGCCGGACTCCTGCTTGCTGCTCTCGAGTCAATGCTTCACGGGCCACCATAAGGTAAGGAAGGACATGTGACGCCAAGAGTCTCGTTACAGCTGGGATTAAGTTTGCCCCTCCGTAATTACCGCACGCATGACGGGCTCCCTTTTTGAAAACAGACTCTCCCCAGCTATCTGAGGCATCCTCCTCCCCCCACTCCAAATGGAGGCAAACAGATCAGACAAGCGCTGACGGAGCACCTCACCTCCATTCTTGTACAATACGAATGGGAGAACGAGCCCGGTTGCGTCTGAGGGAAGATGTGCAGTCACAAGCCTCCGAGGCCGTAGAGGTTCCGGGTCCGCCGTTTAAGGTTCTATTACAGTTCGAGAATCCGACCGGGTGGCCAAGAGAATTGTTGTTGAAAGTGTTTGGTCCGGCGGTCGAGGCGTCCTTGATTCAAGATGGTCGCGCCACTCTGATCCTTCATGGTCTCGACCACAGGCTGTTTTCGAGGACGGGTCGCACGGATCAACCGAAATAATATTCGGGCATTCGAAGCTTTCTGCCCACATTCTTTTCCTCTGGCTTGTCTCTCCACGAAACTTCATAGTCCGTGGGGACCCTATGTTTAACTTGTTGGAATTTTGAAAGTCAACATGCTCAAGTGTGGTTTTGGGTCTTCCTAGTCGTCGTCTGTGCACTGAAGGATAACGCATAGACACGATACAACGGCTTCACATTTATAGAATCAACGTTTCATCAGATGCAGCCATGGCGCCTGAAACTTCTTGGCCGGATACTAGTCGCACATTCCATCAGTAGTATGTGGCGTTACAGTATTGGTGCCATGGCATTTTAGAGGGATGTGGTGATCTTGCTCCAGTACTGATTGTCATCTAACGGTGGAGCAGTCGGCAAGCAATGATACAGAAGGTGCGAAAACGACTCGAAGTGCTTTGGAGAAAACGCAAAACCTTGTGTAAAGTACAAGACGCCAGTAGGCAACACACAGAATGCACTCTATCGTCCCTATGGTCTTGGCACTTCAAAGGCGTCCTGATTTGAAGGGTGTCTTTAAACCTTTGTTTCGAAGCCGCACTCAAAACTTGCTCTGTCTTTCGACCTGTTCCTGTGTTTTTCAGTCCTCGTAGAAGAAGTTGCGTATTTAATCCATTCCCAAACAGTTCGTTCTCTAACTTCAATAATTACTGTCGGTAATAGCCTTCCCGTTTTCTCACTCCGACAACTAGGGATCAATTCTTTCAGTCACTTCATGATCTACCTTACCACGCACAGTACTATCCAAAAATGTGAATTCATGTATACGTCATTTATCGCCAAAAAATGCCCATTTAGGAGACCTTTTCTGGGCGGCGACAGATCGGATATGTGGCACAGTTTTCTCTACCTGTGTTTAGGTCAGCAAACGGGCCAGTAACAAGTTCGGCCGTTCAGCTAGAGATAGCTCAGTGGTTAATGCGGGAGCTTACTGATTGGAAGGTTCACGGTTCGAATCCAACCTCAATATCTCAACTACTCCTGTCCAGGCTTGGGAAACCTGGCAGTATCTCAGCCCTCGTGTGGGATGGAGGCTGGACACCGAAAGGATTACAGCTGGACGGGTTCTTTTTCAGGTTGACGACTCGGCGTTTCTCGTTATCAGCAGAATTATTAACACACTCCAGTGATATCACCATTGGCTATCAATGGCGGCGATGTGTTCAGGACTGTCGTCCACAAATGACCGGCTTGATTCCGGTCATGCATTACTAACGACAGAGATTTTCTAACACGGCGGTAATCCATACGTACCAAACAAACGATACAGCCAATCCAGTCTTGACACAGCACAAACGCTTCGAAGTGTGCTGTAACATACTCTCCCTGTCCAATCAGGTGTGGTTATATTAAAAGTAACGTAAGATACAGGAGTTTCCCACGCTCACCCAAGTACTTCGTTGCACGTTGCAGGGTATCATCTAAAACAGTGAATAACGTCTGGTCCGAAATCGCGAAACCGAAGCCAAACACTGGTGTGGGCAAAGTTATTCGTGAAGTAGATGGTGCAACTATGAAAAACATTCAGAGGCAGTTAGAGAGCTGGACGGAGCACATTCAACTACTATTTAACCGGCCGCTACCACGATGTACAGCAGACATCCCCTAGCTAGTATCTACTGACCCCTACTGAAGTGCACATAAACTTAGTGGTTGTTGAATAAGGACGTGACAGAACACTTTGACCGGCTGAACTCCCATAGACACCACTTAAAGACGGTGGATTAGTGAGTGTAAGAGACCTCGCTACCTTGTTTTCAGTGAGACGGCTCAGCGGTTAGAGCGCGAATTTACTGACCAGGAGGTCCGTGGTTCGAACCCGGCCTCTGCCTCTCGACTTCCTTTGTCTAGGCTTGGGCAACCCAGCCCTCGTGCTTCCTCCGGGTGGCATGGCAGCTAGGCACCGAAAGGGTATTACAGCTGAACGATTATTATTTTATTTGTTTTCGGCTATTCGGGTCGAAGAGAACGCGCCTTCGTCGTGTTAGTCCACACTAATTCCAAGCTCCAAGAAAGGCTCATGGAACGACTGATTTAATCAATATGGTATCAGTATTATCTCTATCCCGAAGTTGCTGTCTATTGTGCTATGCCAGTACCGTGAAGAGCGCACACGAGTAGGGCAAACCACATACCCAGCCGGACTTGGTTGTATTGACCAAAACTTAACCCTCCGCCAGGTTCTAGAACACTGCCATTTCCACCAAGAAGAAGTTGTGGTCTTTCCGAACTTACATACGGCCCTTCACTTTATTGCAAATGAGTGGCCGTACATCGTGGCACGCCACCTGGAGCCAAGATTTATGGTGATCTGCCACTCCTTCCCGAGCTGGTTGTGGCACGGATATCATATACCCTTTGTTCTCCTTAATTATGCTATTGGGGATATTCTACGCAAGTGGAGGACTACAATACTGATGGTTGGATCCAACTTCGCCCGCATTACCGAACGTCACATTTGGAGTTCGCCTACGACGTCGCTCTAATGGATGCAAGTGCTGTAGCTGCAATGGAATTGTCGAACCGCCTCACGGTCGAGGTGTTATTTATGCTGTCTATGTGCACAGTGCTTTTTCAAGAGTAACAGGAGTGCAGGTGATCGCATGGATGAAGTTGATAGGTTAGCTCGCCTCAAGAGTCGCATTATATGTGGTCACCTGGCAGTATGTCAGCCCTTGTGCTTACTTCGGTTGGTATGGCAGCTGGGCACCGAAAAGGTGTTACAGCTGGACGATTATTATTATTACCACGTGTAAATAAATCGGAAAGACGTAAACTTTTGGTGAACTTTCAGACATGTTCCCAATCGCAAATAGTCGAAAAATAGTCGGTCGTCTTCCTAATAACGCCTGAAATTTCGTAACGAATAATATATAACAGTTGATGCTCCTCAAGCAATACCTCCTATTTATAGCTGAAATGCACTATAGTCGGTTGTCTAGCGCCCGGTAGGTAGTGAAGCACCAGTGTCGACACTAATGTTACTGTGTCTGATAATGACGATGACCCCAGCTAAGTCTTATTAGGACGGCAAATTCGGCTTCAACTGTGTTTCGAAGATGGATGTGGAGTCCGTTTGAGCTTCTTCAGATATCTTCGGGTTTGGTCCACCATATCGACAAGTAGCAACACAAATATAGGCACCTTCGTAGCACTCATCCGCGAACATAAAACAGAGCCAGATCTAGCCGTAATTCGGAGTCTGAGAGTAATGTAGCTTCAACCATTTCAACCGAAACTGTCCTATATTTTGGTTCCAGGTCGTGAGGTAAGTTCCTCGTACGCTGGACCTTGGACAGAAGGCTGGGACAGTTTTAATAGGCCGTTGGGATAATGGTTTTAGCGCGGGGCGTTGGTTCGGACACCTGACCGTATGGACCAGCGATACAAACTAGCGGCAAACATCTTTTAGGATGCTGGCGATAAAATTCTGAGTGTGCGCAGTGATTTTTGTAGTCGCAACAGGGGAGGCTAGGAAACATACGAGTGGCCACGATTTGAACCAGTTAGTAGGTTCCCATCGGTTCTATGTGTACTGCAAGAGAAGTCGAACACAGTATAGAAACATGGATTTTACTGTCTCAGGTGTTTAGCATAAAAATTCGCATTGAAGAAACCCCAGCATTCATTTAGCAGACGTACCAGCCTTAGTCCATGTTCCGGCGTAGCGCGCCGTTGCTTCTCCCCCAGTAGGCTGATGTTGGAAACTGAGTGGCTAACCAGGGGGAGACCCACTGCAAAGCTTATTAGTCTGCCAGGATTAATGGGCATATTCTTTTGGGTGGATGACTGTGGGACGGATGTTGTGTTGAATCAAGGTTTCCGTCAATCCTCAGCCGCATGAATCTCACACCAGAGTTCTAGGTCATCGGCGAAGGGAAGGTAATCCGAGTGAGAAGACATGACTTTGTGTATAAGATATACAGCAGCGGGTATAATACATAACTCATGGGACTCTGTTAACAGCTGAGAGCGACGGGTTAGCATGAATGACCATGTCCCCTCCTTCAGGCAGTCTTCTATCCATTCAAGGAGTTTTTCACCAACCACAAAACTTCCGTAAGTAGGTGTAGGACAGTCGACGCGGTTGAAAAATCGCTCGAATGGTATCATATGAATGGGCATCCTCCATTCTCTCACCTCAGCCCAAGACTCACGGGTGCAACTGAATGGAAGTCTCACCCCTTTATTATCCCTTACGGAAGTCACTGTAACTAGATATAAATTTGAGAAGTGGTGCAGTAGCTTCAAATGGGAAAGTTTCCGTGGAGAACCCTGTAATATACTAGAAAAAATGGATAACGGCCAGTTTACCAACATTCATAGCCTAATTGACCGGGAATATTGTCCTTAAACGTGATAGACGATCACGGATATCGAACAAGAAATCTCGCCGGTTTTACTACATTAGGTGCGAGAATTCTTGACGGTAAAGTGTATACGGTCTGTAAGCTCTCACCGCCTGATTAAGTAATGGAGCTCAAAGTGGCAGACAATGAAATTAAGAATCACTCACTGTAGTACGCCATTCTCAGCCTGAAAGCTTATACTTCTCCTAACCCAATATATTTCGTTACTAGTTAGGATCATCTGCAGAAAAATTGGTTGGAGGGTTTCGTCTAGCTATACCGGCTCGCAATTAAGGATGGGGTTTGTGAGACGTTATTCTTGAGTAAGTTCCAGGTAGAATGAACGTTCGAGAGGAATGTGATGTCGAAATCATTCTTGCGCAATGATCACCTCAAAATGAGGTAAAGAGGGAGAGTGTGGATCCCCTACAGCTCTCTATCAATGTAACGCTAAGTAACCCAGTTACATGACCATGACACCGCACGCGTACAACTTTTGCTGCATGGAGAAGATCCCAAATTCTGGACTGGCAAAGAACATAGCATAGAGGACAACGCTACTGCCTGGTGAAACAACCGATAGTCACATCTGTGGCCGGTAGAGTAAGCAATGGAGAACGAAACGGAGTACAGAGCACATAAGGAAGTGACGGAACAACGGAGCTGTCTGGATCATCTCATTCCTCAGCGACACCGCAAGACTCGCAACATAAATCACTGCGTCAATTGTTCCTGCTGTTACTAACTGCATTTCCCGCTCCAGCTCCTTAGTGTGGGAAAACTCACCAACAAGGAACACAACAGCTTTATTGCGAACAAGCGAGTGCTAAAATTATAAGGAGTATCACGGTATTTAAAACACACTTTTGACCATGAATCCAGGCTGTCCGATCGGCGTTGGGTGATTGATAAGCGTTGCTTCTATGACATGCCCGAACACTCATCATCGTCGGTGGTTGCTGATTGGCTGCTTGAGCGTTCAGTCGGCAGCTGGCTTTTCTGACCCAAATGCTTGACAGCTTTCCTACTGCAATTTTGGTGGGGTTTGATGGTATCAGTAAGTTTCGGGCATTCTGGTACTATTTCCAGGAATCTGGCCTTCCTGACAGTTCCGTATTGGATAAAACAGGCCGTGGACTCCGGTGTGGTTTCTGTATATATTGGCTGGTCTGCAGTACCGAGGATCTGCAGGTCATCCACGCAAGGCACAAGCGGATCAACTGTTCTAGATGTCTGGGGGCAAATAACGGACGGCAATGCACCAGCAGTGCTTGTTCTTAAGTGCCATACAACCATGGAGTAAGGAAGCCTTAGTAAAAGTGAAAAGAAGGGGTGGGATGGACTTATTGTACAAAGCCTTGTGATACTAGAGAAAACGGCCAACAGCGAGATGTCTACACCTTCCAGAACCACACAATAAACACATGCAGTCATCAGGCTGGAGAAAGACTCCATCAGTGACCCCGTGAACCCCGCCCAGTACACGACGGACGGGGATTATCTAAGTCGTCCAGGTAAGGAATGATAGCAAACTTGCCCCGAGATCACTTGCATACGATGTCCTGAAGAATTTTCAGATACACACAATGTGAATCTCGTGGATTCTACCTTTGTGTGTGTGAAAACTGCAGGGACCTCAAGAAACATGGACAGTGACCGCTTCTGGTTAACTATAAGATAGATATCATCGACATTATTGACAGCAGTACACCAGTAGCACACACTGGTACTTAACTGCCATACAACCATGGTAAAGAGTGGAAAGAAAAGGGAAACCCTAAGTCCCTAAGGAAAACGAACAAAAATAAGAAGCCTACATCTGTGGACAGCACCAAAATAAACTCATCTGAGCATCATATCGAAGCAAGTCGTCATGAGCCATACTGATCCAGCATCCTTTGGGAACCTTAACGGTTGCTGTCTAGGCTTGGGCAACCTGGCAGTATCCCATCCCTCGTGCTTCCTTCTGGTGGCATGGCAGTTAGGCACCGAAAGGGTGCTACAGCTGAACATTTTTCTTCCAGCGCACAACGACAGACGAAGTTTAGCTGGACGGTCCGGCTAGGAAATGACAATATGCGCCATGAGGATCGGTTGCGTGCCATATCCCACGGGACTTTCAACTACTTACAGGCAGGATCACGTGGTCCCCAGTCAGGGAGGCGCGAAGATCCAACAGCACTTAGTTTGACTGTAACCACTTTCATTTCACCTTACCGCGTTATGATGTATTCCCTGCGAATCTTTCGCTAACAATCGCTTGGGACATAAAACGCTTTTTCAAGTAGGCGGTGGTTCGGTGCATGTTAAACATGCCCCAACCATTTCAACATGCTACCCAAGCAATTCTTATTCATTACCAAATACCTGCTTGGGCACCACCTCGTTACGTATTGGCTGCAGCCAGCTAATTCTCGCTATGCTCCGGTGGCACCAGCGCTAAAACGCTTGAAGAAACCTAAGGTTCCAGGTTCGGAAGGGCCAAGTCCAACCACAAAGTAAGACCATTGTTACAGTTGCCTTGTGTGCACAGCCGTTTGGCTTCGGCGAAATTTGGTTCTGGTGCCATGTATGACACGAGTTGGCGAGCGCTGCCCGTGCCTTGATTATCCGCGCATTAAATTCATCTGTTACAGTACAATCAGCAGTTGTGCAGTTTCCAAACTACGTGAACCGACAAAAAACTCAAGCTCTTCTTTCTGAAATTTCGGAAAAACACAAGGTGTGAAATACTGGAGCAAGACTTTGCACTGTGAAGGTTTAAAAAGCATGCCGAAATATCCGATATTCTGTTCAAAGTATTTCTTCGCGCACAAATGGTCATCAAAGAACAAAGCGGAGTAATCCGCATAATCCAGGCTCATTAATCCCTCTCCGAATGTGCTTTCCATACTAGACTCAGATAAGTTAAATCTTTTTTGCGTCCCTCTACAGCCTGTATGTGACAACGTGCACCTCACTCATACAAGCATTTCCCAACAACTTACATGCACAATCCAATCAAAATTTTCTGTCCTTCAAGCTAGTCTCGGACATTGTTCCAAAGCCCAAGCCAAACTTCACTGGAAGACAAATAGCAAATCTGTCTTCAGACCAAAACGCCCTGTACCTCATGCGGCTCTTGCATCTGTAGACGCTAAACTCGATCGTGTACAGACTTCAGGTGTTATCTAGCATCGCAGCTACTCTTCCTCGGCAGCTCCCATTGTTGTGGTTAAGCAGACGAATGGGAAGATCAGTCAGGATTTGTGATGATTATTCCACAGGTTTGAAAGCTGCATTTGATTCATATCAGTATCCCCTCCCAGTCCCAGAAGACCTGTCCACCAAACACAATGGTGGCACTTGTTTTGCTAAACTCGACCTGGCTGATGCTTATTTACAAATCGAAGTTGCAAGTGACTCCAAGGATCCTCTAATCATTACCGCGCACCGTGGTCTTTTCCAGTTCGATAGTCTTCCCTTTGGAGTAAAAATGGCGCCAGCCATATTCCAACAAATCATGGACGCTATGCTTAGTAAGTTGACGGGCGTCATGACGTACTTGGATGATATCATTGTGGCAGCCTCTAATCAGGAAGAACTCCATCATCCTCAGTACTTGATCGAATCCAGGAATACGGCTTTCATCTCCGAGCTGGAGAATGTGCATCCTTTTTTACGTCTACCAAATACTTGGGTTTCATTTTCGATAAATCTGGGCGTTATCCTGATCCGGACAACATTGATGCAATTTAAAGAATGCCACCACCGACGGATGTGCCCTCACTGCGATATTTCCTCCGTGTGCGTGGTTCTCTCAACCATCTCTTAAAAAAATGTTCCCTGGAATAGGTCACCCCAGCGTCAATTAGCTTTACACACAGTTAAACCACTTCTATCGTCAGACCTACGGCTTACACATTTGAACCTCTCCATGCATATCACTCTAGCGTCGGAACCATCCAACCATGGGATCGGAGCAGTCATTTCCCAAAGATTTTCTGACGGAACTGAAAAAGCCATCGCCCATGCAGCCCGATCTTTGACACCAGTCGAACGCAATTACAGTCAAACAGAAAAAGAAGCATTCTCAATCGTATTTGCTGTCAAGCAATTTCAAAAAAATGATTCACGGTCGGCATTTCACACTCCTTATGGATCACAAAACACTTGTCAGCACTTTCGGTTCGAAGAAGGGCGTTCCAGTATACACGGCAAATCGTCCCCAGCGCTGGGCGACCATTATCCGTGGCTATGATTTTTCAATCAAATACCAGTCTATGGATACCATTGACCAGGCAGACACTTTATCAAGACTGATGAACTTACAAGGACAGCCGGCAGAAAATACAGTTATGGCTTCTATTTCTGGCGAACCGGAAGTTTGCACCGTACTCGCTGCATCCACTCGAGCCCTTCCGGCTACTTCATCAATGGTCGGTGACGAAACCCCATGCTCCAACAGGTATTACACTATCAACGGACACGCTGGCCGACGTCAGTGGCAAGCGACATTCAGTCCTTATTCCATCGACGATTTTCTCTACCTGAAGTTGATTGCTGCCCTCTCTTTGGTGAACGTCTTATACTACCAGCCAAACTGCAAGCACGAGTACTAAAGCAGTTTCATGTTGGACACCCAGGCATCAACCGCATGAAAGCCTTGGCGCGAAGTTATGTATACTGGCAGGGGGGGCGGGATAGCACAGTGGTTAGAGTGCAAATTTACTCACCAGAAAGTCCGTTGTTCGAAACCGACCTCGGCATCTCGACTTCTCCTGTCTAGGCTTGGGCAAACTGGCAGTATCCTAGCCCTCATGCTTCCTTTGCGTGATATGGCAGCTAGGCCCCGAAAGGGTATTACAGCTGAATCATCATCATCATCACTGGGAAGGTATGGACAAACAGCTAGAACTTGTGTAGTCCTGTTCAAAATGTCAGCGTTCTGCAAAATCACCGCAGAAGGCCTTTATTTTCGTGGCCTGCACTAACTAACCCTTCGTCGCGTCTACATATCGATTTTACTGGAACAGTTAACAGTCAGCATTATCTTATCACCAATGACGCTTACAGTAAATGGCCGGAAATAATCATGGTGGGTCACATCACTTCTAGCTCCACAATCTTGTAGCTCACACGCATCTTCAGTCGGTACGCCAGAAATATTGATTTCGCATAACGGCAGTGCATTTACCTCCGCGGAATTTGCCTTGTTTCGCGAGCAAAATGACATTCACCACGCTAGATCGCCGCCACTCCATCCTCAATCTAACGGCCAAGTCGAACGCTTTGTCGACACTTTCAAACAAGCACTTCAAAAACTTAAAGGGGAGGGGACGTCGGCAGAGGTTTCTGAAACCGTGCGACACCTAACACAAATGTGCCAAACAACTCACGCGGAAGTGCTTTTTGGGCGTAAAATCAACTCACCAATCACCCCCGCATCTACAAAAAAGGAACACCCAAATGGAGCCACAGTTCAACTGCCATCACAGTGCCGTTTACACCAACTATAAGCCCGGTGATTCGGCTTTGGGTAAGGACTATCACAGCGGCGGAGAGAAATGGACTGGTGGTTACATCAAGCGCCACACGGGTAACGTCATGTACGAAGCCGACGTACAGTCTGCCACATGGGTCCGTCACCCAAACCAACTTCACCCTGGACACGCTGCACCGGCTACATCAGATAACTCAATTCCTCCGGATATATTGCTGGACGTTTTCGAGTTACCGCCGACAAATGTTCCCCTTGTGCACATAGACAAACCCCCAGTCGAATCCATATGCACACCAAGACGGTGGTAGGGCCGAAACCCAAAACCATTTACATTAATGCAGGTGACCTGCAGGTGCCTGAAAACCTACAAACATTTTGAAGGGGGGTTTTAGGACGGTCAGATTCTAACGAACAACTCCAGCTTTTGTAATATTTCACTGAGATTTCTTTTTCTCTGTTGTAGCCAACTGAGCTCCAGCGCTTTTTTCCATTGGTTCATCCGAAATATAGCCGATCTTCATTCGGTGTCCTTTGTCTTCAGGTACATAGACTATCGTACGCGATAGAATAAGTTCCATCAATCTCCTAAGTCACCCAGCTAACACATAGTCATCATCATCATCGACAGCATGACATCAGTATTCAACACCGATGCTTCACTGCCGTAACACTGATGCTTCGCATATAGTCACAACAGGTGACAAAGGTAATCGAGACCCCATGAGCGAACTGTCCGTCTACCTGAATAGAAAGGGCACGCCACCAAGGGCTGGTGTAATGCCAACATAACCGGATTTCGTTTGATTGTGTACGAGCTGCACGACATGACAGAACCGAAAGTAAGAGTCCCAAGAGGTATCCATGCCCTAAAAAAGGCACAGTCTTTCCAAAACCATTGAACGCGATTTTGGACTCTGATAAGAAAACGCCTCTTCTGCTCTCAAAGGGACGCAGGCTGTGAAACATGTCGCGGACCCTCCGCACGGATCTGACACTTATGGACTGTGAGAAGTTCATGGTTGTAAATTTGACGTGAGAAGGAGTACAATGGAGTGGTACTTCTACGATAAACGAAATGCAGGTAGGTCAACATTTATATTCAGTAGTGGTTGATGATGAGCAGGTAGCCCGCTTCAACTTGATGGTTCAGACCCGGGATCTGAAGAAAAGATGGGATGATTTGGGACAGTAAATACGCGCCAACATTACTGGGCAGACTAACCGATGCTGAGACCACTGACTCATATATTGTAACGCAAGGTTATCGTTACCACCGAGATGATTCAGCGACGAAAGGGGATGATTGGTATACGTGAAGTGAAGTCTCAACAGCTTATCTTAAATGAAGACATCATCACCATCATCGACAGCATGGTATCAGTGTTCAACACCGATGCTTCACTGCCCTACAACCATGATTTATTTGAAAGCCTTATTGTGAAGGAAAGAATAAAGGTGGATGGGGAAGGGACTTAGTGCTAGCTTACTACAATCATTCCGAGGTGCCTACGCCTCCAGACACTCATTCAGGCAATCTGGATAGAAACTGACAACAAGATCGCCACTGACATCGGTTGGCAGCCATATCTTGCAGCGTCTCCAACCAGGCGCAGTGAGGATCACGCGGTCCC
>SJOL01010917.1:0-16889 GCA_004794785.1 Opisthorchis felineus | reverse complement strand
TACTCCTAGGGATCTTCTTGGCGCTGTTGTTCCCAGCAGGTGGCCAGCAACGTGACCTATGCCACAGTGTTATAACCAGGCAGTCAAAAGAACTGACAGTTTGTCGTTGTTTACCGGAAGGCCCTATTGGCGAGATTCATTGACCTTCCTTGAAAGGCCTCTGGAGCTTTAGCTTGATTGTCGCTTTTTAGCGCCATCCAACTATTTAAGCCCTCATCAAACCCTGGGATGAGTAAGCGTATCCCAGAGGAAAAGTCATGCACTTAGTCCAAGGGTATAAACAGCTGTACACTGGAAGCACTGACTGATACCGCTGACGAGGATTCTAGGGAGACGCAGTACAAATACTACGCCAACTATAAAATCACTTGAATGACCGTTCTTGATGACATGCACTTGCTTGCTTTGAAGCCATTTTATCTTGGCCAGGAGGAAAAGTGAGTGGCAAAAACAAATCAGCGGCTATATTTGGGGTCAGTTGCGGGTACCACTTGGCATCCAAGCTCAAATTTACCTCCGGTAACTAATTCGTGGTATCTCCTTTCAGGAGCCTACAAGAGCATGTGAATTTGAGCTTGATTCTTTAGAGGGTATCAAGTTCAGTCGGATTACATACTGGTCTTCAAAACAATTTACGTAAATAGCTTTAAAACAAAACCGGAAAAGCGCGGCCGTACATAAAAAAGCTGCCTCATTAGCCAGGCAAAACGTTGAGATGGCTTCGTCCCAATGAAAATTGCTATTGTGTCATTTAGACCATTTAACAAAAGACGAAAGCTGATTCTCAGATGTCAGCCGCTACTAGAATGAGTTTTGAGGGATCCTGCTGGATATTGTGGATTCCCACTATTGGTTGGTACCAATTTTAGGCGTAATGTTGCCGGCGCTAAAAGAACGTTTGGTGTGAGTGGAAATTACAATGAAGGTGATCAATGAACGAGACCACAAATTGGCAAAGGACCGCAGATGATGTTCACTGATGTGGTTCAGTTCGCCGAATAATGCAGCTCAGTTATGTTTCGTTTTTCACCTCAAACATCTTGCATCAAAGTGCAGTGGTCCCAGCCACCGCCGCTTTGTTTGCCGAGGGTTGAAAGAACATGGAAATGAGAGCTATATGTTGGGGGCGATGGCTCAGTTTGTAAAGTAACGACAAATATAACATTTTATCCGGTGTGATGGGGAGTAAGGGAGCTATGCAGCCGTTGCAAAAGCTCTGAGGCGGAATCCCCATAGTATGGATGACACAGCCATATTTGTCATGGTCACTAATCATTTGCTTGGCTCCGCGTGCAAATGGCAAATAACAACGTGACTTCGTTGACTATGTGGGGGTCCTATGCTTTTGTTAACAAGCCAAGGACATTCCACCACCTAGATCAACCTTATCCGACAAGGGAGTACGTAAAAAAGGGTTGCGGCGCAAAAAATACCTTCTGGTGTGAGAAACGAAAGACATAACCAGTGCAACCTGCGGAGTGTAAACGGCTTATCCATGAAGGGGGCTGAAATATACTCAAAACCATTTTTCGTACCTTAACATTACTGTTCGGATGTTCCCATGGGACCCGCGCAATGTGTTGGAGACAACAACAATCAATTAAAGGTAGCCTTCACATGTCCACCACATGTTTCAGTATCTTGGTATTCTTCCCTCATTCCAACTTTTGGAATAAAACCGTAAGTTTAGGCGTGACGGACTAGCCACGTTCTTTGATGCTCAAAACAAAAACCATTTAAACCGAGTGCTCAGTTGCAATAAATCGATGGAAGTAAATACCGAGATTCTTCCGTCGATTGATATCCGCGTTCCTCCGGGGTTCATTTGATTCGGAGGCCAGCTGAGCTATCCCTCAGAGTACAGCCCATCGTTCAACAAGACACCTCTATGAGTGTACTGAGCTTCCACTCGTTTAGGAGGTCGCTCCACCAGCATCCATCCTACTTAGACCAGTTGACTGAACTACCAGAAAGAAGATAATATTCTTCTTTGTTAGAAAACTTTCTCCATCTCTCGGACTTTTGCAATCCGCCGGCGCTCTCCGTCAGTCCAAAGGCTCTCATTTGCCCAGCGATCAAAGGCGAGGCGCGCGCCATTATCGTCCTTTGCTGCTGGTACAGTTCCCTGGCTTCAGTCGGAGCCGTTGATTGTGAAGAGACACAGTTTTCATTAAAGTGTGCAAGCAACTTATGCAATTGGTTTCAAAGTCGTTGGTTTGTTCGCTGAGATGGGCAATTTGATTGCAAACGTTTCATCACCAATCGAGTTGACATCATCACTGCGCTGTTAGGGAGCCTGGTTGTGCGCAGCGATTGGTTGGTGGTTGTGCGTGGTGTGTGGTGTTGCGTGTGTCCTAATAAACGTGCTGCTAGCCGGGGCTAACCTTCGATCACGGTTAGTTGTTCGGTCCGGCGGTTCCACTGGTTTCTCTGCTATCCCGTATCCAGGTTTGTCGATGCTCACTTGACCAACGAGCTTGGCACACCATGCCCTCATATTCTGGTCGATGCTGGAGTGACCTTTGTTCTTGAACCTTCCGAGTTCCGGCTTGTGACCTTTAGTGATCCGACTCTAGGGCGTTGTGTGTTTCTTTGTTTTTGAATCATATATTCGGTTCTCTTTGAGTATTTCGGTTGAGATTTTGGCCCTTTGCACGTGTGGTGCGTAAATTGATTCCAGCTCAATGCATTGGTTGATCAAGTTCGCCTTGAAGTACTATGCTTCCAGAAATTCCCTTCCGTGTCTCATGCCCATATGTGCCAAAAATTTTTGCGTTTTCCAGATTGAATTTGCCGCTTTCTCGGTACTCGTGTATGGATATTAAGGGTGGGGGTCATGTCGCCTGACGGCCGCGTTGTTTTCCTTTATTCGTGTGCATAACTTCCTCGCAGCTTGCCAAACGTGGAATTCGTTGCAGTCGGTGCAGGTGATTTGGTATATTACATTGTTCCTCTTGGTTTTGTCTCGGTTGTCCTTCGCTCTCGAGATTAGTTTCCTTAGAGTGGCATTCGGTTTGTGTGCCACAAGGATTCCTTTTTGAGCTAATAATCTGGTTGCGAGTTGCAATATACTCTTGATGTAGGACGGAACAACCCGTCTGGTGGCTTGTTCCTGCTGTGGCTTTCGATGGGATAACTTCTTCTTGAAGCTTTTTTTGATAAAATTCCTTAGATATCCATTTACTCTGAATAGATGGCCTTCTTCCATCTTTCGTAGTTCTGTGGTGCTGCAGCGTGCCTTGGCCCTCTTGAATAGGGGCTGGAAGCAGCCCTTCTTGTGGTTTACTGGATGATTGTTGTTGTAGTTCAGTATTCGATCCCTATGTGTCTCTTTCCGGTATACGCAGGTTTCCAGAGTCCCATCCAACTTTCTGTTCACTGAAACGTCCAAAAATGGTAGTCGGTTGTTCATCTCCAGTTTGATTGAAAACTTGATATCTTCAAACGTGATGTTGAGCAGTTCATGTGCATTGTGTACTGATTCTCGTTTCATGATGACGAAGGTGTCGTCTACGTAGCAGATACACAGCTTTGGATTGATGATTGGCAGTGCCGCGTGCTCTGATCTTTGCATTACCGCCTCAACGATGAATCGTATCCATTTAGTTCTGGATGATCCTGGCCAAAACCATTTTAGGTATTTTTGGTAGCTATAGAGAGGCTTCGCAGGTAATGAACTTAATGCCTCTGCATCAACTGAAGTATTCCAGAGGTGAAGCGAATATACACGCGTGCTTGCACAGTGCCGTAGTCATCGTCAATTTGTACACCCCAAGTCGAGCTCTCCACCGTTAACTGATTGGCCAAACTGACCCCACAGCTGTTTTGCGGGCACTAACCTCCAAGTCACACGGAGCTTGCGCTGCAAGCTTGTGTTAGCGTACGTGGTGTTGAGCGCATAAATTGAAGTCACTTTCCATTATCTTTGCGGGGTTCTCTCTGAATGGCCAGAGGTCGTCCATGGGCGTCTCGGTGATACGGCATGCCTTGGTCGAGGGTGCAAACAAGGTCTGAGCAAGAACAACGTGTCGCGCAATTTCGTACGGAGTACGGATGCAAAAAGTCGAAATGCACACCCATTTTGCTGAACGGAAGTCTGGATAAGGAGCAACGGTTAGCAGATTGACAAACAATTGGGTCGGAAGAAAATTGGAGAGAAACGTGCAGGGAGGCATCAATGAGCGAAGATCCGTAAGGGCGGATCATACCTACAGGTTGCACCGGCCAGAGAACAGAGTCCGGTCGAAGTACCTCATCTTGAGTCTTTCATTCAAAATTCTGACCGGAACTGCAGTGGGAAAAAGCTGTGCTAGCGGTCAACGGGTAAAAGTATAGAACCGCTTGAGAGGTCATAATTTTATAAAGTTTTCGTTGACAACCGGTGGATGTTAACTTGGCAACATTTCGCTTTTGACACAAGAGATGCATCAGGCAAAACAAGCATGTCGCTAAGTCGGCCAGGTTTTAAGGCAGACGGAGATGCAATCAGGACGTCCTCTCCAGACTACCGCATTAGACCAGTGCCCAAAGTCAGTTAAGGTGACTTGTCGGTCAGTGTGTTTGCCTGAGGCTTACGGTTGATGGGTTAGGAGAATTCCAGATACTTTTTAATCAGGTTTGGTTTCTCGAACTTTCGGTTCAATATGCTTCATTTTATAACATCCCTTTGATGTCACTGGTAGATTTTGTTGGTCTGCGTGAGCTTGTACGTGCTACGACACCCTACTTTGAGGGTGATGATGGGTGAAATTAGGTGTACCCCGGTTGAAAACTAACTATTGTTTACCGAATCCCTTCTGAATCAAAGATAAGGTTTTGTTGGGGGATCTTTGCTGCATCTTTTGACTGAAGAAGCTGAACCGCAAGGTACCCAGACTAAGTTCTGCCACTCGTCTGGATACTCACCGAAATCCTTCACAACCACGTATCACAGGGGCAGCTTCAGACCAACAAACGACCTACGCAATTGTTTTTGCCACTGAGCATAGCACCAGTCTAACGCACTTTCGTCTAGTTGATGCCTCTTTAAAAAACCCTGGATCAAAAGATTCAAAATTTGTTATTTAAGGCATCATCAGGCCCCGTGGCTTACTAACGCAGTTTATAGAAAGCAGTGAAGACAGAACAAAAAGCCATCAGACTGGTTGTCGAAAAGGAAGAATGATCTGCATTAACATTCACACGAGAGGACTACGCACGCCACCGCTGCACTGACCCATGGAGGATGTGTGCTTCCTGCATGTGAGGTAATGAGATGTGAGGAAGTGCAAAGACGGCGTGTGAGGTGGATCACTGAGCCTCTCCTGGACCAAGCTGTCTGTAAAAGCAAGCATGATCGTAAAGCAGGAACGAGTTCTCATTACTTCGCGTTGCGTGGCCGCTGGATGCTTCAAGGCATTTTGTCTACGAATGCGTTCTACCACTTTTCTAGTCATGCCAGTTAGATGCCAGGGTTGAAGGAGGGTTACGTTGTTATGAGGACCCGGGTAGACAAACTGATTACCCTATGCAAGAAGCGGTCCGGTGTAGGCTTCGTGGAATGTATGAAAATCCATGCGAGTGACGCTGTAGGAAGGATGCCGAATCGTCTGGGCATCTCGTTTTAGAGTACGAGCCAACTTACCATAAATGTTTTACCGGCTCCAATTTGGTGATATGATCTTGGAAGCATCATGGACTTCAACGTATCTCACCAGCAACAGTTATGTGTGACGGTGAGTCGAGAATATCCGGTCGATTATTCGTATGAGATTAAACTCGCACGACCCAGAAGGTTTCAAGTGAGGTAAGCGTACTTATCCAGCGGATGGCAGTGGGGATCTTAAGGTTTATGTTATGGTACACAGTGCTGCCGCCAACAATTTCCAAGTCGGCGTCTGACGGACCTTAGAATAACCAACCACGGCAGTCTCCCCTCTGGAGAGCACTAAGAGAAGGATGCTTGTCTCCAACTATTTGTTGCATTTTCGTAAGCTTATTGATGAGGTAGAGACAGATCTTTAGGGGCCCCTTAAATGTAAATCCACTCCGGTATCTTTGATAAGCGGGAGTGCAACAAGCGCTATTAGGCAGTGGCCGTCAACATTACCAGCGTGCCAACTACCGTTCTGCACGGCCAACCTATCTTCGCCTAGGGCCAGGGTAGGATTGGTGCTTTTTTATCCTAATCTGTGTCCCTCTGTTCGTTAAGTCAAATGTCCTCTGCTTACCATTTCACGTGCTAACCGCCTGTCCAGCATCCGACTTTTCAGGGCTGAAAAAGGTTGGTTTCCCAAGTGGGGAACTCTCTGACTCCACGCATGTTTTGGAGTTAAGGGAGGGCACCAATTATTGATTCGCTGGCCGTCAGTAACACAAAAGGTTTTCCTTGGCCGCACAATACGCTTATCTGGAAAACCTTTGCCAGTGGAAAATACTTTTTGTGCCAAAATGTTGCATTTCGTTGTATGTATGCTCAAACCAGAAATAACCGTAATCTACCTCCATTTTGTCGCGACTTGTTTTGATTAGTCCCCCTTCTAAATTTTTGGCACGCATTCGACTTTGAACTGGCTGTGACGTGGATTCATAAGTGGCTTCACACATGTGTGTTGAGAAATTCAGGGCTGTATCCTTTTCATCCTTCACAGCGTTTGAAGGATAACTATGTGGTATTAGTAAGTGCATCTAGCATTCAAAGCAACAACGCTGTTCTGCGTTGCGAATGGGTGTACTACAAATTCCAACCTGTCAGACAAACAAAAAGTCGAGGAGTCCGAAAAAGCTGGTAGGCTGAACGTATCTGCTATTAACAAATAGCATGCGAAGTACCTGTTGTACAGTGCGTTCTTGTCTAAGGGGGCATGAGACCATTTTATCGGTCACTTATTATTATCTGTTGATTAAGTGTCGCATAGTTGGGTTTTATTGTGGCAGATGATATGCCTTCGCTCCTGGCAAAACTTAAGGATACCGGACAAGTGCATGTGTTGTAGTAAGAGGAAGATCACTATGACCAAGTATGCTTCTTCAGATGGCAGCAGATAGTGCTGTTTCGACGGTACAGATGTGGCAAATGTCATCAGACCGCAAGCAACAAACCATTTTGGTGAGTTTTTTAAAGCAGGTAACATCTGGCCTGTAGATACAAGCTGTACACCTTCCTGATTATTGATGCCATGGGTACCGGGCGTCCGGTTATGAATTCCTTCGTGGAAGGCGAACAGTTTACTTCCATGCGTAAACTGTTTGGCTTATACAGGGAAATGATGTGGCAGCAGTATCGAGTGAAGACTTTTGTCATGAACAAGTTGACGGCACAAATGAAGGCAGCAGGGGTAGTGTTCTGTTGCGATGTCATTTTGTGCTACTCCTATATTAGCAAAGCTACCAGGGAGCACGTATGCATCATACAGCATTCATGTATGTTTGGTCACAGACACACCCTGCGAACATCCGGTACATGTTCCACCGTATGGCCAGCCCGGACAATGCCGTACAGTAGGCTTTTTGTTTATCATAATACTAGTACACGGATTCCGACGAGATCTGCAACTACTGCGCCGCACGAACGCGCGATTTGCTTGTTACCTTTCGGCCACTGGTTGTATATCACTCTCAAGTGGGTTGTATACGAGGAATCCGGGATGGTACACTTTTGTAGTGTGACTAACAACCGTCTGGAGAATGCAGACGGCCGCCTGAAAAACCGGGTGCACCACTCAGACACACTGGAGCACGCCATACAGAATGTGTCCTGGCACTCCGAATGGCTTATATGGGAATATGGGATGCGACCGACGGGAGATCCTGGAGGGCGACGGCTACGTTCTGAACGTTATCTGTCGAATGTCGTATGCATTTTCTCTCGTTTTGAGGCACTTGGGACCGCGACCTCCAAGGATGCACTATCGGATCGTTGAAACAAACAAGGTGAGATCAATCTACACTAATTAACTCATAGTTCCTGATGCAAACACCCAGGTGCTCCCATACTGTTGAAACCTGTGCTGGAGAATTCACATGCCCCGCCTACCAAGCGACGTGGCCCCCTATATCAATTTGCTCTCTGTATTTAGAGACTAGTTGGTTCCAAGCAGTAAGAAACATGCTGTATTGATGTCTTCTCAGGTTGCTTCCCCATCCACCAACAATAGCTGTCGGAATACAACACAACAGAACAAGGTGTACCCATTGAACCCGTCCTTAAGCCACCATCGACAGCTTCTGACGGCCCGCGTAAACCACTGAGCCGAGTGGTGGATAATCTTAAGAAGCTGGAACCCAGGAGGGCAGCAGCCATCATTATGCATATGATTGTTCAGGGGCAAATCATGCTGCACCAAGCCACGGCACCTGCAACTGACGACCTGCCATCGGTGGTCGAGGACACTGCACCTCAACCCAATGGACGTTCCAGGGACACAGACTTTGGCTTCTGTGTGCTTTGTGACCGGCCGACTAATAGCAGTGACCGCTGGAGTGCAACGGATCTCGTATCATATCACGCCGACTGTTTTGATGGTGAACTTTGCCCGCTGTGCGGTGACGCTTTTCAGGTTTATCCAAAATTTGAATCCGCAAATGAATAATTCATTTTTTGGTTATTAACCCCCGGCCCGTCCAGAAAGCGCAAAGGTGTGCTTGCCAACCGGTCCGCAAAGAAAGCATCTTATGATTTTGACCTGGAGCGAAGCACAGACTTCCAGCACAGTGTATTCCGGAAGTCTGTGCGTTCGAATTTTCGGCTCCAAGGAAGAGCTAATCGAGAGCCATGGCTTAATGCTAGGCCTAACTCTTTAGAGCGCCAGCTAGAGGAAAGGGACGACGATGAATGCGTGTGACTCATACAAGGCCCATTCTTTCCAAACTGTTTGCCGTTCATGAGACATCATGCATTTCATGAAAGTCTCGTATTTCTTGAGGCCTGACGGTCAGTAGGTACCAAGCTACAAGAAAAAAAGCGATAAAAATTAGCCGTTGAAGATGGCGAGACTGTCGCCGCTGAAGTGCTTCTTCCATAGAGTAAGTAGTGCTCCCAGTTTGTCAGCCACCCGCCTTATAGTGATATTTCGACAACCAAACTTATATCTTCCCCTCTTTTTAGGGCCTTCATAGCTCAATGAACTCTGCGCGCCAGGAAGGCCATACGCTTCCCGGCCGAACATATATACTAATCAAAACGACCAATAAAATTAAACTTTTCATGTCGTACAATTTGAACCTCCGACTTTTCCCGGTAGTGGTGAATGGGTACGTGTCAGCCACTTGATTACGCATTGTGGACTGCTAGTGTAACGGTGGATACTACTGATGAGGCATGCGAGTAGCATGTGTTTTCTCGTAACTCCGCCTTGCTCTAATGGAAGATAGGATTTATTACGGAATTAGTGGAAATGCTTTGCAGTTTTCGTTTACAATTGCGTGATTGTCAATGAATATCCTGGAGAGTTCAAGAAGAAGCTTTCAAGAAGGAGAGAGATATTCAGTTTTTAAAAACAACGTGCAAATGAGCGTTTGACTTTCCTGTCCAATAGTCTGTAACTGTTTAGTTGGCGTTTTCTTATAAACAACTCCGCGGCGAGGGGCTTTCCTCCTTAAAATTGGTGCCGTCACCAGGATAAGGATGAAGATCCCCTGGCCACAACCTTTTGAGGATGAGGATGTGCGGACCTTCCTGCTCCAATGTACGACTTGCTTGGGCAAAATCGCAAATTCGAATGAACCAGGGAAGCATATGAGGCTTTTGAACGTGTCAAAGCGCGGATGCTAGAGCAGTAACTGGCCCTCAAACTGCCCAGGGTCGGAGAGATGTTTACTGTTGCAACGGACGCTAGCGACCGCGGTATCGGCGATGTACTGAAGCAGAGGCATGGAGTTATCGAATATGCTAGTCACGTTCTGACTGACGCTGAGCAGAAGTACTCGACTATGAGAAAGAATGTCTGGCGATCGTCTGGGCCCTGGATAAGTGAAGGCCATGCCTGCTTGGACAAAGGTTTCATGTCGAGACTGATCACAAACCCCTGGAGTGGATCAGGACCACCAGAGATCCTCGCGAAAAGCCTGTGCACTGGGCACCCCGGTTGCAAGAGTACGATTTCACGATCCGGCACGTGCCAGGGAGAGAGAACCACCTGGCTGCTTGGCTGTCAAGACCAAAGGCTGAAGATGAGGTCCGCAGGATTATGATTGGTGCCGATAGCCTCGTCGTCAAACTGGATCCCGGAAGGTCGGTGCAACGCCAACGGCAGGATCCTGTGTTACGGAAGGTTGCAGCCGCTTTGCTGGGTGGAAGGAAGATTGGGAACGGAGACGGAGGCAAGGAATTAGAAATGTTCCAAAATCACTTCTATAGGCTGAGTCTGAGTGAGGCTGGCATAATTTCCTGGAACGACGCCGATTCTGATGTTGTGCTGCCCGTAATACCTCACGTCTTGAGAAGGAAGCTGATCGTCGAATGCCACGAAATGGCATGCACAGGGTGCACCAAGACGTACGACTTACTCCGGCGGAGGGCCTACTGGCCCGGGATGAGAAGTGAGGTGATGGATTATGTGGTGTCCTGTAAGCGGTGCCAACTGATGAAAGGGGATACGACAGGGGTAACCAATCCCATGGAACCCATTCCTGTATCAGAAATCGGCGAGTTATGGTCTGTGGACGTCATGGGCCCCTTTCCGGTGACAACCAGTGGAAATCAGTATATCGTGGTGATGACAGAACACCTGTCGCGGTGGGTCGAGGCGGCAGCCGTGCCAAACCAACGGGCGACGACAATCAGCGGAGTGGTAATGCGTCACATCGTGGCCAACCACGGGGTGCCAAAAATGATTCTAACGGATCAAGGGCCTTGCTTCGAGAGCGAAGAGTTTAGGAGTTGCTTGCAGAAGCTGGGCATCAGACGGCTGAGGACGGCACCATATCACCCGCAAACAAATGGTCTTACAGAACGCAATAACCGAACGATCAAGGAGTGGCTAGCGGCCAAAGGAGGTGATTGGGAAGTGAACCTGCCGATGGTGTTGCTCGCTCATCGGGCTTCCATACAGCCAACCACAGGCAAGTCCCCGTTCATGCTGATGTACGGTCGACATCCGCGCCTTCCAGTTGATCAGGAAATTGGGTTATGGCCGGCAACACACTTGTCTCCAGAGGAGCTAGGAGAGGAAAGGAGGAAAGCTCGAGAAAACTTGTCCGCCGCTCAGGAAAGGACTAGACAGAAAACGGCAAGTAGAAAGGCACGACCATTCCCCATAGGCGCGAAGGTTAAGTGGAAGGATCATCAGAATCCTGGAAGGAGTGGACTGGGATCGCGGAAGCTGGGCAGTCGATGGCAAGGTCCGTTTGTCATTACCGACCGCCGGGGGAACGTCTATACAATTCAAGACGGTCGGGGATCGAAAAGAGTAAATGGGACTCAGCTTCGGAAGTGGCATGATACACCCGAAGAGCTGCCGAACAGGCCAAATAACGGAGCTGACCTAACGGAGGTAAACGGAAATCGGTGGCATGCAAGCGACCTTTGAAGGGGGAAGGTGTGTAACGGCGGATAGTGCTGATGAGGCATGCGAGCAGCATGTTTTTTCGAAACTCCGCCTTGATCTAATGAAACGTGGGATTTATTACGGAGTTTGTGGGACTGCTTTGCAGTTTTCGTTTACAGTTGCGTGATTATCAATGAATATCCAGGAGAGTTCAAGAAGACGCGTTGAAGAAGAGGATGGATATCCGTCCGCCGAAAAATCTGAGCGCGCGTTCTGGGCTTCATGCTTGTTTTCGAGATTGTTGTTGGTTGTGTCGAACAATCTGCGTTCAGACGCGAAGCTTAATGACGGTGCCATGCCGACAACCGGGTGCGCAGGGAGTGGGCATGCCGAAATCGATGCTACTCGGAGAGTTGTAAATAGCCTCATTTGTTACCTCCAAAATGGTGAACCAAAGGCGTTTGCTATGCGGACCATTGGGAATCCGATTAAGAAGTTGTAGGAAAAGCACGATGACTTGGATTCCTTGATCACAGCTATCGCAACCAATGGAACCCACCCTAACAAGTGTGTGGCGATTCAGCGTACACTAGGTGAACGAATGCAGATTGCTGGCAGGAAATGTCTACCATACCTCATTTATGCGCGCATATGGCGTTGGTCTGATCACACTGAGCTACGACATTGCAAATTCTGTGCCTTCGGTTTTGACCTAAAGCAGGGTTCCGTGTTAATCCATACCACAATGATCGTGTTGTATCTCCCGTTGATTTTGGGTCTCTGAGTTTGAGTCCCAGTGAAGAACGAAGGACACTAAAAGAACCGACAAAAAGTATCTCTTTTGAGAGCAAGTTAACTCTTGGAATACACTTCAGTGGACCCACAAAGAATGGCTCCTCGAGCGCAGATTGTGGAATAGCAGACGCTAGCAACATTGAGTCTGAACTGCCTGATACCACTGTGCCTGGTATGCTTGATCACAGCACGCGATTGGACTCCGATTCCGCCCGCTCCATAACTACCCGTGACTCATCGGACGAGGTCAGCTCCTCGACTCGTGGTCGGCTGGGATACTGCTGAACCCGACTCACTGTGCAGACGTTGCTAGACGAAGCGGATTTCCTGATAGCCTCCGCAAACGTTTCATCCTCCTCCAGTCCTCGCAAAAGTCCGGCATCACCAGACGATGGCTTAGCCACAGTATCAAGCGTTTCTAGTTGGCATAGCAGCTTATACTGCAACGGCCTCTACACCGTCGTAGACCGCGTCAATCCGACCCCGCACATCAACAGAGGTCAAAATAGAATGGCATGGTCAGGTGTTGGTGTCCCTCACCCATCCCTTCATTTAGGCCATCCACAAGAGCAACTTACGAAAGCAACCAGTACGCTCTCCACTTCTGAATCCGACACCGGCAGTTCGTTTGCAGCAAACGAACACTACTTTGGGGCTTTCTTACGTTCTCTACTTTCTAGCACTCGCAGGTCGAAGCTTAGGCATTCACCTCGTCGGTCTTCTTCGGCAGAAGCACCGACTGGATATTCCGCAACACCACCTTAGGCAATCGTCACACCACCCAACAGCTTATTAAGCTCTCCGTCTTTGCGGATGGCCAGTTGCACGTGATGGGGGACGATGCGGGTCTTCTTGTTGTCACGGGCAGCATTGCCCACCTATTCCAAAATCTCAGCAGCGAGGTATTCCAGAACTGCGGCCAAGTACACTGGGGCACCAACACCAACGCGCTCAGCATAGTTTCCCCTGCGCAGAAGAAGATGCACACAGTCAACGAAGAATTGAAGACCCGCACGTGACGACCTGGTCTTAGCCTTGACCCGAGTCCTACAACCTTTGCCACGACCACTCATGAAGGAGAGACAACAACACAGCGAAGGGCTTTCTTCCTTACACTAGCCACATGTTAGTCGTGTTAGCTAGGTTCGTTCAGCTGTAAGCTATGATCGACGTAGGTTCCTTATGGCTGGTTGATTAGGTATCCTGGACCCATAACCGCATGTTAGTCATGTGCGTCAGCTAGGTTAGTTAAGCTGTCCGCTATCATCAACGACATAATCGTCCCGGCCTATTTTGTCAGTTACAATGGAGAACTCTGCTGCCTACCAACAAATTTGCATAGGTCATCAACATGCGCAAGCCTTTCGTTCTTCCAAACTAGCACGATTTATCCGACAATAATGAATGCGTCTTTCGCGATGGTAACTCTGGGCAGCAACTGTCGGGGTCCGTGATAACATAATTCGGCATCCAACCAGTCAAGCAGATATAAATAGAAAAATTATTAACAGGAGTTGCACCTCTACATATTTTGCATTCAGAAGGATCATGTAGTTTCTAGAAAGCTCAACACATTATTTCAGCTGCAGAACTATCTACCAATTTCTTCCATTGTAAGCGATTCACGATTTACCGCAATTCGCGACATCTTATTACGTTGGGCACCGTTTTTCCAGTCGGCAGTGATCAATGAACTTGATGGGTTCGCTCACTTAAACAAATCAGTCTTGCAGATAATTTGCAGAAAAATTCATTGTACATAGCCATTCTCGACTACGAAGTGGTCACCTTGAAAATATCGTAGCTTTCGTGGATTCGCTTCCGTTGTGCGAATACTGAGCGGCACACCAGTATGGGTCGCGAGGTTTTTGTTGGTCCCACCAAAAACAAAGGGGCCTAGTTCTTGGCACTGTTTCATATCAGTGGTTCCAGTATTCCAACTCGGTACTGCTTTCTAGCCTGCAAATCCCTGACAGCTCATTGGTATGGGTATCTTGGTGTAGGAATCCTTCGTGGCTGTTCTTCTGGTCTAGTCGGTCTTTACGGAGGCTACACTGAAGCCGAAAACACAAAAATTCATTACTCTGGGCAAATTTTGTGCTCGGCTTAGCCCTGACTTTGGAAACCGTATCTCGTTAGGGTCGTTTGAGATAGTCGTTGGTAAATCTATGGTTTGCTGAGACGTAAACAAGTCTACTGCGATAGAAATTGGCCATCAAGAGCACCTTACTTTAATCAGCCTCGGAACTCATGCGAATCATCTGCCGGCGACCAAGCCGGGTGAGCTGTCTTAACAGACTATTTCTGAGGGTCATCCAAGGAAAACTGTGAGTTCTTATCCTCATTGAAGAATAAAACGATGTCGCCTGCAAATTCCGGACTGACAACGCTTTCGTTTGCAGCTGTTTAAACATTAGGATGTTGCAAACCTTCCAGCATGTGTCACGTTATCTCTTCGGTCATGGGCTTATTTGAGAGTGGAGGGAGTGGGCGTCGGTATCCTACACCACTTTATGAACGGAAACTTTTGCATGGGGTAGCCTTAAGGTACTGTGTGAGGCTCACGGCTAACATCGACGTGCAAGGAGTTGCCACCTTCGTCTTAGTTGGGTTGCGCCACCCCAAATCCACCTCATCATCCAGCCATAACACACACGTTCTTCCCTCTTGTTCTCTGAAGCAATCATATACACAAAAAGTAAATTCCCCATTATTTTCTGATTACCAGCAGTCACAGCTAGCACCTAATGACTGTTTTTGCCATGCACTATGCGTTTCTTGGAGCTGACAGCAGTGACTCGGTGACTGGCGACCCATACTCTTACCTTCCTGTTGAGTTGACGTAGTACGTTCCAGCTAAACTACGGTTCTAAGCCATTATCTCGGAAGCTGTTGCCCAACCGCTTATTAGTTGTCTGCTGTCCCTGTTTACATTAACGCCCCCTAGTACAACGGAGACCCCATGATTGGATATTTGCCGAGCTGAAAAATACCGCCACGCAATCTCACCATATAATCGCGTGTTCCAACTAGTCCAACGGCTAGCTTCCCTGCCTCGGCGGCTAAGTCCTTCCCAAAACTAGGCACCTGATCTGGCCCAGCTAGTACTTGGCTTCTAGGTCAGCCAACAAAATCCACCCCTTGTTGGGTTAATTTAGCTTGCTGTCATCCCCTTTTATATTTTTTCTATTGGACACCGTTTTATCTGATGCCACCTGGCACTCATTAGACGCTACTGTCCTCATCCTATTCCCTCCTCACTCCCCCTCCTCCCGAGCTTCAAACTTTGGTTGTAGTTGCGCAAACGCCCCATACAACCGTCATTCGTTCAATCTGGCTTGTCCGTGGTCTACACTCACATGATCCTCCTAATGACTGGAAATTTTCCGTGACTCTGCATCGGCTCGACTCTATCTGTGTCATTCTCCTCGTCTAACTCAGATCCGGCTGCCACGGAAATGCGTATCCCCTGTCCGATTGCGGCAACCTTGATGACCGTTATGGGGCTGCCCAGAAACCGAAGTATGTCAGTGCAGTGATGGCATGGTACTGCCATACCCAATCTGATGGCACTCCCACAACTATTTTCTTCAGAAACTCGACCGCAACCTCTCGCCCGCTCGAGCCTGTAAACGCAACTGCAAACAAATTTTTCACCTGGCCCCAACCGCCTCGTTATAAACAGCTGAACCTAACATTTGGATTTAACCAACCTAGTTCCCTGCCGCAATTTTGGTTTGCCTCTTCCACAAGTTCAATTTCATTTACGGTGTTCGTTTGGCCTTATGCATTTGCACTATCTCCCCATCAAAACTATCCTTTACACCTGATATCCCTACAGAAGTGACACAAGTGAGTCTGCTCAGTTTCAATTTAAACCATATTTTTGAGACAAAACTTGCTATTTGTCTCCAGATCGGATTCTTCTACCTCCCTCTCCATTTCGCTTTTTGTGACCCTAGCCATCTACTCGAAACCAAGGTCACTCATGGCCAGCAACGGTTTTCAGTTTCAGTTCAGGTCAACAGGCTTCATCTTTGAACTTGTCGTACCTCGTACCCATTTTCCTCGCTTTTTTCTTTGGGTTCCCACAACTGCAGTGACTTTTCACATAATGAGCGTGTCTCATTGGTTGTAACTTCCTCCCCGTTGTGTTTCGCCTGGCGCGTTCAGGTTGTATGTACCCGATCATGCCTCAATCGGCATGCTCCTTTCAAGTTGGGAAATAAACCTAGTATTATTATCGTTGATGCCCATTCTTTATGACACTGTCCCTTCTCCGCGCAATCCCCTGTACCCACAAACCCCACCAGTCATGCTTTCATTCTGACTGTAACATTATAATCATGCCTGATGGTACGATCATGATGGCATGACACCCACCAGTTTAGAATAAACATTATTCTTATTCTTATTATTATTATTATTATTATTATTATTATTATTATTATTACTAAGAGCCCTCCGTATACTCGCAAGCCCAAAAGTCCGCGGTTACAAAGAACTCACCATATTCACAAACATCTGGGAAGTACTTCGGTTGGAAACTGTGTCAAAGAGAACATACCAGTCAGTCAGATCACACGCGCTTTGGAAATCCGGGAGTTCTAAGTTTATGGGTCTTTTACG
>SJOL01010909.1:6923-20302 GCA_004794785.1 Opisthorchis felineus | reverse complement strand
GCTAATGAAGACTGGCAACCGATATTAACCGGACTAATGTACGCGGGTACTCCATGCATGAACACCCTTCATGCTGTATACAATATGAAAAACAGACCGTGGCTGGTGAGTCACTTAAATCTTCACCCGTCTGAAATCTATCGTCACGAATAATAATTAGAGAATGGCAAACTGAAATTCTGCCTGTTAATTACCATCACAACAAGGTGGATTTCGTCAAGTAAATTTCTGCGCCTAGGATAAATTTAGGATTGCGCGCTTGTTTGTTTGTCTATAAAGGTCATTGTAAGTATGCTAAGGTACTTTTGTGTTAGTACAAAAAAATGTTGCCACATGAACCTGTTCTGTAACCACGTTGGTCCCAGGAACAAAATATTCTGGGCATATTTTCCGTTTTTATTTTGGAAATAGCCAAATGCCGAAGTCTGATCCTTTTGCTTCACTCATTTGCCTCTTGATCAAAGAATGGTCATTGTGCAACGTAAAAATTGTCCCTATGACTAGTCAGTCTTGAATACCGGTTACGGATTGTTGTGAACTGAAATAAACTTGTCTCGCAGTATTGGAATTGTTTCCGGTTTCACTTGAGTAAACGTTCTGAACAATGAGGGCACAACATCAGTTGCACCAGTTGTTCGACAAGATGAGAGGGCTGGAGAGCCGCATCGCGGTTGGCGGAGTTAGATAGAAATATACATAGGTTTTCGGCAACTGGTTCGTCACCACGTCAGTTTGCCACCCCCATTGTTCGTCGTTTTTTGGTGCTCAATGTTATTTTTTGCTCCGATTTATTCGATGTAAAATGCAGGTTTGTGTTTCTTGAGTTTCCACTTCACCAGACTGAAGGCCCTCAACATGCGTGAAACCAGCCATAATTATTGTCAATGCAAACAGGTTTCGTCCGTTATATAGTGCCCAAAGCTGAATTAGCTTGGTCAGACATGTGTAAAATGTTGTGGTTGTGCGCGTGACTTGTGCTAAAACCGGCATAGAGGTAATCATCAAATGTCGTAGGCAACTTTGTGGTTGAATACAGCCGTTTAATCCTTCATATCTACACCCCAATTCAAAGTCCAGTCACTAAAGCTCTTCTGATATTAAACAAATACGCTGCTGAACTTACTGCCTTCTGAACCAGTAGAACCTACTTAGCTGAACACTGACCATCGGTTACAAACACGTCAACTGTCCTGGGACAAAAGCTACGCATACAATTCCATTCAACCAGGAACGTAGTCACCCAGGAAGCATGGGGCTTATGGTGGCATGAAAAGTGCGTAGAAGTTCAGCTGTTTTGTAGAGAATTCTTTAGTTTGCGCGACGGACCAGAACGGATGCACCAATCAGTTTTAATCGCACTGGACACTGTTCTCAGGATCAGTGAAATACTATCTATTGCGAACTTTCATTGAGCAAATTAAGGAAAGGTAGAACTTTCTAACATAGGCGATTTAGACGGTAGTTCAATCAAATAAGAGTCCTTCTAACCGAATACAGTCATATCATTCGATTGGCAGAATGTGAATTAGAAAAAATACAGGTGAATTATGCTAAATCAATTCGATTGCTTCAATGAATAATGGGACGTCAGTATTGTTCCCCCTTGGGAATCGCAGCCGTCAGGTTTGGCACCACCGTTCTGCTGTATGGGAATCACAAACGACGAAAGTGATAGTACCTGCCGGTAGTTTCCATAGTGCGATAAACCTCTCGGTTCTGGTCTTTATGCGAGTGACATCAATCACAGAAGTCAACGAGAAAAAACGTAGATATAACTGAATATCATTTAAATGATGATAATTTTATGGGAAATATTCGAACAATTAATGCGTCTGCTAACCAGTAGACACAAGTGATTGCTAGATATAAAAAGACTGTCGTATAATTTAACCGGAATTTCATAACAAATGAGATGGTCACTGAAATTCTTAAGACACTTATCTGAACTAACATTGGGTGTGGGGCAACGTACACATCCTACTGCAATGCAAACAAGTTCACTTGTCCCTGGCCAATAACCTCAATAGCTAGCCCAAAACGTTTTGGTCAAATTCATAACGTTTCAATAGGAATTTTATAATCGCACCTATCAAAACAAGTGAAGTCGTTGACTTTCTTTTAAAAGCTGTGGATTTCGCGAATGGTGCTCTACGGAATATCGTGTTCACAAACATCCTAAGTAGGCTTTAGTGTGAAAGGAAACTGAAGTCTAATAACCTGACAAATGGCTCAGTATTGCTGCATTTGCCGTGCTCCAAACACCACCTGTGGAATTTGAGCTGCTTAATGTTTGCTAGTTTTCCGGTACAGTGGTCCATTGTGTAAACTAACGAGATTTTCGACGCGTAAAATCTTGTTGTTCTTAGGAATATGAACTTTAGTTTGCTTTGCCGATTCAAATTGCGTATAGCGCACCACTATTGGAAAACTGACCGAACTCTTTGCAATATTGCGCAATTTCTCCAGGGAGATATCGTTGGTCAAATGTCCGCCCCTTTGTCGCTATCAGTAATTTCGTCTAACTCGTAGGTCTTGATGTAAACTTGCTAAGTACGCGTGCAGTATTTTGCTTTCTGGCAAAATCAAAGATCTTGCTTGCGGCGTTCATACATGTTGTCCGGGCCATCATGACGGGAAAAGGTTGCAAGTAACTTCCCTCATCTCTAAGAATGTTGCAGGTTATGGCGCTAATGACCTTAAATTTAAACGACGTCGTCTTCAAGACGGGATAAGTAATCTATTCGTCAGTCGTTTGTCTCTCAATAGCAAAATCAAATATAATTTAAATTTCACGCGGTGAAATAAATGACCGATAACCCCTCATCTTTAGGGTTCATTTTTTCTTCTAGTAATTCATCCTCCCTTGGCCAGAAAAACCTCAAGAGTACTCCAATCTCCAAGAGGACCACTCGTAGTTTGACTGTGAAACACTTCTTGGAGCTGAACCTCTCTGACAGAGAACACTTCTCACAGATCTTGTATCGTTCTTTCAGATGGTTGCTTCTGTGCGTAACCAATGTAGCTGAAACCACTTTCCGAAAATGATCTTACTCCCATATCATGCAACATTCACATAAACGAGGTTTTTTTAGGATCAACAGTCATGCTGCGTGATCGACCAAAGCTTCGATACGCGTTTCAAATCAAGAGCAATGAGACAGTGTTTCCTAGTTAACAAAACTGAGTCGTTTTAGTAGATGTCCCTAAAAGCAACATTCAGCCAGCGGGAACATAGAACCCTTCGTTTGCGGCTCGTTCGCTCACGGGTCTTGCACTGTACAGTAACATTTTGTTTAGCTTATCCTTTTTATGCATCATTTAAATAGGTTGCGTAACACTCTGTGCTTATTTAACGTCCTATCTGAAATGCTTCTCTGTTCGTCAGTTAAGTGGTTTAGATAGTGTTTAGCCCACCGTGAATCGTCAGTAAACTTTGAAAATCCTTTACACGGTTGATATCTTAAGACGTCTAAAATTGATCATGAAATAAAGACCATTTGCATGTTTTTCTTTTAGTTTGCTCATCTGCTCCTATTGCGCAATCGACTGGGGAAAGAGGCATTTCCTCTCATTACACAGGTATACCACACCAGTCACAGAGAAATGGTGAGTTTATTCATCTTCCATTCTTGCGCGAGTTTAAAGCTAACTTTCTCGTCAAAACGACTATGTACAGTGAACGTATTAGTGTTTTGAGATGGTCTGCCTGTGATGCACGTCTCCATAGGTTTAAGACGTTTCAGCTTTCTGCCGGTAAAAGATGACGCAGGTGCCTAGAATAGACGTAACCGTTTATCCGCACGCAGACGGCTTTCATTTTTCATTTATGCATGGGACACCTATTGATCTATGAACTTTATTTTCGCTTTTGCCCATTAGTAAGTGACAAGATTCGTCTCATCTATTCCCAAGCGGAAGTTTATTCTTGATAATATTGGGGGAATGAGTGGCGCTTTCTCATGCCTAAGTGCGACTTAATCACACTACTAACTGACCGTTCGTGGCTGAACGGTCAAGTTTCCAAACTACTAGCCGGGAGGTCGCGGTGAGATGTGCAATACCAAGGATTTTCAATAAGGATGAAGCGATTGTACAGTGCTTCCCGGCTTTTCAGCTTAGACTGGTTTCGCTTACACGACAAAATCTCAATTGAAGAACGCCAGTACATTCTAGGTAAACCGTTTACAGCAACGCTGTGGTTCATTTGGGCTGAAGACGGTTCTGTGAGGGTCGGTAGTCGTAGAACATTGATGAAATGTCGACGTATTTCTTGTTCGCAGAGTGTGCAGTGCTGGCAACACTAAACGAATTTACAAACGCAGCCGATTATTGTGACTTTATGCTCTTAATTTAGCTTTATTACATCCATTCTCCCGGAGTTTTTCGAAACCGGCTAGTGGGAAAGCAACCCTGGTCGGTTGAGTTGTTATGCGGAAGTAGCTTCCGACATCCTAGGGCTTAATCGACTTCCAAGTATCTAACTATGGATGCGCCCGTAAACTCATTTTAAACCCATTCTGAATCTCACAGACATTCCAATGCATGACACATATTTCCTTTAGTAGAAGAAAGTGTGGACCAAGTAGCTTGAATTCAACGTGGTTTTTCAAAGTAATATTTAGCAATAGTAATATTTAGAGATATATGAATAGTCAGATTGAGTTTGTGGGATTATGAAGCTATTTAATTTTAGAGGAGACAACATTGACGCAACGCAGCGCAAGGTAATGGAAATAGGAAAAAAATGAATACCTTTCTGCTTGAAAAATGATGCATTACAATAGTACAAGGTGTTTGCTCCATTGATCTTACAACAACTCTATATGTCTTCGGGTGTACTGGTCACCCTGGGAATGAAGAGCCTGAGGTAACGACCTAAAGTGGAAAATTAGATGTCTAGGTTGCTGACCCAAGAATAAGTAGCTAGGACCGATTTTACCAAGGAGAGATAACCGCTGTAGAGACAAGTGAGACAATAGAAATTTGAGGAGGGAAACTCTCGCAACTAGTTAATGATCCCTTTTTCCTCCTTAGGTTACAGCCCCTGCGTTTCCCACAATTATCAAGGTTGGACTTGGCCATGGAGGAGAAGGAAAGGTGAGCGCTACCTGTAGAAGTTATCTGTGTTGACTTGTTTTAAGAAGCACATAAAGCCTTACCTGACACTCTGCAGACAGTTCGTATGTTGACGTTTTATATGCCCTCCCGAAGGTCATTACAGTCGTCGTACTTAAAATCGAAGCTATTTTTCCGCTTTTTCATAAACGTCATGAATGCATCAACAAGGTTAAAACGTTATAAGCACTCCGAGCACGTCTTGCGAACGATATTCTACTGTGGCCACTCATAACTAACGTGCTTGTTGTCCATCAACAAGTAGTATCAGTTTCTTATCTGAGGGTTGTTTCAAATAGGATAGGTTATAGTTAGGTCGATCAGCTCTAATAAAAAATATTGAATGTAGTCCTGTATATAATGATACTTTTAAAATCACATCCGAAATCCCCAACTCTTTCGGGTTATAACGGAGTCCGTAATTCACCTGCCTGATGGCTCAAACTATGGCACGTGTTGCTTGTTATGGCTTCTGTATCCCTAAGACCATGAAAGATCTTTTCAAAGTGGAACCTTGGGATTTGGCACTCGTCTGTTGTCACAATAATGTGCTGCATTGTCCAGCGACGCTCCACTTCATATGAAGTATCCAAAGGCCGCCTATCTGGGAGGACGAACTAGCCAAATCTATGGCTGCCTTGTTTTGTTATCTAATCGGAAACCGTCTGCAACCGCTGAAACTTTCGATCCTTACAGTCTTCTTCTCAACATGAATGGAAGGTTTTCTGAGCAGTATTAGAATATAAAACACGCTCCATTTTATCGATCATTGTTAATGTTTATCATGAAAAACCCGTTGCGTGTATACTTCTATGCAGATTCGGACCGACAATCTAATGGCTTATCAAGATGTTGCGAGTTTATTGGTGGCTGGGAATTCCTATGCTACTACAGAACCGTTTATTGATGCCAAGTGCGATGTACACGTGCAGAAGATTGGACCACAGTACAAAGCATTCGTGTAAGTCCTACTTCTGTGCTTCTACATTTCATTACGCAGGACACACTTAAGCGCCAACACGTCGCGTTTATTGTTTGCAAAGTGGCAGTGGTTGATCAGGTGGCCTTTGCAAGTTAATTGCCATGCTCGGTGAACAGATCAACGGCCATCTGATCAACCACCAATGAAAGCACCCGAGCTACAAATACTCCGATCCATTTCCAGATGCATATCAACTATAGGCAGTTAGGTTTGATGCAGTGGTTTATTCTCACTGTGTAACGTTAACGCTGATTTCATTAGTTTCTCATAGGGACTCATTTTTTGTCTAACGGATTGTTGGTTTATTACCAGTGGTATGAATTACCAGTTTGCAAAAAGTTGAAGGTCTTCATTTATGGTTCCAGTGTTCCCGTGTTCACTCAATCAGAACCAGGCATGTTTATTAGGCCAGAGTGGTGGTTGTTTGAAATAAGCAAACCTCGGACGAATCCAGATTTTTCATCCTCATTAGTATTCAGAAAACATACGCGGTGATCAGCATACCAAATTGAAAAGTTTCATTCAGTGCAGTCGATGAGTGAATTTCATCCCGTCTTCTTTCCAGTGACTTCCTGTGTTCATTGGCTTTGGAACAGGAAGTAACTTGGTTAGGTTGGTCACTTCACCGTATATCGTGATTATTCTGAGTGCGAATTCAAAGAAAACCAACACTAACTAACCAGATGGAAATTTCTTCATGGCCATTATAAGTATTCCTGTTACTGTTATTACTATTATGGTTAGTATTATGATCACCACCACCACCACTACCAACATCATCGTCAACAATCGTCAATAGTGAACGCTGGCTTCTACCTGCCACGCAGTTGTGAAGGAAGTATGCCATACTCAAGAAAGGACGGTAAGTTGATGGAAAAAGAAAACGGTCGGAAGGAACAGACCTTCAAATAGCAGTGAAACAAACGCGACAACTAGTCAGAAATGGACTCACTTCGGAGAATCGATAACACATCCCTCACTGACCTTATGCAACACAAGCCGACCAACACAGAGATGGGTATTAACCCTGGAAAGTGGCAGCATACTCGCCGCTAAAATCGCCTGCATAGCATGTCACACGGGGCTTTCAACCACGCTCAGGGAGAATCACATGGTCCTCAGACATAAAGACCGGAAAAGATCACACACTACTTAGGCTGGCTGCGGCGGTTTTCATTTCGTGTTGGCATGTCATGATCTACCCTCCGTGGACTTATTGCCATTAAGGGTTTGGAAAGGGAAACAGCACTTGGAACATGTATAGTACATGTGCAATCCATCGTACTTTGAAAGACCATCTCTGCTGCTGTAGTGAGTCTGATCCAGTATTGGTAGAGCGCTTTCGCACATTTGTGCTGTATATATGCTGCTGTCACATAACTCCTGCCATCTACGAATACATCGGTGATTTTTGTATGAAAGCGTTAAGATCTTCAAGTCGAACAGATAAAGCTTATTGACCATAGCAGCTGCTTTGTTTTCGTTGCCCATAGCTGACGAAGCCGCTTGCGTTTTGATAATGCATTCGCTGACATTCTATGTTACAGCTCCCAAGGTATGTAAATCGATCCACTGACTTCAGTTTTTCACCTTTAGATTCTAAGAACACAAGAAGTTTGAAAATAATGAAGCGAGATGATGGGAAACACTTCTGATAGCCATATTAGAGTAAATTTTTCCAACCGAATAACAAAACTAAATCGTCCGCATATTCCAAAGCCACAAAAATTTTCCAGGAGTTACTTCAACTCCTGGAGTTTTGGCCTTCTGAGTTTGCATACCATGATTATACCGATGGAAAGGTAAAGATAACTAGAAGGCAGCCCCACTTAACCCCACCAGTTGTGCGAAGGCTTTTGGTGATTTTGTTGTGAATTCTAACAAGAAAGGAAGTGCGGGTAGAAAGCTAACGGAACATATATATCAATGCAAAGAGAATTCCTTCTTGTTCACTTATATGAGAAAGAGTTTATGTAGCTACAGATTCAGATTAGCTTAAACAGCTTCCGTGTACCATCCTCTTCCCCCTCCTCCAGTTATTCACATTTCAGGTTCTGCGGTGCCTCTGTGTTCATACACAGTCTTCGTGTGAGCTGAGGTTTAGCCAACCACCTAACCGAATCATGCCTCGAGTTCCACGCCTTGCATCCAAGAGTTACAGTAACCGTTCTGAGATCAGTTGTTTCCTTTGATTGTGTAAAAACAGAGTTATCAGCATTGTGTACGACTGCAAGGGTCTTATTCAAGTTATTGTCATCGTCCTGCGATATAACCGTTTCCAACGCATTATTTAAAGAGCTTTGGTGAGTACTGTTAAATTGGGGTTCATAAATCATTTTGACTGCTTCATGGGAGCTCGTCTGTTGGAGTTACCGGGTGGAGCTAATAAAGATCTAATAGAAGTTAGCATTTTGGCCACTGAGAGACCTTTGGGGGTTGGGCAGAAGGATGGAAGACAGGGAAAGAACTGAGGGCCATAAACAAGCTGTAGCAGCTGCTGAGCCTTGTTGACCTATGTATATAGTGACCTCGCAAGTTAAGCGCTGGGATAGAACCAGATGAATGGGTTCTGACGAGTGGACGTGAGTGACAGAAATTAATGGAGGATTTCAGTCAGTAACTTCATGAATACCACAGTGACGCCTAAAGCTGAACTCTACGGAGGAATGTTCTAAATTGGTCCACAAAGGAGGTAAGGGACAACGATCAATGAATGACAGCTCTCACACTCCTGCTTTTCCTTCCTGACTTATGCAGTGGACAATGCGACCCGAGTGGTATCATCACACGATGGCAGATGAGACATAGATGTACCGGTGTTTGCGTATTTAAGGGTTCTATGAACTGTTTTGGCTTAAAAACTTAACAACGGAGCGGAAAATGCTGTTGTAATGGTGAGGATCAAACATTAGTCCAATTTTCAAGGAACAGATGGTCACGCTTCCACCTCTAGCTTGTTGAACAAGGTGACCGCATTTGTCAAACACGTATCCTGGTAATAGAGAATCCGCTGTGGCTGCATGCGTATCATCCAGCAAGGCTCACGGGTTTGTTGATGTACATGTACCCTCTCATCACGGCGTGAGAATTCATTATAACTTAGCACAATTAAGTGGGGCATCAAAAGCCTTATATCCACCGGCCTGGCTGGCTGTAGCCAGGGTAAACCTACGTAAAAAAAACACCCTGAAACTATGGGAAACTAAAAACAAAACGTTTCGCGAGAGAAAGTCAGCTTGATGACACATGGATAGTTTTGCTACTTTTGATGAAATAACTTCCCGGTTTATGTCGTACAGGGGCTTTCAAGTGCAGTGTGTAATGTAATATAACTGAATGCATTGTTTGGTTAAAATAGATGAAATCCTATACAGATCGATGTATTGTTTTATTTATTTTCGGGATAAGGTCTTGAATGACGGAGCAGAATTTTGCATCCTGAAATCTTGGGGGGACCTGATAATATTCGGTACGGATTGAACAACGCTCAGGCAACGCTTTTTTTTACATACTTGCATGAGTGATTTTTGTTTAGCAGGCTAAAACCTATAGAGAAGCATTTTTATCTCATGCCACTCCACAGAATTCGACGTTTCCTTTCACCAAAGCCCATTCACTTGATACCGCTGTTCGCCTTGTTCCTCATGTGTGCTCATCCGGGTGCTGGTGTTTGTTGGCTAACAAAATGACCAAACATCACGTCGAAGGAGTTCTTAATAGTAAAAATCAGATGAACACTACCTTGTTTTTTAGTTTCGAAGTTACATTCTTACCAAATAAGCCATTTGACCAGAACGCCCGGAAATCAAACTGGCAGGTAGTCTGTCAGGATAATTTATTCAGATGTCTGTAACCACTCGCGAGTAGCATCACGATTTTGTGTGTTCTGCCGCCGTGGCACACATCCAGACAAAGACAGGATTGAGCTTGATTAGATCTGACGAATATCGAAAGAACGCAAAGAGGAAGCAAAAAAACATTGAAAAATTTCCTTAGGTTTAAAATCAAGAGTAAACATGTTAAAATGGAGAATGGTTGTAGAACAAATCCTGGGGCAATCGAAGGAAATCAACGGACTTTATGATGCGAGATTAGTAATAAGACCACTGACTCGCCATGATATCAGGAAACGTGTCGTGATTTCAACCGGTTCTTGGAAATACAGTGAAACAAATAAATATGGGGGTTTTCAACGCTTTTGATGTTAGAAATTACCATATGCTTTTACTGTGCGACATGATGCTCTTACTATCCTTATAAATCTGTGGTGTTTTCCGAATAATTTGCGTCATTCTGGATCAAATGCATAGCACAGTCAACGGTGGGCTAATGAATTCCAGTAGAGAGTGTGGCCTGTCATTTGTTCCAGAAATGTTAAGAGTTCGCAATCCGTTGGCTAGTAACACCTTTCATTTGTCACCGCTTACTCATGGGTAGTTTGTTAATTGAAACTGATTCCACTTATTGTATCAGTGTGGCCGAGCCCCGGGTTCCAAGTTTGAATGCACTCAGAATCAGTTCCAAACAGGTTATAGATGGGAGAATAGAAAAGCAACGCTGAAAGTTATCCATAAGTTTAAATATATCTTGACCAAAAGTGAACTGGAATGAGAACTTACCATGGGCTATAACATTTTGGATTTTGACTCAAGTTTACTTTTGAGCTCATCTGTATGATAAAATTGCTTGGGCTGGGGATTCGATGATCTCCCTGGTGTTCAGTGATATATTGCTGTCCTTCTGCAAAACATGAAGCGCACAGCTCGCTTGATGAGCCTCAAACCGCTCGAAAACTGAAGTCTACAGCTGTTTACTGTCTACTGTCTACAGCTTTTGAGCAATCGTCCCATACCATTTATTTCAGAGAAAAAAGAGTCTTTGTTGACCATGTTCGCAACGAATTCTCGGGTCATCCTGCGTGATGCACACAATTTTCGGTACTAACAGTATGTTGGTGACTACGAGAGACTCAACCGAATTTTTAGCTGTAGCAGTTTCATCACGCATATGAGCTCAAAAGTAAACATTCAAGCAAATTACTTTTCAAGTAGGAAACTGATTATCTCAGTTTCCGGGGCCTCTGCCTACTTTACAAGTCCCAAACAGGGATGAACCGGTAGTGGGTCATCTGCAGATTTTGGGCGGCTGTTCTATACTACTTTTTTCAAGAACAAACACACACTGCTGGGACTTGAGGATTTGTGATTCATACTCCTTGGGCGGTGTAAGCATTGTGGACCAGCTGATCATTATCAGATTGGGGTACGACTTTCGCGAAAGGACTCTCTTAGAGGTCAACTCGATGACTGTTTTCTGGACCATGTGTGATACTCATTGAATGTGTGGTGCTGTGTGAACTTTGACTAATGTCAGCTGGTTACGGCATCAGCCGAAAAGCACATCTAGGTACTTTTACGACACTCGGGATAATGGACACCGGTCTACCTGCCACCGCACTTGCACATGAAACGGCAAACTACGTCAGATGGAAGAAAGGAGGGAGGAACTAATCTTTAGTTTAGGAAACGTAGGTCCTCCAGAGATATTCCTGAGACACAGCTATGGCTGAGGATAACAGCGCCTAGTTCCGTTGTGTACATACTCCACACTGAACCTTAGGAACAGGAACATATCTCGCACACTTGCTTCGTATACTGAGCAGTAAGCTCAGCCTGAAGCACTGTGGATCGTAACTGAGTCGGTTCTGTTGCCATTGACTAGGAAAGTCTTCCTTTGAGAATTGAGCTCTGACTGCCAACTATTTGGTGCAGCGCATCCTCACTGCTTTGTATAATGAAATCTTCGTCAGATTAGGATTATGTTCGAACGGTATGAGCCAAATTATGTATAACTATTGGTCACTCCAGGTGATCCTTCGACGAGCTGAACTTTGTAAATTCCCGTCTGCAATCCTGTGTAACGAGGGGCCCGAAAAAGGCATTCGTATTCGTGGGTTATGCGAAGATGAGTAGAAAGAGAATTAAAATGATGTTAACGAGCAGATGCTCATGACTGGCAGCGATGTATTGCTGTAAAGGCATGTATAAACCGGAGCTTGTTTTTTCACCTGCCTTGACGAACTGAATGAATCCGACCGAATTCCCTTAAAGTTTTGATAAAATTTATCTCTCATTTGAACAAGCGCCTTAATGATTGTCTTGCTCAGGTGTGTGTGCTTGCCCTTTTTAGGAGAAAGTCCATTTCTGGCCACTGGAAATCCAACGTGGGCTCCTCCATTTTGGAAAAGGTTCCCATGAACGAAAGGTATGGTTCTTCTTGTTACTGCATATTTGTCGTATATACGAATTTGTTGGGCACCATTCGTTCTCATATAGGACATTGATAAGCGCCCACACTGTGAGTTTCCGGTCACATTTCAGAGACGGTACTTCATATTCAGTCGACGATGGTAGTTGTAATGTGTTTCACGGTGTCACCTAACCAATCATGCACCTTTAATTTACATCCAAACCCGCCACGACCTAATATCTAATATAAATATATATTTTTGTCAACAAGATCTCACAATATACTTCTTTGTATTCTGTGTACTACCAGCAAATGTAACCAGACGGCATTTAAAAGTATTGCGTTTGACCAATACCATCAGACCCATTGTGCATTCCGTCCGACCACGCCAAAGGTATTCGTACACCCGATTTCCTGCGGCAAGAGGAAGGAATCTATCCTGACAAAGATATCCCTGTTCACAGTGGTACAACTTACGCAGTAATTCACTCATATGTTGGAAAAAGCTGAACTTTTATAGGCATCAGACTACAGGGCAACACTAAGTTACGGCCATAGCTAAGGGCTATTGCATGTATCCGGCTGTCCAACTAATCCCGTTTTCTTCAGCGAGGAAGGTTATCCTCCACAAGGAAATGTGTACTGTGCTTTGTCTCACCTGTTGTAAATCAGACAGTGGACTGCGCACCGAAGCTGCAAACTTGCTTCACCGATTGTCAAACATATTCGAGCATATGGTCGCAAAGATGGCCTTAAGGTAGCGTACTCCGTAATGTCAAACGGAGGTAATTATTTACTACAACGCCATGTTTTGTGCACGAAATAGTTTGAATCAAGGTTGAATTTGAGGCCCTAACTCGCTCTGTCATTTCCGTTTGAGATGTGAGCCGATTGCGTCCGAATTTGCACCTGAAGTGGCAGCACCAGACCGCTGATAAGCTACAGGCATTGTCAACTCATGATAATATTTACATGAGATCCGGCATTTTAAATTTGGATTGTAGTTGAAACAGGTCGATAAAAGCCTCAGAGC
>SJOL01010902.1:6732-17844 GCA_004794785.1 Opisthorchis felineus | reverse complement strand
GTTCAAACCACCAGCCGGGAGTTCGCGGGTTCGAAGCTTCCCACTGAAGTTTTGTGAGATTCGCACTCCTGGTGATTCCAAATAAGAATGAAACCGCTGTATGGTGCTTCTCGATTTTCAGCATAGATTGGATTTTCTGACAGGACGAAATCCCCGTTAAACTGGTGACGACTTTAGCACGTTTAGGATATCTGTCGCTGATCTACCTTAGCGTATTGTGGTGGGTCGACCAGATTTTCAACCGCTACTAGAATGAATAAGTGCCAAAAGCCAGAAAATTTGCACCATGCTCAAAGTCAGGAGGAAAGGGCAGAGAATCAAGAACATCCAGATATTAGGCCATCTCGTCTAAATATCATGGACAATAAAAGCAGGCTATCTCGGAATATCTTGTTACATTTCGGAAAAATAGAGACGATAGCTTACTGTAATCTGCGCTCCAGCTCAGCCGCTTCTTCCTTTGCCCTCCGCAGCTCCACACCTAACTCTTCCGATCGTTTTATGCAGAGCATTTTCTCCACCTCTGCTTGTTCCGTCTTGCTTCGAAGCTCTCCAACATGTCCGGATGTTCGACTACTTTCCGCACTCATTTCTTTCAACTGGGCGGATAGTTTCCGTTTTTCGTCTTCCAGATGGGCAATGATCTTCGCTTGGGCTTTGATTTCAGCTTCCTGATTGAGGGTCTTTAGACGGGAGGAGCAATATCCAATGAGTCTGATAAACTGACTGTGCAACAAGCGACTCACCGTATTGCATTGGCTATGACGATATGAAGCGATCATTGACGAATGTTGGTTGTGGTTAGGTTTTCAAAGTTTTCTTCTTGTGATAAATGGTAAGAGGTCAACAGGTTTTATTTTAACCGAACCAAAAAGAAATGCATTCATCCGACTTTTTACTCCTCATGGGTAAATCTTCAAATGGCGCATCAAACCTGTCTGTTTGCAAGAACTTTGACCGTGGGAAGGTTTCAATCAACAAGAATGTCGGGTGCTTCCTTCTTCAGAACCAATCTTTGGCAAACTGTCATGTTTCGGGCCAAAGTTGGATGTTTCAATGAACTGAGAACTCTTTCCTTCATCTCATAATTGGCCATATCAAAAACCATATCCGTACCTGAAGTTTAAAACCCCAACCCATAAGTCCAGCTGATCGCTGTCAAGATAACACCTAGTCAGGGAAAACAAACTCTGTTCGCCACCTTGTCATGACTTCAGTTGCTCCAGCTTCGGATCCCTCAGCCTAGAACGAGTTTACTCAAGTCCATATGGTACGTCAGCATTGTCGAGGTCAACGCACAAAGCCGTAGATATAACCTATGCTAGGCTGTATTTGAGGGACACTAGTATCACCAATCAACATTAGCAACATCGACTGCATAACATCAGTGTTCAACACTGAGGCCTCGCTGCCATACAACCATGTTTTATCTGAAATCCCTATTGTAATCGTGGAAGTAATACCTTTTTGCGAGTGACGTGCTTGCTCAAGTTTTGAAGTCGTACCTGTATTGCCCACGGTCGTTGGTGGAGCTTTGGTTAGCGAGGTATCCTCTGAAGATTAGTCGATCAAAAGTTCGTTGGAATCAGCCACAGAATGGTCCAGCTCTTTCGGAGACTGACGATTGTAACTAACTAGGTAGCGTCAGGGTTAGGAAGAGAATGCTGAGGGCCGCATGTAATTAATTGTTGGTTGCTTCCACTCTCAGCATCGGCGTTGGGTTGGTTCAGTAAGTATGTTATTCTGGCCCTCAGTTAAAGTATGAATTAGACAAAAAAGGGTCCTGGTTCTGGCGCAGTTTAAACCAAGGTGAGGCGAGGTTCACGTGACCTGAGAGGAGGTATAGTGTAGATTTATATGAGCGGCAGCTCTTCGGTGGCTGGTGACGCAATCTGTGTGAGCAGAAACAGTCGGCCATCAGACAGTAGCGTCATCCGAGGTATCGGTGACGAGGCAGCTCACCTGATTATTTGTATGACAGACCCGGTACCCTATCTACCATACCACCTCTCGAATATCATACCGCAGGGCTCATTTTCATATAAACGGGCCCCGAAACACGGACTTACGTCTCTTCGAGTACGTCTAAGGCGTTGTAGTGAAAAAAATCGTTTGGCTGTAGCACCCTTTCGGTGCCTAACTTCCGTGCCACCCGAAGGGCTGGGATACTGCCAGGTTGCCCAAGCCTAGACAGGGGAAGTCGAGAAGCAGAGGTCGGGTTCGAACCAAGAACCTTCTGGTCAGTAAATTCGCGCTCTGACCTCTGAGCCATCTCGGCGCTGTAGTGGATGAGCAGATAAGGATAATCTCGTCTACCACATGAGCAGATAGATGTAGGCTTGAGATAGTTCAGTCGTTAAGGCGCGAAATTACTGACCTAAAGGTCCGAACTCAACCCCGGCATTTCGATTGTATGTGTCTAGGCTTGGACAACCTGACAGAATGTCAGCCTTCGTGTTTCCTTCGGGTATGGTTTTACAGCTGAATGAGCATCCTTGTCATTATGAAATGGTAAAAATTAGATGGTGGCCCTGATTCACACATTACAGGAAGTTTTCTTAAATGATGTATTTCAGTAGGTAAGAACAGAGGATGCTTACTCAAACGATGAAGTAGCTGACTCTGTACTAAGTCTGTCCAGTAAGAGCATTTCGTATATTGTTCGGTAAGCCAACGAGTTCGGCATTCAGATGCAGGTGTCTGACCACCCAGGCCCACCCAGGTGTCTGGACCTGGGTGGTCTTTTTCTACTTTTGAAGGTCCTTTGATGATAAAGTACAGACGCACGCAGAAATTCCTGGTTGTCCTAACAGTACCGGGTGTGAAAAACCAACTAGACCGGTGTAAATACTGTAGAAAATAAACCATCTGGGGCACCGCGGTCGAAGCGTGTATATATCACAAAACTCCTTGGGTAGGTACCCCGGGAAGGGACACTGACAGAAGTGGTTCAGTCGCGCACTCACTGATGGGCATGCATCCAACCTGTTGCTTTCATTGCACAACTTCCTCTCTCGATCTCTCCAGCGGAACGTCCACTGAATTCACGCAACACCTATCTCGTAGCTATCTACCCGTGTCACCGAAGAACACAAAGCAAACTGTGGTAGCTATAACATGTACGCGATGTTTGCAACTAAAGCTGATTAGGCAGATAGACCGGAAAGCCTGACCCTGGATGCCGTGGTCACAAGCATATTTACGGCAAACAGTGAAAGTACCACACCGTTCAATATGAAATAGTCTTCTGAACACTGACCCTCGATGCATTGATGATACTTTTATGACGTATGATTTTTGTAACAACTCTACAGTTCTTCTCGACGTCTTCGGTGAAGCCTATCCAGCTGTATCTTTCTCATACAAAAGTGAAGGAAAAGACCAACCCCGTCTTCTGAACTCTCAACTTTCTAGAGCACAAACTTGGTCGATTCAACTGCATTTGCCTCACAAGCCGAGAAGGGCTGGACATTACACACACTGTCGCAGTTTTGCTCCTCTCAAGGTACACTGGAATCTAGTGCACTACCCATGGGATAACATAGTAAAGATTTTTGCTCGAAAGACTCCCTATCGAGAAGTATCCAAATGAAAACTTCCAAAAAAAACTACACAAGAGGCCAAACTCTCTTCAGAGGTGATGTAGCCAACTACGTGCTGTTGGGAAGTCTACGGAAGACATTGCCAGGATACTCAATGTCACCCGCTTAAGTGCGAACTTTGCCAGCCACACCTTTGTTGGACAACAGCTAAAAGACAAACTCTCTCGTCAAACAACTTTAGTGGGCATCCATCAATTTGTTCGTTATCAAAGACACACTTAAAGTGATTGAACAGCGCAGAAACTGTCCAATCTGGTGTCCGTGACTCGAACCCAACCCCGGTATCTCGCCTGCTCCTGTCTAGGCTTGAGCAACCCGGAAGTATCTCAGCCCATGCTTCCTCCGGTTGTCATGTCAGCTAGACACCGAAAGATTGTTACAATTAAACATATAGAGAAGTGACTTCCATACTGAACGGGTGTCAACGACGCAATACAACCCGTCCTGTTTCGCCTACCTCCCTGACAATAGAAATGCAACTGACATTTCAAGCCGTTTCAATTTAACAACTTTGAATACTTCTCTCTGTTATACAGGAAAATAGTGTTTGAGTTTTCAAACCTGAGCCTTGCACGCAAGACATTATGTACGATCGTTGAGCCTTGCTTCGACGGACTATCACCTACCGACTACAAGAGACTCACCAAACAGACACCAGCTTGATCAGCCCTGGCCTTCAGTGTTTGGTGTTGATTTTAGATAGTCTGGTGTTACTCGCCATTTCAGTAGAATTCATTCGCGATACGTGGATATGTATACATATACATGTATGTATATAATGTTCACCCAGGACAAGCAGATGTCGAGGAGGCTACCTTCACTTGGATGGGGTTGGTTTGATTGCAACTGGGATTGTTACAGCCAGTGCTTCAGTAACCGCGCCATGGTGGCTACACATTTACCTACGTTCCTCATCAAATTCGTGTTGTGCACTCAGTAAAACGTAAAGTGGAACATTCGCCGTTGAACACGTTCGATTTAGGATTTGTCCAAAAGCTTAATGGGTTGTCTGTCAGTGGTTCTGACCAGTTGCTCCTCTAAATCGCTTCCTTTTGGAAGTGGAATAACCTTAGGAATAACCATGGTGTTAAACACGGCTGGGTGTTTAGATCAACTTTGGCTGTATTGTAGGGAGCCGTTGAAAATGATCCAACTAGCCTTCCACCAACAGCTTCCCAATCACAATTTTAATACATATATATTTGGACAGACCTTAGCACCCTTCTTCGGAGGCTTCAGATTGTCGGAATCTCGATAGCAGTCAGATAATTCACTTGAAAAACGGTGGCATCACTCATCTGGACTATGCTGATTTGTGTCGATTCTTCAGCTAAGAGGTTGAATTCGTTAGCCTAGTACGATCATTCCAAAACGGGAACTTAATGTCCATATGGCACTTAGAAAAGGACGTAAAATAAGTCCGAAATCAGTCTTTCAAATGTGCTGGCAAATATCAATCATATCCCGTACTTTTACGAGCTTTTATGAACCATACAGAGGACATTTCATCAAGTCGACAGCAGTGTTCTATCAGCGTGTGGTGAACTTACGGTTAATTTAGACTACTGAGCCCGCACTAGTAGTGTAACAAGAAGGAAATATTCAATCCAATAGGTGCACGGTGACAACAAAACAGTTGTTATGCTTGCGCTGCAATAGCTCACAGTCTCACTACTTAATGACCACAGGAGAGTACAGGATGACTGCTGCTCAATCAGACTTATATACCCAGTACAGAATATCACTTCCGTCGTTCATTCTCGAATTAAAAACACGCGAAAATTGTCCCCCAGGTGACCCACCTGCCAAAGACCTTGGAGTTGCGTCACACAAGCATAACTTAAGGATTTGAAAAGGCATTATCGGATTCCTGGAAGCTCTGAAACATGCGGCTTCTCCAAGGTTGATTGTGGTTCATCGAATGGACGTAAAGTGATCAAGGAATTTAACTAGGTACCATCAGCCTTGAGAAAGCTTGATGGCAGTTGGGTTGTGTGTAAAATTCTATCAACCAAACCTGAAAGAGGTGCACCAAACCAGCAAAACACACATTCCACACGAAAACTAGAGGCATAACTGTCTCATTCATCGGTACTCTTACCTTCTCACAGAGCTGTTCGACCTTTGATCTCAAGATGGCCAACTCCTCCAGTTGTGACTTGGAGTGTTCGTGCGATTCCAACGGCTCCTGTACAGGCCTGGTCACTGTTATATCCATACTGCCAAACATGTGCAATAATACCTAGCCATTAAAATTGCATTACCTTGAAAGTTTTCTGATCAACTCATCCTTCTTTTCAATCTCCGAGCGGTAGGCTTTGACCTTTTCTTCGAGCTGATGAAATCAGAAGGTGGGGGACAACCATTGGGTTAGGACACCGAACAGTGGTGCGGAAATTTATTAGTCCCATCCTATTCTGTGATCTCGTTCACTGCTGTAGAATGAACAGTAGAGTTTGCTCCTTAAAATCTCATTTGGAAGCTGAAATTAAGACGCACCTTATGCTTTCGTATTGGGTGCAGTTGGTCGATAGCTTAGATAGTCCTTCGGCAAGCAACTCCCCTTGGGAGCGCTCCTTCAGTTGTTTGCCGGGGGGTACTGTAAGTCGAGTGCGTCCTCCAGAAATCCCACTGGGTTTGTCCCTTAGAAATGACTCTACACCAATTCGTCTAACAGTAGCGACTGGCGTACCAGTTTATTTGGTAACATTTCCTTACTCACCAGTGAACGAAATACTGAGGAAACGTCAAGCTACGCTAATCTTGTGCGTAGGATAGCATGTGAAGATATCATAGTTTGATATGACTCAAAACGGAAAGTTAAACGTTCTGCTGAAGGACATCGTAAACAGGTAAAACCTTCAAAGATAGACTGAATCTCCCGTCCATACCGTTTTGTATTTGGGCGAATGATTTATTTGATGACAGGAACTGTTTGAACGGGCCAAAAAAGCGTTACAGCAGCTATCATGTTCGCAGCTAAGTGGATCGTACGTTCTCACGGGGATGTGAACATATACCTGATCGGTTAATTCATTCACTTCAGAAAAGACGTATTATGAGACGAGTGATGCCAGAAAGGTGATGTGTTTAAGTTAGCAATACCTAGGTTGACCAAAACATGTCTATCCGCAAGCGTAGACTAGATTTTTCAACTCAGATTGTTACGTGATCCCTCACGCTACTGAAATGGGTAGTAGATTTGCAATACACTTAAAGTTACCGCCCTGAGACCAAGACGTTTGGAACTGCTTTGCCAAACACCATGACTGTGTCTGTTGATCTTTCAAACGGTCCTCTTGATCAATAGAAACGGCAACATCAAAGCTGAGTACAACTGGAGCACAACTAGAAAGTTTATTTGATCATACTTACAGCTTTCAAGTGAAAAGAAGAGAAAAGGGTGGGTGAGGGAGGGAGTTGGTGCTATTCCACCAAAATTATTCTTCGGTGCCTACATCCCCAAAAGCCAAATAAAACAATCTGGAGAGAAACTAACAGAAAGAATGTCACTGACACCGATCAGCCACATTTTTTGCAATGCCGCTAACGAGGCGCAGGGGGACCGTATGAACAAGACCCAAACTTCCCGTAATTTCTTCCATGCCCTTCTACCAAGTCACAAGTTGTCCAGTTTGCAGCTTATGTCACTCTGAAGCGGACGTAAAAAACCATACTCATCTCAGTGGACGATATTTCGATGCGCATAACACATGTCCCAATGAACGTGGCTGATTTTGCCGTATGTTTTCCGCAATTGAAGTACTTTCTGCACAACCAAATACCTTGTTACAAATCCGTTGACGCAGCCGATACCAGCAACATTTCTGTGCTGAGCACGAATGTGTAGCACGCTTTGGGTAGCGTCACTGTACCTATCTATCTGGTCGGAAGGTCTGTGGTTCGAACCCGACCACCGCCTCTCGACTTCCCCTGTCTAGGCTTGGGCAACCTGGCAGTATCCCAGCCCTCATGCTTCCTTCGGGTGGCAAGGCAGCTAGGCACCGAAAGGATCTTATCTGTTGAATCTCCAGAGTTTTATGTTATCAGTTATTCCTTCCGGATTACTTTGGCTCTCCCTATATGACAAGTATGTGGCTAGCTCATCCTGTGTTCATCAGTTGCCTCCAGTAGAGAATCGAACACTTGTACTGAGAGCTCATTTTCAGGGTTTTCGGGTTCCACAAATCCCATGGCTATTTTTTCCGTCTTATCCTCAACTGTGCGGGACAGTTCAGTGGCAGGACTAGAGAGCGTTCCACTTGAACAATAAATTTTAGGCAACCTAGTGAAATACAAGTTAATTTGTCAAGTGCAAATTAAGTTGGGGCTAAAGGAAGCCTGGTCCGGTAGCGGCCACTCACTAGATCACGCGTCACAAACATTCGGATCAGGTAACAATTCCTGTTCCCACTTGCAACCTTAGCCGACAACACGTGCACTATAATTTCCCATCCATTTTTTTGTTTACGCGGCTACCACCTGCGTCACGCGCCAGCCTTACGAACATCAGCCACATCAGGTCAAGTTGTATTCATGTTCGTGCAATTGTCAAACACGAATGGACACCCCTCTCTTCAAACTGCACACCATAAATAGGCATGCAACTCGGCCCAAAAACACACACGCACGCACAGGACAGGAAGTCAACCGAGCTCAATGCCTCCACGGACAACCACGGTACACGTGTAGCAGCTATGCTGCAGAGAAAACACGTCCCGCGTCCGGAACTTCACTCAGGAACTCTCAACAGTTGTCCTCAAACGATAAGTCACTTTTTGGCTTATTCCCTTCTTGCATTGTATGTGTTTCTATCAAATGCACATTACTTTTGTAATCACCATCATTCTGCTAAAACAGACATTTGTCAGTGCGTGCCACCTTCTGATAATCAACCTAATTACGTTATAACCAGATCAGCAACAGTCCCAGTCGGGTATCTCGTTCGTCAACTGAATGTGCTGTACATGTGCCTCATGCTTCAGCCGGTACGATACTCTACATATCAAAGTATATTTTCCTGAAGGAAGCTACCCATAAGTTTGCTGAGGACTCGTCGAAAGCCCACCACCGTTTTCACCCTTCTTCGAGCTCATCAGATAGGCGCAGTCCCCAAGTCTCCGTTAACATCAGGTTCTATTTGAAATCAAACTGTACTAAACTTGAAAAATACACTCAGGTGCCCACCAATTTGGTTCCAAAGATAGACTCACTGAATATGGGCTAAACCTCTCGTTTATGGTATTCTTCATCCGAATATTCGGCAAAAAGGCCGCCTCATGTTTCAGTTAGTACGATAATAAATGTCTTAGTGTTACTTCAGGACAGTACAGTGCCACATCTTAAATATCGTACTATCTGAAACATTAGGTGGCGTTTGTTTTGCATACGCAATTGGGGAACATTACAAATGGGGATTTTCGTTACCCGTCAAGTCTCTGCTCAAGCTGTTCTGCCGGTAACCATCTGGAAAACGGGAAAGCTGACGTACCTGTCCCTATTGGTGTTCCAGGGTTAGCAGGAATTAGTCACAAGCCTGGTCTTTTCAGCTGGACAGGACTTAGCTTCATAAGAGAAAAACGTCCAAAATACAAGGATGGTGCCACATGTATGATAGTTTTGGCTCATAATATTGAATTCAGGCAAGAAAATCACAAAGCGCCCATCCATTTTTTTCATCCTTTCGCTAGTCCGTGTACTATAACACTACCTCTTACAAGAAATTACGTTTGAGGACTTTCAAAGTATCTCCCCGACCAACTTGCTTCCATTCGCTTTCTACATCGGAGTAATAAGACTTCCTTTGTATCCGATGGGTCTGGAACAGTCTTGTTGACGGTTGGATAGAAGTTTCCGTTTGGAGTGAAATAAATACTCCAGATGATGAGTGTACATGCAAACTAGAAATTCATACGTAAGAAAGCTGTTTAATGAGTCCGTGTGCTGGTCGCCACCCCCATCGTCTAGGTCGTTTTTCAATCCAGCTAAACTTGAACAGGAACCATGCAACGCGGTAAGTTATTGCGAAGACCCGTTCCTACACAACACTGAAAACAATGGTGATCACTGGAAACTCGAGAAATATTGAGCTACCGTGCAGTGTTCCATCCTATCCTGCGGCTGCATCACACTTAGTTTCAACCGTCAGCTGGTGAGGTGTGTGTCGGGGGATAAATTGCTTGCTAAGTCAAGTCGACCCCACTCAGAAAAAACCATCACCATATAGGCAGACTCTTTGAGGTGATAGTTAACCGATAAATCTGGGTCTGTTTTGGCGCGCTTCGTAGGAAAGCAGATTTAAACATTCGGTCTCTAACTTTTCTGCTAGAGGAGGAGTTTGATTTGAATAAGTTGCTCACTTCAAAATCTGTCTCTTTGAATGGTCCCCTCGTGCTGAAGAATACCGTGATATTGTGCGAAGTTTGCCGAAATATGCCGGGAAAGTTCGGCATGAATTTCATCCTTGGCACAGAGGAACACTGTCATCGAAGCGAAAATTATGTATAGCTGGGGAATAAACCGCGAATAATTTTATCAGGTCCTGAAATATTCCCTTTTTGAGGGTGAAGCAGACATTGTGAGATCATTCGGCACATTTCCTATCGCATTATTGGTATTGGCATAATGGTAATATATTCTTTCTGACAGTGACATGTGCCGAAAGTGTACCATTTGTTAGGTCGATTATGCCGTCACATAGGGTCAGGTCAGCTTGAAGACCGGTTTGGACAAGGTTGCTATATTGGCCAGCTTGAGAAAGGCGATAAATTATCCGTGGTTTCCACAAGCTACCAGTTATCACAATATCCCGGAGCCGGTGTTTTAGTTCCACGTGTTTGATTTCAGACACTCCCCATTGTAATACGATAGCTACGACAGATGGTCTGGATGGCAATGGGTGTAACTTCCATTCTCTACTCACGTGACGCGATGTCCGTAAACTGTGTCAGGCATAATCAGCCTGTGAGCGAAAATCATCTCAACAATACGCATCCAGATAGCCCTCCAATCAGGGTTTACTAACACTGTTCACAGTGTAACTGAACAAAACAACGTAGGTAGATAATGCACAGTGTCTCACAAAAAGAACCTAGCAGTTTCCCATAGATTTCAAAAATCTTCCGACGCTCACTTACTGTGTAAATCGACCTTCAGTTTTACAGTTGAATTGCAATTGTTTCCCGAAACTGTTGAGTTCACATCGTCAGTACGCACTGGCGCTTTGTGTGGCAGGATTAAACCACCTATCTCAGGCTTGGTTTTTATCGCAATCAGATCTGTCAAGAAGACACTACTCATAGTGTTTTAAGCAGCTTGCCCTCTAGTCTGTGTCATGAGGGATAGCATTCAGACAATACTCAAATCCCTGAACAAAGAGATAAACGATTCAACAGACCTGCAGTTCTGATGAGACGTCCACAACTAGGTCGCCCTGTGCTGTACAAGAAACGATTTTCGAACCCTATCTCATTCGCTAACATTTTCGCTATCACTTAGCAACTTTCTTGGG
>SJOL01010885.1:0-12228 GCA_004794785.1 Opisthorchis felineus | reverse complement strand
GGCAAGACGAGGCACCACTCATTACTCAGAGCGGATAGAGGAGTCCAGGGCAGAGACTCAGCTGGGAGGAACCTGGTATAAGTTGCTTTAAGCAAGTCAAGAGGTAGCAAAATATAGTAAGGGGGTGGCTTATTTTTTAAATTATTGTTTTAACTACTTATTTATTTATTTTTTGTGTCCACTAAATATACCTTCGTCAAACTCAGAGGTGGTCTGGACCCAGTTCATAGAGGAGATCAGGGGACAGTTGGGTATTGAGTAGGGTGGCTGAGGCTTCACACGTAAAGAAGTTATCTACAGACTGTGACAACGTATGTTGACGTGTGATATTTCGAAGCCAATCGGGGAGACTGTTGCAGATGAGGGTGCGGTAAACCAGGAAGAAGTAGTGTCGTAGGTTTTTACGCGCTTGAGGGCACACTAAGAGGTTGCTGGACTTACGGAATTTGTAGCGTGTATATGACTTTGCGTTTGGCTTAGCCTCTGCTATAAAGCATTTCGGTGCAACGGACGGTGTGGGAGAGTTAAATTTAGCTTTACTCATCCAGGCCATAGTGGCTCAAGGCCTACGACTATACAGCGGGAGCGGTAGGAGAGAGGACCGGTCTGTGGGAATAGCTTTTTGGTGAATGTTCGTTGGACGTTCTCGAGTGCCAGCCTACAACTTTGCGTATAAAGGGAAGAGAAAGCAGGACAGAATTCCACAATTGGTAGCACGCATAGCTTGAAAATTGCGACCTTTGTGTCTCAAAGATGGAAGGAGCGTAATATTAGAAAGCGGAGCCTACGTGCCCGGGCCACCTGTAACTGGGTTTGATGCGCAAAATTGAAGGTGCAAAGTATCTGAGACCAAGGGCTTTGATCTCTGTAGAATGAGTGACGGGTTTCCAATAATTGTGGGCGTAGCAGCTGGGATGGAGCAGCAGCATGAAGTAATACGGGACTTGGAAGACGAGATGTCTAGGCTATAGGCACTTGACCAGCTAGTCAGAGAGTCTAAGTCTTGTTGGATTTGGCGAAATGCAAGAGCTTTAGCGGAGGAGGGAAATGCGTAGGCGTTTTTTATATCGTCTTCTGTAATGAAGGGTTTACCATGGGACCCGGCGTCGAAGACGTCGTTGATACATAGTAGGAAGAGGATGCGACCTAGCACGCTCCACTGAATGACTCCACTGGTGATCGGTAGTGGGGATGACTGTTTGTCACCAATTCGTGTTATCTGTGACCTATTAGATAGGTAGGAGGTGAACCACTGAAGCAAAGATCCAGTGATGCCAACAGAATTAAGTTTTTCAGTGGGGATACGTGAGGGACCTGGTCAAAAGCTTTCTGGATATCCAAGTAGAATGTAACAATAGAGTGTCCGGCATCATAGTCTGCTGTGACGGTCTCAAAGTGGTGAAGTTGGCGGCCATTGACGGATCTCTGAGATAGGAATCCGTGATGTCGATCATCTATCGTATTTGTAGCTAGGAGGAACCTGATTAGTGGGCCTTTGACCAGCAGTTCAAGGGTTCGCAATTAAAGAGGGGTATGATGGATTTCTCTGTAGTTGGAAGTAGTTTGCCTCCATCCGGATTTGAAAAGGGGGCGAACGACAGATGGTTTCCACTGGGAGGGGACGATCCCATATTTGATTAAATGATTGAAAAGATTGAAGACAAGGGTTTTGACAACTTGACCGCCTTGCATCATGGCACGTGATGGAATGCTATTGACCCCGGCACGGTGGAGTCCTTGAGGGTTTGAGGAAGGGCTGATTCATCAGTTAGGGAGATCGTCACGTTGCTAAGGGACGGGCAGGCACTCGGTTGTGGAGCAGTGAAATGAGCGGCGGGGATTGTCGGATTGAGCTTGGCAGGAAGAAGTAAGCAGCAGCTGGCAAAGTAAGCGCTCAGGTGGTCGACTATATTGGCAGGATTGGGGATGAAACTACCGTCGGTGGAACGCAGACAAGTAACTGAGTGAATGTTTGGGGTACAATACCCACGGAATAGGCGGCTGAGTAAGTTACAGCGGGAAGAGTACCTGAGGAGGGTGCTCTATTCACGGCACACAAGGGCTACCCGTAAGGACTCTCGGTCAGTTGAAAGTTTGCTGATGAGGAGTATTACTGAGAAGTCCCGAGTTTTCCGATATTCTCTGGCAGCTCCGCGTATTTTATTGTCCAAGGTTTTCAATAACTTATCATGCCGGGAGATAGCAGATTGGAAACTTTTAGTGGGAGAAGCCAGGTAGAGAGAGGTCAATAGGTTTTAGCAGAAAATGTCACAAATGCGTTGTGTGTCTGTCGAGAGAAAGAAGTCGCTCCAGTCCCGGGAGGCCAGCAAGGATGAAAAAGCCCACAAAATATCCGGAGTCTGGAGGAGTAAGACGGAAGGACTCGGAGCAACAGTGTCGCTATACCTGACTGCGTTGCACGAAACGACGCAGTGATCGCTACCTGGGAAGCATGGACCAACTGCGGCCGTAGCCAGGTGACCCTCATTTGAGAATATCAGGTCTAAGGTATGTTGGCCACGAGTGGGGCTGCGTACAATCTGGGACCAACCCTCTACACTAAGTTAGGCAAGCAACGAGGCGTAACGAGTAGGACCCAAAATAGGAGACCAGGAAATATACGGTGGGTTGAAGTCACCCAGCACGAAGTTAGACGAATGCGGGGGGCATGCGCAGTGGAAATAATACGGGACAAGTCAGTTACAGAGGCTGTGGGGGGGGGCGCCAGTGGTAGACAGATACGACCTACAAGTACAGGTCGTTTGGTCTGTTCTATGGAGATCCAGATGGCCGGGTCTGGAATTTCAACTGAGGGCAATGTTTCAGTCACACAAATCAGACTTGGTTGTGCAACGGCAATAATGGCACGGAGGTGATGGACTTTTGGCAGCAGTGAGCGAGCGTTGAACAGCATCACTGATAGGTCCATTGGCGGGCACATCATACTAATTAGGAATTTACTAACCTCGTTTACGGTGGAGCTCGGTACTGGGGGGGAATGGGTGGGTGATGTAAGGGTACATGAAGTAGAGTTGACTAGGCGTGTGTTCGGAATCGGTCGAGGTGTGTTCACTACTGGGAGTGGGGGTTGAATAGTGGGTGAAGTAGGTTTGAATCCACGGCAGAAGGTAAAGTATGAGGTTCATTGTGGGGTGGGGAATATCGCTGGAAGGCAGGTGTGCAGTTGGAAGTGTTTGGGAGTTGGGATGGGTTTTGGAACATGAAATCATTTGCATCGGCAGGAGGTGAGGAGAGCGATATGGTGCAGAAAGAATCGGTGGGTGTGGGGGGATGGGTGGCATCCGAAAATGGTCTACAGTTGGGACGGACGTGGGTGAGCAAGATGGTGAAGGCACATAAGGGTTTGAGTTGGCCGCCGTCATGTGCGGATGTGAGGTTTTACCAAGTTCGCGGTACGTCTGGTTTGATGTACTTGTCATGTAATTGTGGGGAGGCCGGAGCAAACTCCAGTTATCTTGTGAAGAAAAAGGGACAAGTTCTCGAGGGTGTAGTTGAGGGTGCCTCACGTATCGCGGCCTTGACGATAAATGTTTCAGTCCGAAGGCGTATTTTGGCGGAGGTGGAACGCGGAGAGACAGCAGGTCAGGGGGCTTGTGACGAGAACGAGTGCTGTCAACAACTGGTGTAGTCATTGCTCTCGTTGGAGGACGTACCGCATCAGTCGTTTCAACAACAGGAGAGAGTTCTACTGGGCTGATGGGGGCGTTTGCAGTTTTCACGGGTGGTGAAGCGGAAAGTCCACTTGCAGGAGCGATGGAGGGCTCAGGGTTATGTAAGGCTACGAAGCTATAGGCTGCTGAGTGGATTGGTGTGGGTTCAGTGCGATTTAGAGTTTAAGAGTACTATGGGAGCCTCAACGCAAGTACTGGCGGTTGATGATGCAACAGGTTCAGGTAACCTTTTGGTAAGTTGTCTTTGCATTCCAGTGTGGGCATCTTTATTTTTATGGTTTGGAATATTTGATAGAGGAGAGAAGAGCCTGGGATGTTGGCAGACGCGCGGCATCCTTTTCATCCCGAAATCGCATTATTGTGTGGCAGCACATGGATGGCTTCAGCTTTCGGAGCCGCCGAGCTATGCACATGGTGTCCAGCATGCCACATGCAGTCAGGATGGCAGTTTTGGCATGTTCAAGCGGAATTCGATCAGGTGCGTTGAATATTAGGACCTGATGCCGGCATTCGGTACGTTGACAAATCTCAGACGCAATCGTGTCAATGAGAATTGACGCTTTTTCTAGATTGGTTTGATCGCGTGGTGCGTCAGGATTTAGCAGACATGCAATAGACTGTATGGTTCGGAGGGAGGACATTTCATTTTCTATCGTGTGCAGACGTGTTCTGAGATTTTCCAGGTCTTTCAGGACCTGAGATCCTACTGGCAGCTGTGAGAGAAGAGTGTTGCCAGGTTGAGGAAGTAACGATATGTCAGTTAGTACTACTGGACAATCTGAGGTTGAGGCCGTCTTTGCCAGCCTCGAAAGGTGAGGGGGTTGAGAGCTGGGTCTTCTGGCTGTGAGACGCTTCTTTGAACACACTAGGGAGATAGATGATGGTGATTCGGGGTCCAGCAACCGCCTTAAGGAGGTATGCCACGGTATGCCACCCACCAGTTGGCAATAAACATTACTTACTTCGTGAAGACGGGAGCGGTGTCATAACGAGATACTTCTGAGCAGTTTTAGGAATAATTGATTTGGGAGAGTACGGTTGAGAGAACTCTAGGGTAGTAGGGAAACTCTAGATTTTATTGCGAGGGTCTCAGTCAATCTTAGCCACCTATGTGAGCTGGTAGTTTAGATAGGACTGTGGAAGCGTGAGACAGTGGCAGCACGTCGACAGGGACGATTATATAGATAAGGACTATACGTGCTCGACGAACTGGGGACCAACACTGGCAAGATTGGGCCTTCAGAAGAAGGGATACCTGTTGGCCTTTGTAATCGCAGCTAATGGGGGAACCACCGTAAAAAATAGTTGTCTAGTATAAAAAATGGTTAAGGACCTATAGGTGGGCTAGAACCCTGCAAACCCCAATTACTTGCGCCGTCTGCGTCGGAACCATCCTTCGCCATCTGCATTATCAGCTAACCATACCGGCGTAAGGAGGAAATCCGGTCGATGCGGAATTGTTGATTAGAAATACGCCAATTAAACAGTAACAGACTATTGAACAGGAAAGTCAAACTCTCAGTTGCCTGTTGTTTTTAAAAACTGGATATCCGTCTCCTTCTTGAACACGTCTTCTTGAACTCTCCTGGATATTCATTGACTATCACACAGTTGCAAGCGAAGACTGCAAAGTAGTTCCACAAATTCCGTAATAAATCCCACCTTCCATTAGATCAAGGAGGAGTTACGAGAACATACATGCTACTCGGGTGCCTCATCAGTAGGATCCACCGGTGCACCTGTGGTCATCCAAAAACATGCTTTTCTATTTCCCGCTCTCCATGCAAAAAGGCACTGTCGCTTTTCCATTGAGACTACATTAACCTCCACTCGGTGTTACCTTCAATCCTCCTTGTGGGCAACTGGAGGGGGCAGGCTCTTCCTCAGAAAATTTCTCGACCTGCATTACCCACAATTTGCCATGTTTCGTTTAACCCTTGGGGCACTGCAGTATTAGCCGAATCCTATGGCTGATATGCCAAGTAAATGGGCCAAACAATGCAGCGTTATTCAAACAATGGTTAAGGGCTCGAAAATTTCCTTGGTACAAAGTAATGCGATGCCCGAATTCGTTCCTTTTGAAATACCGGAATTTTCAAGGACGCCACAACGTAGCATTAAACCTTTTCTTTTCCGGATCCCATGAACAGTATTTTACACTTTCTCGCAACCCCACTTCCGGTGGCCATGGTTTCAAACTACTCAGGCGTTGATAAAAAGCTTGGTTAGGAAAACCTTTTCTCTAAGTAGTTTATCCGCTTTAAGATAAGATCCCGCCGTGGAAAATTGGCACAAGTTTCCTTCCACCCTTACGCGTGATACCGACTGCCTTCTGGCAAACTTATCCGTTAACTCCTGGTTTCACCTCACCACCACTCACTGCAAGTCATCCTCCATCCACAGGTCCCGCTTAGTTTTATGCTATTTCCATGTCGGATGGGACTAGCTTAATCATAAAAGTGCCCGATAAATGTAGCCTCACCGTATTTCAGTGAAATATTTTGCCTTCATGCTTGTCTTCCCACAAGAATTACATTAATGAAGCTAATAAGTTTTGGTTCGTAACTGGTTTCGTAACCTTCGGTGATAAAGCTCCGCCGAGCCCCGGCGCTCTGCTTCCATTCTTGCATGCGCCAACCAGATACGTCATCAGAATCAGTGAACCCCCGAACCGAGTCTATGGGACCTTGACCTCATGTTAGTATTAAAAGCCTTCGAGTCTGCCATGTTTTAGAGAAAGTTCACGATAGACCTATAGATTTTTACCAACCAACGATGCACAAACCTTGAGAGGGCCTTTGAATATCTCCAGAATTGTGAAACCTGACTGACGATTTGGCTCCTAAGTATCCCACATTTGTGACATAGTAGTTTGAATACTATCACCATGTAATTGTGAAACCATCAGCGTCGCAAACAATGTCCTGAAGGTTCTCGCTACAGTTTACTCAACCCTGGGAGTCAGTCGAACTTTGTTATAATTCCGGATGTCCAGAGATGCAGCCTGTCTGTCACTGGCTAGCTTCGAAATGCTCAGCCAAAATAATAACTCAGCCAGTTTAACAGACCACTGCAGGAATCATTTACGGACCTGGTCTCATCACCTAACTCAACTGTCCGCCTATACAAGAGGGATCTGGAGGAAAATCCATTCATATTACAAGTTCGCAGATTTACTCAGAAGTAATTCTCCCTTCGCAGTTGCACACCAGAAACGCAGGTCAGTCTTTAATGACCAAGGGCAGTGCACGTACTGTCAACAACCTTCAATCACCTCTGGGATAAAAGAGAGCATGCAAAATTCGGCATCAATGTCACGCGATTTCAAAAAAATTAAAAAAGCCGTCTGTTGCACTTACAGCAACCGCTCACTCAGGGACGTTTTCTAGAAGTCCGCCTAATGTGGCCGATCGCAGCGCACATTTTTAGCAGCAGGTTCATAGGCCGGTGAATGGTTTGAATAAAATTTGCCTGTTCAAGCAAATTCAAAAGCCTAAGTGTTATTTTAAAAATGAGTCTCTAATGGCCCACCGAATCCAACACACTACCGGGGTGTCTCCCCCATTCTTCCGACCGCATTACACTGCACTTCTTAGATGAGCTGTTTTTAACCCTCGCCAACAGCTCAAAGATCACCAATGCTGGTTGCCCACCGCTTATCACGTTCTCTCCAGCCATGCACAAGGAGCGTCATGGGGACGGTGTTTTGGGGGTGAACCGCACCTAGAACGTTCTAAAGCTTTGAAATATCTTCCGCACTATTCCACCAAATCACATCTCGCTTTCTGCAATATCTGCCACTGTAAAGGAGGAATAACGAAGCATACTTGTTTCGGCAGCTATTTTTGCGTGCTGGATGCAATATGGCTCTTAGTGCTGAATAACTCTCATTGCCGAAGCAGATACCCGTCATCCATGTTCATTGCTGCGAATTTTTCGATGCCATCCTGTACCACTGGTTCTTCTGAGATGCCGGTCATCAAAACCTGAGAGCGTTTAGGATCAGATGTCTCAGAGACTAAGCCAAGCAAGCATACAACAACACAGCCCTCACTAAAATTTGTCACGAGTGACTCTTGTTACGGTGCCACAAGCGTAATATTATCACGCTTGATATGGACACTTGGGATCAGTGCAATTACTCCATGTCATTTCACATAAAGTCGTCTGGGCTAACACATTTACGGAGACATATGAAATTCACCATAACCACCAATGACTTTCCTCCTCCTCAAGGAAGATTTTCGGAGGGTGAACGTTGTGCAAAATGACTTCGCATATTGTAGCTGCAAAGCACATTTCGACCGATTTTGTGGTTTGTTCAGCAGTACCTGTGGTTTGCAGTCGCATTCTGGCGAAGAGGTCCTTTTCTGCTCACCCAGATCGACAGGATTTTCACCAGCGGTGATTCAGACGAACTCTTTACAACAGCCAGCTTTCTTAGCAGTACAGTGGGCTCTGAACAAGGCAACCATATTGCAGTGTTTACGATGTTAGTCTGCGGCAAGCGAAGCACGCCAAACGGTACGTATATTACATTCCGCGAAACCGATTGTTAGGCAGTGACGACGGCACACACCTGGACTGGGAGTACGGCAGCTTGATACGGCCTGAAATAAGCGATGCCCTTTCTACGAATGAGCAAAAGGCCCCATCACGCAAACACCCATAGATGTCAGCGGGATTATTCAGGCACAGAAGGCGAAGGGTCAGATTTCGGGCGCGCTATGAGAAGATCATCAATTCAAATGCTGATCCTTATCCAGCGGATGCGATTTCATCCAAGACGGTTGGGTGACCAACGATGGCTTTCGCGTTATAATGCTGCGCTTTCCCAAATAGAAACTGAAACCAGAAACCACCACAATCTGCCCTAATTTTGCGGGTATTTTGTAATATCTTGGAGTCCCCTTATAATTTTTGGGACACATTTAATCTTAAATTGTACTGATATGACTCAGGCTATGACTTCAGACGTTGATTGAGTAGATGATGGCTGGGTCTCATTCTTCAAGGTTTTTGGGAAACACTGAGTGAATATGTAAGAGGGGGGTATGTGGACTTTGTGCATCCAGTGGGTAAAAGTACCAACGCCGATAGCTTTACTAGTGTGTGTACTACAAATGCAGCAGGCAGCCGCAATACAGAGGGCGATTCGAGGAATCAGAAAAACCTGGTAATTTCACTGAGTTTTCTTATGATAAACAGTACGCGAAGCACCAGCAACCCAGTCGGGTTTTGCCCAAGGTGACAGAGAATCCGTCCGGCGGCTACCTCTTTTCACCTTGAACATAAAGTTTAAATGACTACGATTTTGTAAGACCGACTTTCTTCAAACTGACTGCTGAATTCAGAGAAGTCTAGCAACCAAAGTACTCATTTGGAATATGGAACTCCGCGGTATGGAGTTTGGCATATTGTAGCCGATGTATTCAGCTTTATCCTTATCACACAGAATATGTACAACTGCGGCCGGAAGTGCCGAACTGCTCTATTAGGTTACGTATAGTTGGATTGTATTTTGGTAGGTGATGTGCCTTCTGTCCCGACGACGATCAACGACAAACTGGCGACGCAAATACGGGAGACCAGATTGGTGTCACTCTGCGACGTAATTTTGCTCTATTTTCCAATTCGCGGAACTATCGGGAATTGTGTACTTATTGTGCAGCATCCGTGTATTTCGGTCATATACATGATGTGTTAACAAGCGACACATATTCTACCGTATGGCTCGCCTACGCAGTGCCGCGGGGTGGATTTTCTGCCTATCATATTACCATCACAAATATTCGGCCACAACCTGCATGTACTGCATGGCATTGACCTATGGTACGTCTCGTAACTCAAGGCCCACTGGCTGTATATATTCGCAAGTGGGCTGTGCACGCAAAACCCGGTGTGGTGCGCTGTGGTAATGTAGCCAGAAGTCGTCGAGAGAAGGCCAACGGTCGATTGAAAAAGCGGTTGCGCTACCCATATAGCGTCGAACATGCCATAGAGGTGCCCTGGCACGCTGCAAAGCTTGTGCAAGGTGAGGTGCATATGGCGTAACAGAGTTACCAAAGAGAAATTCTGGAGGGCAACAGCCACATTTTAAATGTGGTCCACCGAATGACTACATTTGCACCCCATAGTCTTGAGGCACTTGAAGCCCAAACCTCAGAAACTGTTCTATTATCCTTTTCGAACCAACAGGTTGAGGTAAACCTACGTTATATAATTCTTGATGCAAAGCCCGAAGCGATCCCAGACGGTCGAACCGCTCGCTGGTAAATGCATGTACCAATTCTGCCGGGGTATGTGGCTCCCCTTTATCCATTCGTTTCGGTATTTGGGGGCCACTCCGTTCCAAGCAGTGAAAAACATTTTTCGTAGATGTTTTCTTCGGTCACGATAATCTGTAATCTAGCTGGGCGTTAAATTCATTCACTTCCAGGTTAACTGGTGATTAAATTCCAGTGAGTTCATCCTCTACTAAGCCAACATGCGTTTCAGGTAATTCTGGTATTTTGGAAATATAACACTCAGTAGGCATCGGCTACAATATATGGCACAATATATAAGCACTTGAAGATGACGTCGTAAGTGTAGTTCTACGGAACTGTCGCCGCTGACGTGACCACTTTACACAGTAAGTACCGCGATCAGTTTGTTGTCATCCACCTACCTCATAGTGATACTTCAATAAACCAACTAATGTCTTCCGTTCATTTCGGAAAGTCGATAGCCCACTGAAGACTACGCACCATTAAGCCGTACCTTGCCCGCCAGGAAGCACGTAATCATCAAAAGTCTAATAAAATTCAACTTTCAGTCTTGTCCAAGTTAGACCATTATTGATAGGTTTATTGCCTAATTTATAAGGAGCATGATCGGGCCGTTACATCGGAGGGTGGCGCACAACAACATAGGGTGGAAGGAGACAAAACCACATGATAAATAAGAGCAAATTTTTGAAAACTAATAACTGGAACAATGGGGCATGAGGCACGACTAGTTCACTAATGAGGCCGGTCGACTAACTAAAACTGAGTGACCTCGGATGACTGAGTTGAGGATCCAGAAAAGCTCGAGTGGAGATAAGAAGGTGAGAAAATTTGCGGTGGGAGCAAATTGCAAGTTTTGCCTCAAAACTATGGTATACACTTAGACTGAGCAGACCCACCGGTGTCACTGCTGGAGGGAAGTCAGGCGCAAAAGTTATTTTGGAGAGAAGTAGTGCTGATGCATAGGGCCGAACGAGCACCATGAGTAAAATCGCTGAAAATGTGAGCCGGACAAAGTGAAATTGGGGCACAGGGAGGAACTAAGCGTTCAGCAGATGCATCCGCCTGGACCCCAAGCTGAACCAAAATTGCCAGTGATTCCACGTCTGGTTTCTTCCACCTGTGCGGGATCCATTTGCTAACCTAAAGTCCCGCTGCCCAAAGAATGGCGCATCCACTGTCCGATCACCTCAACCATGACTAACGTTGCGGGGCTGAAGCGTGTCAATGTAATTTTGGCACGACACTGCCTTTCCCACTATGATGACACACCCACAACTATCTTCTCTATGCTCTGAACCGCTTACTCTCACCATCTTGGTGCCCCAGCCACAAATACGAATGAACTACTTACCCGTTCGTGACCTCTCCCGGGACAAGTTCATTCTAAACCATTCAACCCTCTCCTAAGGTTAAACCGTCTCGGTCATCTTTCGGTTTGTCCTCCCCCAAAATTAATAATTTTCCTCAAAGTTCACGTTCCGTTCCATGCGTTAGCACCGCCTCACCCTCCCAAGAAGCTTTTACAGCTGACTTCAATGAAACAGCGAGACCATTCTACTCGGTTTCACTGCACACCGTCATTCTGAAGTGCAAGTCATCATTTATCACTACTGCAAATTCCTACACCTCACCATCTATACTTTCGCTTTTTGTGACCACGGCAGTTTCACGAGACTGGCGCGAAAGAAAAAATTTCAAGGTCAGGTGTTGTAGAATTTATTTATATTCTAGCCCATCCATAGGTCTTTGAACATTTTTTATACTAGACAACTATTTTTTACGGTGGTTCCCCCATTAGCTGCGATTACAAAGGCCAACAGGTATCCCTTCTTCTGAGGGCCCAATCTTGCCAGTGTTGGTCCCCAGTTCGTCGAGCACGTATAGTCCTTATCTATATAATCGTCCCTGTCGACGTGCTGCCACTGTCTCACGCTTCCACAGTCCTATCTAAACTACCAGCTCACATAGGTGGCTAAGATTGACTGAGACCCTCGCAATAAAATCTAGAGTTTCCCTACTACCCTAGAGTTCTCTCAACCGTACTCTCCCAAATCAATTATTCCTAAAACTGCTCTGATGTATCTCGTTATGACACCGCTCCCGTCTTCACGAAGTAAGTAATGTTTATTGCCAACTGGTGGGTGGCATACCGTGGCATACCTCCTTAATGCGGTTGCTGGACCCCGAATCACCATCATCTATCTCCCTAGTGTGTTCAAAGAAGCGTCTCACAGCCAGAAGACCCAGCTCTCAACCCCCTCACC
>SJOL01010859.1:8650-19618 GCA_004794785.1 Opisthorchis felineus | reverse complement strand
AGTCAAACTTTACAAAAATAATGGGTGTATAGCCTCGTGGTTTATTTTTGTCAGAAACTATAAATAATTAGTAGTAATCGATTGCTTACTATTTTGAGAAATAGTTGAACGATTTGGTTCGGTTTTGTTAGATTTTCCGGAGTAGATTGTTTGTTGCTAGGAGCAAAAGTAAATGTTCGCATATTATTCAGGCACTTTAACAGATGGTTTAGAGATGACCGTCTGGCGCCTGGTGAAAAAAAACTACGACCACATGTGGTGCATGCTAAGTAATTCATGATGCATCTTATCGGGTTGTATAAATCAGGACCGGACAACAAGGCCTTTTTGTTCGACGCTTTTCTAAAATAAGACGACCCAACTCTATTCACTTTGATGGATAGTACATAACTTTGGGTTGCGCCGCTCTAAACCGTTTTAAGTTTTTAACCCCACGAAAAAGTGGTGGTTTGGTTTTCACGTTGTACCTCCCAGGAATGGACACTTTTGTGAGGAAGTTCCTCGAAGGTACATGCTCTCTAAGACTGGGGAACTTTGGTTGTATGATGATTAGGAACCTAACGCGTAACTCCATGAATAACCGGCTTGACGACAAGAGGACATCCGACAGTCAACAGGACCCAAAAATTGGTAGCGGATGAGCCACATTCAAACTTATGTGCCCTGGTTTAGAGTTAAAAAGGAAAGTACAAATTCGGAACGTTATGGAGAATAAACGCAACGTCGTTCAAAAACAGGCACAAGGAAGGTCACGTTGCTCAAATCTAGCCAGTCAAAAATTCCGAAGTGGGTTGGAACGAAAAACCATCCAGTTAAGAGCTTATGCAATGAGTCTTGGTTTAGCTTGTGCTAACTCTTGGGATTTCACTGTTAATTTGCCGTTTTTGTCAAAAAACAGACTAGTTACGAATCTGGGTTATACTTTCGAGTGAACATATTGAACGCAAGTTGATAAGAACACATTTTAGGTAGAAATTCCGGTCGGAGTGGAAGGGGATCAGTATGGTATTCACTACAAACAAACAGAAAAACGTGAGTTACATTTATCGCTCTCGTTTGCCGGCTGAACACCAAAACCATCGAATCAACGTTTATGCTCCACTGGGTCAGCGGATAACTTTATACTTCAGGCGTATCAGTCTTTAGAATTCCTCTGCGGAGATTTCCCCTCTGCACTTAGGATTCCATTTCCACCGATTGTGGTATGTCCCCTGTTGAAGTATTTCCGGACTTTTTCACAAAACAGAGAACGTGACGTTTGTCATCATATTGTTAACAGGTAGAAGTTGGCGGTTAGTTTAACTTTCTCAACCACTTGTGGGACCAGCATATAATCCGATTGGAAGCCTGTTCATAAGGTTATTTTGGGAACATTTGTAATGATGCGCGCAGCTGTTTCATAAAAACAATAGCCAGCATGTTTTCAGGTAGTCATTAGCCATTAGATGGCTAAAGTGAACAAAGAACATATTCCCCCAGAAAAAAACTAATTCAGTGGAAGCATCTTCCCATTTTCACAGAATAACAGGAATTTCAAAAACTAGAAAATAGTATGTACTGCTTTCGATAAATACACTCATTTGGGATGTCGCAGTATATTTTCATAAGGGAAACTACTCACAAGGTTGCTGAAAATCTTCGACAGCCCACGACCGGTTTCGTTCTTCTTCGGGCTCATCAACTAGCTGCAGTCCCCGAGGCTGGAGGGTAAGTTTTGTTCCAAAAAAGGCAAAAAGGCCATCAAATCCTTTGGTGTAGAGTGAACGAAATTTAACTAAGTCCGACGGTTCCGAGCTAAGAAACCTGAAATTAACCTACCAAGCTCAGCTTACACTGAAACTGCGTATTGACGACAAAGGAAGACCAACATCCAACTTGAAATGCATCTGAGAGCGGCTCAGTCTGATCATATACTGGACTATCAAATCAGCAACCCAAACCTTCCTGGTTCTTGACGAGCTACATCCATGTGCAAATTAGATTGGCGTTGGTGACAGACTCAACTAAATTCGACCTCTGTTATATTCTTCAACGGAACTTATTGCCTACTAGATGAGAATTTGTGCATCACAATCAGGTGAAGAATATCAGCAATGAGGGATTCAGTTTGGATTGAGTTTAACCTCCCGGTAACAGCAGTGTAATTTACAAATGAGTTTATTTCTCCAGTTTCATACAACTTGCTGTACAAGTAGACCGTAAGATCAATGGAGAATCAAGGAATACGCCTAAATGCTGAGCTCCAAGCAGGTCGAAGTCGGTAATGAACTGACCAAACGTCCTTTGCACCTTCGAAATTCAAAGTGCTATCACAAGATTGAGGGAGTGCACCACGATAGCTGGTCGTGAAATCAGGACCATTAGAGGTAGTTGAAGATGTACCTCAGTGGGCAGATTTGTCACGTCGAGTGGCTTTACTACTGATGAATTGAATGCCGGAATCACCAAACTCATTCCGCCCTCCTTCAGGATTAGGCGCCTCTATGGTCGACATGACGGATGCGCGAGTGCTTCCAGTGATGCTTTACGGTTTTGGAACCTGACCACTGTGCGACGAAGGCAAAAGGCCATCGCCTGTTTTGACCGTCGGAATTTTTGAAGTATCGCACACCTATCATGGGAACATTGGTTTAGCAGTGTTGAAGTGCCACGAGTAGACCAATAAATCACCAAATCAGCAAGCCAATAAATCAAATTCTGTCCCATCGACGAGTTGTTTCTGCTGCACCAACTACGCTGGCTCGTTCATGTTTTCCGTATTCCAACTGATTGGTTTCCTTGCCGTACCCTGTTTGCTGACGCAGGTTCCGATTGGAAGGTACCACAATATGGGTAGGGTACGGTCTGAGGAAGGAGTACAAAGTACATAACAAAAGATCTTGTCTTGTTGATTGTCATCTGCCAGGTTACCGCATCATAGACCTAAGAAATTAGTGGCTGGAAATACATCTCGACATGTCGATGTGACGCAACCAGTGAGGCTGTTGTGTCTGTTTGTCGTTCTTCTGTTTTCTTGCCTTTTTTATTTTCTGTACCTTTACATTAAATAAATGGCTCGACAATTCACTCAACTTTCTACTTGATCAAGCCTGTTGGTGCGTAAATAAATGATCTGTTTGACCCTGAATGGCTAGACCCATGAACAGACCACTGACGAAGAACACGTTTTTCGCCAAGTGAGACAGTATCGTTACAATCGTGTACGGTACGTGGATCAAGCGGTGAATTCATCCTCGTTCCACCTGAATGAAGGAGAATGATCTCATTCGCCCCTCAAATGCTGCTGACGTTGTACTAAAATGCACATGAGCTCTTTGCGATTTTCGCTCATCGGATTAACCCGGTGGTAGCACGATTATCTCGCACTTCACATATCTGGAGTTTCATTCCGGCCACCGCAAAGCTGATGCGCTGCTGAGAGTAAAACTCAAATACAGCTCCTTGCATTAGGAGGACGGCTTGAATAATTCTGTTGTGAATACGAAGGGTTTTTTACCGCAAGCACAACGACCATGGTCGGGTTTTCCGTTTACTTTCGTTCATCGGGTCAGTATGCACGGCTCAGTCCACCATCCCCAATACGAACATGTTGCCCCTTTGTTGCGAAGGTTCTTTTCAATTTTGCTTGAATATTTCGTAGATAGATGTGATGACCTCGAACCTAACTGTACCCAAAAATTACAATGAGTGCAAATTAAATGCTTCTTAAATTGCTGCCTTGTTGCACTCCAAGCGGCTTTTCATTATTGGTGGTATCATACATTATACAAAAGTTTTGGATTTCAGAAATCTTTCCTCTAGGGGCTAATTGCTTTTTAAGGGGCTCCTATCTCCTAACAGATTCACTGTACGCGCTGACTCGGGTTTGCCACATCAGATTCTTGTCCATAAACACCGGATATTCACATCATAATTTATTGCGCTATTTTAGGAAACACAAAGTAACACTGGAGGTCACTAGGTTCGTTCAGTGAAAAATGTATGTGCTATATTGGCGACAGAATGCCTCCAATCAGAGAGGTAACACATTTTCCGGCCTGATATGTTTCTGGAACAAAGCTAGACAGAACGAAAGATTTTTCAATAATCTTTTAATGCTGGTAACTTATTGGCATATTCACCCGTACCATGGGAACGAAAATTGCACAAGATAGGTTTGTAATGTGACTGATTCGCCAAATCACGTGTTCGTCAGATCTGTACCAGTACGTGTGGCACATATGGCGTCTGATGGCCAAATCACGTGACTTCGGTAGAAAAAAATGTATGTATGAGAACAAGGTGTGGAAACAACTACACCCGACCTGGTTTATTGCACGAATAGCGAATGAAGATAGCGGTGATTGCCAAAAACTCTTGACCAGTTCGAACCGAGATATTCACCTCATATTTGCCCCATACATGACAAAAACTGATACGTACTGAAACGCAATTTTCAAACGATTGGTTGAGTAGGGAGAATGGATTCTAAGCTACCTAACGATAGCTCAAAAAGGAAATGAGGCTCTTTTGGAACGTTATCGAAACGACTGATCCGAATAGAGCGAAACCAAGGACAGATTAATTATGACGAGAAAAAAATTAAATCGCTCAAGTGCAACTAAGCTGCGAAGTATTGTTTTATATTACTTGAATTTCATTTACATCACATAAGTCAGTACCCTAGCTGAGTGGCGAATTATCCACATCGTTCTAAGCTCACCACTCAACTTTTCGAGCCGACCTTCAAATTCTTTTCAGTAATCCAATAAAACTCGGAATTTAGCTGGTTGATCCAAGCAAACTGTCACAATACTATGGCAGGCGAATAAGTAAATTATTTCCTGGAAGTGACGCGAACATTATGATGCCATCTCAGGACATGGTGATGTCTACTGTATGGGCTATGACCAGCGACAAAATGACCCTAATCATCCGTTAGGAGGTTCGACGGGTCCTACAAGGACCCTCACAAATGATATGGTTTTTGCAAGCAGTTTCTCTGACAATTTAGGTCACGGATCAACAGCTTTCAGATAGGTGACACTGAGTGACGGAACCAACTACTTGGTCCCGACAGGAAGAGCATTTTGAGTCAAGTGTATCGTCGTGGAATACACTATAAAATCATTTTGAGGTTAAATTATACTACAATAAGTTTTTTCTTAGGGGAGAGGAGGACAGATCCAGCGAATCGTGAACTAAACACAAATAATTTAGAGGAATGGAGAGGCGAAAAACGCGCCGAACAGTCCGGTTCATTTCATACACAGATAGTTCTCTATCCCAGTTGAACTTAGGCCATCTTGTTACTGCGTCGCCAGACTGAAACACAAAAATCCATTACAACCAGGACTGCTGCCAGCAAGGTTGGCTCAAAACACATTACTTAGGTAAGGGGCTATGGTCACAGCGATGATCTCTGAATCATCCCAGTGATCTAAAGTCGCAACATAGGATTTGCAACCAAAAGTGACGTCGAAATTTTGGTAGCTTGGGTGCAATTATTGGTTGTTGATCTGTTCACGTAGCTCGGTAGCTGCTTTGCAAACGTTTCGTTACTGAACTAGGAGATGTCACCAGTGCGTAGACGATAACGCGCACTCTGATGAGGTCGCCTGGCCTAACGATGAGACATTTGCAAGCTAATTGCCAGGTTCACCGAACAGGTCAACAACCTCCTGATCAACAAACCAACCACAACGATATGTGGCCGAATACGTGTGATTTTTATTGAAAGTGCTAGTGGATTGGATAGAAAGAAGACTTCCATTTGTGTATCTTAAATTTGGACACATCCAAGTAGCCTGAAAGAATCAAGACCGTCTTCATAGGGAGAGAACAGCTGGAGAGGGCGAGGTAGCTTAACTTGAAGGTTACATTATTAGAGAAATCAACTCAATTCACTGAGAAATGGATTCCTTCCGAAACGCCAAAAAGTTCGGAACTGTTCGCTCCCTTGTCTGATACAACACAACATCAGAAGCTAAATTTGGCGGAAATATTTGCCTCAGACATCTACCCAGCGGTTCCTACGAAGTCAATAATACGGGAGTATCTACAAACGCATCGGTGCCCTAATCTGAACAGCAAAAATTTTTAAAACGGATTGTCAAAGGATTGCCACGTAGCCGGTAGAATTCCCGGTAAACTGGGTAGATACGAAGAGTTTTTGACAAGCTTATACATAAAGACAGGCAAATGTTTCATGCTGCCATCACTTTTTTCCAGTGTGAGTTACCTGGGACAATGGGACCTGAAGTAGAATTACTAACTAGACAGGATACACTACGCACAAGGTTACTGTAAAGTTGAAGAAAACTACTCATACTACTCATACTCTGACAACACAACCAGTTTCACCTTCTTCGGGGCTCATCTGGTAGGCGCAGTACCAGAGTTTCCGTCAAATTTAAGTTCCACTTGAACCCAAAGTGTACGAAATTAGCGAAATACAATTATTTGCACACCCGATTGGTTGTAATGGAAGACTCAAATGAATCCCATGAATCTCCCATTTACGATGTTCTTCAGCTGAACTGCCCCATGTTTTGGTTTGAATGATATTTGAGGTATTGCAGTATATATTGCTGGGCGGGAACTCGGGGCAACGTCTATTCGATAAGCCTCAAGAACAACAAAATCGATCGTGGGCTGTTGGACAGTTTTTGGACGACTTATGAGTAGTTTTATGCAGGGACATACTATGCGATATCTCAAATCTCGTAACAAGTAAAACATAAGGCGACGTTTTTGCAGCACATTTACATGAAGGATATCATAAACGAGAGATTTAGCTGGGATTCATTTGAGTCTCCCCCTTTAAAGCAGAAATTAATGTGCTTGTGAATGCACTTTCTGAAAGATCTTCAAAGTCCTTGGGGCTCAAGAAGTAGTTAGCAAATTCTGTTGAAGAATGTCCTAAACAAGAGATAAAGCCAAGTGTTTCACTAACCCCTCTATGCGATGGATGATGTTAGAAGCAGTAAGCGCGTTGCTACACCAATTTGAGTTTATTTATACGCTCTCTCTGGTTCATTCTGTGATTCCAAATATACCTAGATGGTTCACTTGGGGCGAGATGGCTCAGTGGTTGGAGCGCTAAATGTCGGTTTCGAACCATGGGCCATTTGGTTCATAGAGTTGCGTCTTAACCACTGAGCTATCTCGATCTCAGGATAATCAGAATATCGTTGTCAGCTTGTCTTGTGTAACGCTCGAATGTTGACACCGCGGGTTGGAAAAACCTGGAAATCATGAATTTCGGGTCGAGTAGCCTTTAGGTTTCTCCGGCGATACTTTATGTTCCCCAGCAGGCTATCATAACAATCGAATTGAGGCATCCCAAGCTGGCTCAGTGGGTAGAGTGCGAATTTACTGACCGGAAGGTCCGTGGTTCGAACCCGACCTCTGCCCCTCGACTTCCCCTGTCTAGGCTTGGACAACCTGGCAGTATCTTGGCCCTCGTGTTTCCTTCGGGTGGCATGGCAGCTAGGTACCGAAAGGGTGTTACAGCTGGTCGATTTTTTAGATGGTTCACTGTAAGGCACTACAAAAGATCTGAGGCATTACAACCCCATGAGGGCGGTAGAACATGTGCATTTCAGCGTTTCGAGCGTTTGCCAAACTTTTTCAATTCATGCGCTACGCTACCCGGACCGCACTGTACCCCAAAACGTACACGTAAGCATTGGAATGCACAGGACGATGGGTAAGATGTTCCTACGGTCATTTGAACGCTTACACGTGCCCAGTGCATTCAAAGAAACAGGTTCTGCATCTGCAATTATTCCAGCCTGAAGTTCAAGTCTCAGTTGCATTCATTTATGCAAAACATGTGCTTGAGTGCAGTGACCAACGCACGTGGCACCAATAAGAAGAATCTCAAAAAATAAGACAAACTTAAACCTCTCTCCATTTACATATGCAAGTGCCGGCGACACCGTCCCATCCAACCAGGTTCGTTCTCCAGGTTCGTTCTCAAGCAAGGTGGGAGAACAAAGCACTGACACTTGTAAACTCGACTAAACCGAACTCTTGGACGGATACGGGGTAGGAGAGTGCTCAACAGTCTGATTCAGACAGTGGTTCTGATAGCCTAGTATATTCACAGACGGATGAGTGTCTCGTAGGGTGAGCCAGCGGAACAGCTCAGTCTGTCTACAGTGAGTGGCTTGCGTGTGACCGGTCGTTATTGCAAAACCATGTGGTGCTTCGTGCTTCAAGACAGATGAGCAAGCATAACTCCTGCTTCCTTATCGTAGCGCCTCGTGGTGTGTCGAATTTGTTCAGGCACAGTGCTGGATCTGTTTGTCACATCTGCTCGTCACCTCATGCATTCTCCTCAGCTGTAGTGAGACCAGATGGCTGACCCGCATCCGGTGCTAGCAAAGCTGTGAAATCAATTCGAAGAAAGAAACGCGGATGTCCATTAATCGCGATCAGTGGTCCATGAGGTGCTGGATGGACTGGCGTACATTCCGTGCTGAATACGCCCATGTCCTGCAAGCTGCTGAAGTGACTCTCACACAGTATTCTGTGTGGTTTCACCGTGGGATGTAAACACTAGTCAGTGAGTGCCGTAACGACGCACTGTTCTGAACAACGAGCATCAACTCGCCGCTATATGATGTGCTTCATCGACTTGGGTAATTATGGCGTGCTTGGTAAATCACTCTATTAGAGGAACATTAACTTGATATCATTTGAGTGGTCTTATACGGCTTGGATAAGCAGATGACATTTTATGTATTACAAGTATTGCAAAGTGCCCGATCGACGGTTTCTGAAAGGAAATCCGTTATTTTAACCTGGTTGAGTAGCAAAACTCGTTTGAAGTACCGGCTATCATGTGCACACAAGATATCCTTCAGCCGGAACTGCCGGCTTCCCACATCTTGAAGACGCTAGTCTTTGGATTTACTCTTCTTTTGTAACGAAAACTGTGCGAGCTATTCAAGAGCACCCTCCGTATTTCGGACACAAATATTTTTATAATCTATCTCATTGCTGTCCACCGCTATGATTCCGTCTCATAATGAGAAAATAACTCACAAGCGTTAAAAGATATTGATATCGGTATAATGCACTTGTGGAGCAGTTTTCTGGCCGAGGGACACTTCTGACTGAATAACTGACACGACCCCATTCCACTTCCCCGTAGAACGCAGCGGGACTATCGTGGAGGTTTACGCCCGAGCTTTCATCCCCGCATGGAAAGCATTAGTAATGTTGTCAAATTTATTCTGACGGACATATTTGCGTGGAAGGAATGTATCGAAGGCGTAGGTGACCATGGTTGAATAGTCTTTCTTCGGTCAAACCTCATTTTTGATTAAATGCAGACAGCGAGCAGACGAGACACAGTCGAGGACTGCATCAGTCGTTGTGGCGTAACCTGACAGGCCTCGTTCTCTAGATTGACTGACTGAATCTGTTCTTCACTTTGACACCAGTTTTTACCCAGCTCAAAGTTATGTACTGCTCCACGTTATAACTCCGCTTGGTATGCCCCTGGTGCTCATCGCTCTCTACTTTCTCTCTGATCTACTGGGCTGGTCCAATCGGCACAAAAAACATGTCTATAGCCTGCACAATGGCCGATATAGTGCTTGTTCAACATCCCTCTTTTCTCACCAAACATCGTGGGTTCAGCAATAACTATCAGTCAGTCGAATAAATTGTCACGAGATCATGTGATATGCTTAAGCGTGCCACTTCAGTACCACACCGTCCGCAGAACTAATTCATGTTGGTGAACTGAACGCAAGCATTGAGATTGCCTAGCATTTCATGTGGGTACCTTACGAAGCGCATCTGGCGCAAACACCAATTTCGCTTTGATATCGAGCCGCTGTGGTGTCTCGACTAACGTGTTCAGCTAACTGACAACTTTCATATGCAATGCATGCGTATAATATCATAGATGAAGTTGATAGAACGCATATCGTACATCAGTCTGAATAGATGCGCATACATTATTAGATCCGCGAAGATGCACACTGTTATGTTATTGTATTTACGGTGACTCGGGACAAGCATTAGGCCTGTGCGCGGTTGCCACCTGATCTTCTTCATTCTTACATCAGCATCGAAAGCTTTCATGCAGCACCGTATTTGGCTCCTCTCCAACTGTCCAAGGCAGACCACTCATGCACAAGCGTCCTACCACTGTTGACCCGCTGTTGACACGATGTAGTCGGCACCAGCTAGCGGCGGTCATCGGCCGTAATGACTACATTTTCCACCAGAGGCGCTCTTCATCGTTCGTCCGTCACTGCGGATCATGTACGGAAAACGCGACCGACAAGTGGATTCATCGCTATACGCATGCTTAATTTTGACATCTAATTAGTTGTTTCCACATTCAGGACAGCATTTATGCTTAGTCTTGTCACTGAAGTCAAACGTCTACTGGTCTATCCTCAATCTTATCTTGGTGCACACCAACCGCTCGTGGAAGTCGCCAGCCGGTAAGCATCGATAAATCGTCTGAATCATACCCGTACGACCTGGTGCGCATCGTATCTTTTTTATGAGCCATAATTTGGCTAGTTCGCACTGCCAAATATATTTTTAAGGACTGATGGTATTGTGAGTAGACTAATTAATTTTCATTGGAGGTTTCTTCCTGTAAGTGGAGCCAATCTACGCTGTAAAGCCGAGAAAAACGGTGCATCTGTTTCATCCTTATTGTGGATCATCAGCAGTGTACATCTAGCAAAACTCCAAGGAGTTTCAAACCCACGACCTGCAAGCTACTAGTTTGAACTTCTAACCGTCTCGCCACAATCGCCATGCTGATCAGCAGTGTGTTTAGCCTTCACTTAGACAAGACACTGCGCCACTCATCTCTCAATTGTAGAAACCACGCCTGGTTGTCATGTGTTCATACGAGTGACAAATAATTGATGGGAATACTACAAATTGACCAACAAGTTCAATAGATCAAGCAGTCTCACATTTCCACAACCGAAGATGGTCATTCTC
>SJOL01010840.1:0-10727 GCA_004794785.1 Opisthorchis felineus | reverse complement strand
GTAATCGGTAAAGATGGGGTTCACATGTCAACCACTGCAATTCCTATGTCGACCGAATGGCATGTACACGATCTCTTTCCGTCTATTTTAGTTGGAGAGCTCAACGGCCTGTTCGGAGAGTATGTACCTTTACGTAAGTTAATAACTTATCACTAAATACACTCATTTTCACACTCATCTGTTTCTATCAGTGGATTCAACTGAAACCCTGTTGAATCTGTCGTCCATACTATTCTTCAACTGAATACCATACACAAAGGCCACCTCATGCTTTAGTTGGAACGATTTCTGAGTGCTAACTTCATAGTTTCTTGGAGGACAACGGCTCATGAGTTAGAAGTGACTTCATGAACCCTGTGAATTGGGCCCCTTCAAGAAGCGGGAAGTGCATCCTCCAGCGAATGCATGTTCGGATTCGGATTATTTCTACAACTTCCCTTCAAACTTCTATCTAACACATCCGCCTAGGTGTGACGAACTTGATTCATTTTTGTAGGAATTGTAATCTCAAAAAATACTTTAGACAGATAACCATGTTTTTTCACGTTTACCATTAGAGATTTCAGAATCGATTAAATTTTATCCCCATCAAGGCAAGCTATATGAGTCAACATTGTCGGTGTCACTGACTACAAAACCTCTTAAAGTGTAGGCTGGATTGCTGCGCGCATATTAGTTTGGGTCCGAAGTGACGCCGAGACACTCCCTGAAGATGCTTCGGGTCCAACACCAAAACTGGTAATTTCCTCATCTGGAAATGGGCCTTTTAGTCTACAGAGTAAACTGCCTCACTTTTGAGCACATATTCTAATGGTTCACTGTAGTCTCTTGTTTCGAGGATGCACTCTCAACTAACCGTTTGATTCTGCTGAAAATAAGGAAGAAGTCTTCGTTAGGAAAATGGCGATATTGGGTGCAGCTTCCGACTCAAAACGGTAGGTGGGTGGACGATTTTGCTGTTGTGGTGGCAAAGATGGTAAAGACGCAGTGCTACACTTATCAGAGCTTTTCGGTTAGGCACATCTGTTGACTCGCATACTTGTTATGTGAACTCCAGTTAGGAGTTATTTGCTTGGACACAGTCTAGAGTAAGTCACTGGTGTTCCGTTTGCTATACTTGACAGCTTGGTTAATTAATCCCACTAGCCAGCAGACAGAACCGATCATCCCATCTGCCAAGAACAGACAAAGGTCGCCCCCAGCTAACAGGACGTGTACAAGCAGGAAAATATGGTTGCTCGAACTACCTTATTACAGAGCACCGCTAAATGCCAGCGGGAGGCTGATTTGGTACAGGACACTGATGCCACACTTATTGGTGATTAGTCATTCGAATTCAATTTGCCAATCTCAGCGAACTTCCTTGTATCAGACATTTATAATGTTCAGGTCTTCAAGCACAGCATTCTACTGAAGGCGAACTTGGGAATCGTTCATCCCAACAGTAATACGCAGCTGTGGTAGTTAACAGCGTAGCGTAAACCCACCCAACACACGATCGATTCCCGGGAGCATAGTGTTAGTCGTCTCCAAGACGACAGATAACTACTTTTGTGTGATTACATGATGGAAATGACCTTAGTAGTAACAGGGCAGCAGAGACAAGCGTTAACCACCCACACTGTATACATGTAACACGCTGCTCATATGGTTGATGAGGACTCTTCAACGGACCGCGAGCGCCTCGCCTTTCTTGGGGCTCATCAGGAATGTGGATTCAGGTGATTCTTCAGTCCAATTCAAAATGGTATGCAAATTACTGTATGTTTCGAATAAATTACTCGTACCTGCGTGTCGCAGTCTCCTGACCTCCATCTTCTGCACCATTCAATGGTTGTCTCATATGAATCTGATTAGTTTATCTTCGCCATCGCCGACTCAATCGACCAATCATTTGTCCCAGTCACTTAGTCATACTCGCAAGTTATAATCCAGGCATATCTTCCTAACTGGTCAGTCACATAAACCACCCATTCACCCAACGATATTTTGTATAACCACAACACTAAAAGCATGAAGCTGTGGTTGTTCTCAAGTCAATGACAGTAAAACACACGCAAATGGTGGCTATGTCAGATGCCTTGTTACACGGTTCGAAGTAGGCCTAGGTTACTGGCGTTTTCCAGGCTCCACCAAACAAGGAATTTTGGTAGACTGCGCTAAGATATCAGGTAATTGTTACTCACTTCCAAATCCCAACGTCGCAGAGAAACTGGGCTTGTCGGCTCAAATAGTATAACGATGTATAAAGTTATCTCATTTTTTTACATTATGTGCTGTGCCTAACTGATGATAATAGGAATGAGATACTTTTTCATTCATTTATCCTAATCAAACAGGTACTCGTTATCAACACCTGGCCGTGGAGTGCAGCCGACTGAATACTTGCATAGGGCATTCGTCAGCGGTCGAAATGCCTTGAAATTTTCACGCACTCTAGGAAGATCTATAGAGCCAGAACAAAATGTGCACGCTGTTTCCTATAATACAGTGATGTATACTTGCTTTAGCAGCGTGCGACCTGGAGCAAATCGAAAAACGGGACACTTAGCTCGATTTTGAGAACTCAACAATCCATATGCGGGACTTCAGCGCGGACCTACTCATCTACGCACCTAGGTAACTCACTTTCGTGCCAGTCCCACAGATTATGGTGACAGTTCGCTGCCTCGTCAAGAATGCACACGAAGACCGCCAATATATTTTCAATTATTCTGTTGGCAAGCTTGCATCCGTTTCTCCAACATGGCCCGTCATTATGCACTGATGGTAAACTCAACATTGTGATTTTTCAATCTATATCACTCTGCCTATACCACTTACGTCACGAAGAGACTGGACCTTACCGTAGTGTGACGGGTTGCGCACCTCAGCGACCCAGTGAGCTATACTGGGGTGTCCCAGCGACACCCACAGAGTCTCTCACACAAGGTTGCTCAATGGCTAGAGGTCTGACGAACGTAGTCTCCTAGTCCTTCAGGTTGGGGGTTGGAACATGTGGCGACTTGTTCCGTAGAAATGGTAATGCAGTTGCATTTCCCACCAAACACCACTGCCTTGCGGTTAGGCTTTTGATCCAAAGGCTTTGGTTGAGAAACCTAATAGTCCTCCTGCCTAGGTGTGGGTGCCCCGACAGTATCCCAGTCCACGTACAACCATGATACCTACGTCTAACAATAAACTCATGCCACATCGGCCGTCGCGTGGTGCCATCAGCTGAGTCGCCTTAATTGCTGCATACAGCAGGGCAGGTAAGCGAAAACAGGTTTCCGCAGACGCCTCCCTTCTTTCGCTTTCATATACTTTTTCTTCTCCCTCTTAACACCCCTGTGGGCCCAGCACTTCGGACTGATGACTCCGTTCGTCTTGCATCGGTTTTGCCTGCAGCATCTGCTCGTCACGCAGTCCCTCTGGCAGCCTTCAATATCCGCACACTGAAGCAAGCAGGACAACAAGCTGCCCTTTCTCTCACACTGGACTCGCCTGGCATTGATGTGTGCTGTGTCTCAGAAACAGGCATTCAAGATGCGAACACGGTGATTAAGCTAACCTCCCCATCGCTCTCCACTCGCTTCCCGCTACGCACCTCTGGTGATCCAGAGGCTGCTGCGGCGGGATGTGCAGGGGTTGGTATCGTCCTGAGTCACAGAGCAGATGTATCCACAATTGACCGGATACCTGTTGATATTCGCCTTGGTGCGGTTCGTCTGGCAACGTCTGTGAGGGAGTCTCGCAAGCGGGAAGTTGAGAGATGTCTGTTTAACGTGTCTGCTTACGCCTCAACTGACTGAGCCTCCGACGCTATCAAGACAGATTTTACGACGCCCTGAATGCCTTGTTGCGGCAAGCTAAAAGCTCAGATATCGTGGTGGTTGCCGGAGATCTGAATGCATAAGTGGACAAGCCTAGCGAATCTGAGACTCAATTAAGAAGTCCACTTGGATTGGACTTTGTACGTACGGACAATGGTGAACGAGTACTTTAGCTGTGCGCTGATTGCAGTCTGTTTTTATGCAGTACTAACTTCCTAAATAGCCGAAGTCGTCTGGCCACATGGTTTCCCCCAACAGCATGCCGGCCACAAACTCAAATCGATCACACTGCAATCAGTTACCAATGGCGCGAATCAATAACTAACTGCCGGTAGATTGGGAACACATTTGTGGATTCCGACCACGCACTTGTCCGGAGTGGCTTCTTACTACGTTTCCAGGGTCGCGTAATATGCGGACAAATCGCTTGGCAACTGAAAGACTGGCAAATCCCGAAGTTAGACGGACTTACCATAATCAATTTCTAGAATCTCTTCCCAAGGCTTCACCATGAGAGTTGAACTCATACTGGGACGAGATTGACACCTCCCTGCATAGTGCTGGGAATTTTGCCTGCGGTATGGCACCACCAGGCTTACTCAAGCACTGGATATCAGGCCGAACGCTGGCACTCCTTAAATCTCGGAGAACTATCCCAGCCGGCTCCGAAAGAAACTTGACACGACGAATTATCAGACGTCAAGTGAAGGCGAGCGTGCAAGCCGACCGTGAAGTGTGGTGGACACAGAAATCGAAGGAAATGGAAGGGGCCCAGAAAGCTGGGATTGCCCGGAGATTATTGCATTTGATCTGTGCGACCGGCCCCCGGAAACCACCTGTGAGCGAAACCATCAGGGCAACGTAGAACCCTGGATGCTGAACGTGAACCACCTACGGCATCGGAGATTTATGATTGTATATGTTCTCTGAAGCTCCACGGAGCCTCTGGTGCGGATGACCTCCCACCCGCATTGCTCATAGATGGGGCGAAGTCCTCAGTCAGCTCTTGTCCGATCTGTTTGCTTGCATTTTGGAAAGGGGGTCTGTGCCCATTTTCAAAAAAGGGGCTCGTAGTGGGTGTGGCAACCACAGGGAAATCAGCTTGACCCTGGCTGTAAGGAGACTGTTGGCGTCACTCGTGCTTCGTCGCCTTACGGTGGCTCGTAAAACACTGACCAGAGAGCAGCAAGCGAGATTCCGGTCTGGTGGGGGTTGTGTTGACCAAACTTTCACAATTCGTGAGGTGCTAGAAAAATGCCATACGTATAAGTGATCCACGATTCTAGTATTCCTGGATGTTCAAGGCGCATTCGACTCGGTTGACCGGTCTGTTCTTCTTGTCACGCTTGCCCACCAAGGAATGCCCTGAAGCTTGTGAACATAATAAGCTCTTTGTATTTTCAGACCTCCGGACGTGTTAGAGTATGCGGGGAGCTCTCCAAAAGCTTCCGTACACAAGGCGGTGTCCGTCAGTGGTGTCCACTTTCTCCTTTAATATTTAATTTTGTGATCGATGACATAATCAGACGAACGATGGAGGGTCTCCAAATAGCCTGTGACGAAAACCTTGTCAATCTGGAATATGCAGACGACATCGTTCTCATCTTCAAAGAGGAGAAGGCGCAGGTGTTTTTGAATGAACTGACCAAAGTCGTCCCGTCCTTTGGTATGCACTTTGCACCCACAAAGTGTGAGGTCACGTTCGTGGACATGCAGTCACTGAACACGCCAATTACAATCCAAGGAGGGGTACCGGTAGTTGTGGAGCGTTTTACTTACTTTTGAAGTTGCATACGTTTTGACTGTAGTGTAACAGATGAGGTCAATGCACGAATCTACAAGGCTTGGGCCGCGTTTGCTAATTTGAGACACCTATGTCGTCAGAGTGGTGTATCCATGATCATCAAGGGACGTGTGTATCAAGCTACAGTGCGGGCTGCTTTGTTGTATAGCTGTGAGACTTGGCCTGTTCGAGCAGCGGAACTGAGACGTCTTCAGGTGTTTGACAATCGTTGTCTCAGAACCATAGCTCGTGTGGGTTGCTGTTGGCAAATCCGTAACGAAGCAGTTCGAAAGCGAGTATTTGGTTGTGCAACAGGGACTTCCGTTGAAGAATGTGTCCAGCACCAGAAGCTGCGTTGGTTGGGACACGTGTTGCGTATGCCTAACCATATTTTGCTGTTCTCCATGTCCAATTCAGAGTGGCGGAAGCAGAGAGGTAGCCAACCTTGACCTGGCGGAGGGGTACGAAAGAGATTACGAAACGCTTGGGTGCCGTAGGTTTTACTCGCCTTCCAGGATGTGGACCGCGTGATCCTCACTGCGCCTGATTGGGGACGCTCTAAGATATGACTGCCAACCTAGGTCAGTGGCAATCTCGTTGTCCGTTTCTATCCAGATTATCTGAATGTGTGTCTGGGGGTGTAAACACCTCGGAATGATTGTAGTAAGCTAGAACTAAGTCCCTTCCTCGTCCAACTTTACTCTTTTCTTCACAATGAGGCTGTCAAATAAATCATAGTTGTACGGCAGCGAAGCATCGGTGTTGAACACTGATATCATGCTGTCGATGATTTTGACGATGATGACTACACCACTTTGTTGAGATGAATGAATGCAACGAGTACTCCTCAGTACCTGACTCGTTCGCCCCGTGTAACATCCAGTGCTGGGGATAAGAAGGTTGTAAACAAGATCTACACCGAATCTCTTTTGCACGTTAAGATGTGGATTGGTTGATCGATAGCTGACCGGAATGGCCCGTGTTGCATGTGTGACGGGTGACGCCAGGTTGAACGGTGAATAATTCAGGCATGTACATTATACGTTGCACGTGTGGTGAGCGCTATTGGTCACTGGGCCCATTTTCAGAAGCTGGTCCTGTTATGGGAATCTGACCACTATCCTAATTCAGAAATTTATGGCAAAAAGTGTGATCTCGCATATTCTTCCACGTTGTACATGCAGTTTGAATGTTCTACCGGCAAGTGCGTGAAAACGAATTTTTAGAGATTTTCAGCTTTTGGCATTTGAGCAACTGTCACGCTTAAACATTCGCTCAAGATGCTTGAAACAATTTATCGGATATAGTATGGCATTGCAAGTTCCTCTGTCGTCATTTAAACCTAAAATGTTTCCCGCTCGTATTGGGGGAGTAAATTTCACCCTTTCATTGGATGCCAGACAATCAAAAGTTTTGCGTGCTTGCCATGAAATTAGTATGCCCTCATTGCCGTTATTTTCAGAAACAGCATATACAAGCGATATCGAATCCGTAAATGTAGCCCAGGACGTTGAACAACTCCAGGATTCGGTGGAACGAACTAAGATGACAGAAAACTCATCATGCCCGAAACAACTTGACAGCATCTACAAGTGTCCCATATGCGATAAATCATTTAGTTAGTCCAAAGCGTTAAATCATCAAAAGTCACACTCAATTGATCGTGAGTTTGACTGCAATCTATACTTGATTTCTTTCAAGCAGAAGACTAATCTCTATAAACACGCGAGGAGAAGGCATGCAAGTCAGGTTGATTATTTGCCCTTGAAAATAACAAGTAAACAAGTACAAGAATCGGAAGAAAGCGGTAATCCGTGTCACGAATGCAACAGGAAATTTTCAAGTTGGATTGCTCTTCAGCGACATAGAAAATCAATACACGGCCAAAGGGAGTGTTATGTGTGTGATGAATGCGGAAAGCTTCTCAGTCATAAACACCATCTTATACGACATGTAAAGGAAGTGCACAGGAGAGACCACCAGCAACGATGTGAGCAATGTGGTAAACATTTTAGTCGTCCTTATATGCTTAAGCGACATATTGAATACGTGCACAGTGTTGAACAAGGAGAACATTGAAAATCGAACACTTTCCTCACGGAAATTCTCAACTGACATGTGTTTTGTACTCTATTGGACTGTCCATGTTGTTTACAAGCTCTGCTTTAAATTTGAATGTAACTCCATGTGTGACGTCTTCATCAAATGACTAATTTCCTCTTTTTGGCCTGCTTTCTCAGGGCTAGCTTTCTGCCCGTCGCCACTGTTCGCTGATTCCGCACTCTGACCTAATGTGCCACAGGTTCACAAACCCCATCAACCGCTGTGTGCACATACTAGTACGACGCACACCACGCACACGCGCTACTCACGCACGTGCGCGGCTCACGCTCACCAAACCCACGCACGCAGGCAAGATCTCACACAGATGCATATACACATGCGCATACTTACACATTCGCACGGCCAATCTGATGGTATTTCTACGACTTGCTTCATTTCATTTCGTGTGCACGTTCTCTGTAGTAGATAGTTTCATTCTTAGTATTTTTAGCGTTTGATGATATGGTCATCTGAACGCGCATTCCCCTGCTTTTCAAATGGCGAAATCTCTTGTTTGGCGTTTCAGAAATAATGATTTGAAACTTAAAATATCCACCGTTTTCCATTTTACTCAATTGGAATTGCAGTTTCACTGCGTTGCGCCTGTTTTCAGCTTCTTTTATTCCGTCATTCACGTTGCTCCTCTTACGGGCGAATTCCGACAGAATAAATTGTCCCGCGCCAAATCTTGCCCGCAGTCCCATCATATCTTCATAAGGATAGAAACAAACATTCAACGCAACGGAGTGACCAGAAACACTTTTGCACTCAGAAAACCGTTCGTGAGTTGCCCAGTCTTCAGCATCATGAAAATGTTCAAAACGTACGTTTTCTCACAAATGCTTCTATAAAAACATTCTACGTTGTCTACATTGTCTGCCTTGTTTGCCTGGAATTTAGTATCCTCTCGGATCTTTAAACCCCCAGCATGGTGTAGTAGATGTTGGTTAGTTGGACAAGGTATGTTTGTTGCCCGTTTGGTGAGTATACTTGAATGCATTGTTCATCCACAAAATGTTAGTTTTGGTTATTTCCAAAGAAGAGTGAATAGAATGCGTTCACTTAACGTCGACTTGGCCGGTTGTCAAGTTTGGTTGGGTTCAGTTCGCTGTAATCCCATATTTGGTGACTACGTCCCGACATATGCTACCGGCCAGGGCTTTTTCGCTCATCAGCGTTGCGCCACATGCGTAACTCTTTTTCTGGCCCAAAGCGCAAAATCAATTTTGTTTCTATGAATCAAGAATAAAATTGACATTTCAGACACCTTAACCTGTTCACTGGTTAGATTCATTTCTCCATTGAAAGCTTGGAATTATATTCAAAGAGAATCGCGAACCAAATCTCTGAAATACAGCTGTACACCCAATATCAAAACCAACCAAGGGACGATTTATCACAATTCAACCAGATGCGGTTTGTGCACCCTGTTTCCATTGCATCGGTTGTCTCCTTATCAGCAACCCTGCCTCCGAAGACTCCAGGCTATTTTAATCTGGAAATTCACTTTTAAACGGAAGGATCCCAACATGTCATTTATTCAGAAACCAGTAAAAATGACAAAATGAGGATAACATTATCACAAACGGGGACGAACGTGCTACAGTCAGAGTTATCAGTAAACCACGACTTTCTCTGGGCAACCCGTTACCGATGAGATACGGAAGGAATCCATCCGAAGTCAAATTGACCATCCCGTTTTGCATCACCAAGCAAAATCATTGGGTTTGTGCCTTTCAATATTCATCACCTTCCTGCAACCGGTTTTAATGCATTACGCCAAAGAGCCCCGTCTTGAATTTCACCGTATTTAAATTTGCGCTCTCTAGACTAATCCACATAAAACTTGCATCACGCTAGAGGAATCACACTCAAAAAGAAATCAGCTTACAAATGAGCGTACTTGTATAATTTCCTACAATTTGGAGCATGGAATTGACGGAAACGCGGGGACTGCGACTACCGGAAAAGGTCTACAGGGGTATAAAAAATCGCGGGCTGTCGAAACGTTTTCGGCAACCTTGTGAGTGGTAAGTCGTCAAGACCCGTTGAGCTCATTAACGCAGTTAGTTAAATGCCCCACTGTTTACTGAAATATGATTGGTCAGCTCTCTGATTGGCTGTGTAACAAATAGAGTCATGTGATCCTTCCTTGTTCTAAGCATTAACTCGTTGGATTGGTTAGAACAAAGGAGTGCCGGCAATTGGTTCAGCCGGGAGTTTGCAGGAGTTTGCCTACAACAAATATCTCTCTTGATTGGCGGGAAGGCTGGTCTTATGTGTTACCCGGGGACTACACATGGGGCTCTGCATTAGTGGTGGTCTTATTTACGCCTTTTCTACAAATCTCCTAAAGTTAATTAACTAGATTGTTCTTGGCGAAGTGTTTAGTGAAAACGGAATAAAAGCATAACTTGCAACATGGAAGGCCTTGAGAAAATCACTGTTCTGTAATCGGAGCTCAGGGAAATCAGAGTCCCGAACCTCCGTAAGCTAGGGCCACAAAGCACGTTCCTCCTAAATAAAGCTAGTCACTTTGGGAGGTGAGGTTGTCCTCCCAATAATGCTATCTGAAATACCACTTGATGGCCCTAAACAGTGGAGCGTTCAGATGTCAAAACACCTATGTGCTCGAAATGTGAGCTAGGATTGACCTTCTGACCTACTTGAGTCATCCAGGTGATTAGTCGATTGCAACGAGGCATTCTGAAGCTGCGATTCCGGTTTTACTGATTGCGAAGTGGCTGGCTACCGAATTATTCCCAGGTTTGATCCGAAACTGATTGGTTCCGCTAACGGTTTTTTCTATTCATTGTCAGACTTGGTTGGTTTCAGAAGGGGTAAAACCGAATTGGCGAAACTTATCTTCCTGCTGGATTAGTCAAACGGACTGAATCGAAACATTGGTTTAGAAAAAATTTACTTCAGTTAATATGGCTTTTTTTCTGTGCCTACAATCCAGGTGGTTGCTGTGTTGGTTTGGAATGAAGTAGCTTTCATGGCACCACTAGGCTAGACGTCATGCGACC
>SJOL01010839.1:1265117-1385891 GCA_004794785.1 Opisthorchis felineus | reverse complement strand
AAAATTAAGCAGTCAACCAAAATGGACGTACAGTGCTCTGGAGTACAATTTACCAGACTCGATCCTAAAATATGGCAACTAATTTTTTTGAAGAAAAGATTGCAATTGTTTTTGTTTCTGTATTACAAATTTTTGAACTAAAATGGGTTTGAGACACTGGCGAATTTCGGGAGAAAATAGGTGCAGGGACAGAATGTTGAATATCTGGCAGAATTTCTTGTACAAACTTTCAATATGAAGCAAAGCGCTTTTTACCCACACCATTTACTACGCAATACCAATCATGCAGAAAATTCGAAAATGACTTGCATGTGAGTGGCATGGACCGTCTGTTGTTATAAGTAATCATGGACAGGTAATTACCGCCAGAAATTAGGAATCTAGCTATGTTTACACAGGCTGGAGTTAATAGAAGAGAAGAGCACACGGACACGCAACAAATCTGCACATAATGGTCTGTGGTCTAGGTCCTCTTATTCCGAGCGGTCATAACTTGTTCTACTTCACCAATATTCTCAATATAACCAAACATTCTGGTGGAATTAAATCTAGGATTTATCGTGCGTCCATCTATTAGAAATACCTCCAAGTTGAGTGAAGAAAATGTGACAAAACAAAAATAATTTTGTTCGCAGTATCAAGAACAAACTGTTTTTTTCCAGCGAACTGCTGTTTATGAAATGCAAACCAGAAAAATAAATAGGCGGAATAGATTTCTTATGAGCTCAAAAAAAGCACGGTGGCTTGTGTACACCGCGCAATGTGATTAATACGAATGGTTACACTGCAGAAACAAGTTGTGGTACAAAGAAGTGCAGCCACAAATCTACTGCTGTCCTCTGAATGTAGAAAAGTTCTGTGTGTCTAAAACTGGGTCAAGGCATCAACTTCGGTATAAAAAATACAAATGCTCCAACAGTGGCACTCAAAAACGCGACAGACACTCACAATTAATATTATCCTGCCGTGTTTTTGATCTATAATTCAATTCTTATTAATTCTTTTGATTGATGACCAAACCTATTTAGTATGTTGTGACTTAAAAATATGGCAAAATAACAAGCATCAGCAAATTATCAAGACAAAATCAAATTTTGCATCAAGTGTGACTCAAATAACCACAGAAGTGCAGTGATCTTATGTTTTTTATTAGGAACCAAGAAGGCTGCAATCACCGACAGGTATATAGACCAGCTGAACTAATAACTAGCTCCAGCGCAAACCAAATTTTCTTTCGTCTGTTGTGCTAAAAGGCAAAATTAGTGAACTCTAGCACCTGAGTTTGGGCAGCAAAAGTTGCCTAATCGCATTCAGCCACTTTGTCAGCCACACTTGCTCATTAAAACCTTTGGAAGAATGCAACAACTGATCATTTGTTTGATAAGACGCCTACTTCTTTCTTGTGAAAAATGCAGTAAGCACAAAAGTGTTCGACGACCGCTTTCTGCAGAACTCTGCTGACCCTAAAGTGTGATCATTTTCAACAATCTATTTCATACCTCTTGTGTGAATGTCGTAACCACAAAGAACCTAGCATCTCTAGTGTAAAAGTACTGAGCAGTTTCCGCCTTCTTGTGAGGCTGACACACCTGTGTACGGATGCAGACTTTTCTGCTACTGACAAGGTGGATGAAAGCACCACCCTTACTACACGTAACAATGTGAAACTGGTGAAAACAATTTTCGTATGTCCTAGAAATCGGGTTAAGTAGCTCGTTCCGTTAAGGTGTAAACCTGAGCTTACTAGTATTTGCATGGGCTAGTGCGCAGGCATTTCCACGGTGAGCAGCCAGCCTGTGAGGCCTCTTTTTGAGTCTTCCTACGGCATTTTCGTGGCTTACCGTCACACAAGAACGTTTTTTCAGAGATATTTCATTGCGCTATACCTAAACGGGCTGACAACAAGCCAAGCACTCACTTAAAAATCTATAAGAAAACGAACAAAGTAGAAAGGGAACACTAGACGTCCTACAATAAAGGAGACCTTCAATTAATTCCTTGACAATATGGACGACAAAGGAGCCGCCTATTCCAATCAGCACACCAATTATCTTTGAAGCTAAAGCACAGATGATAAAACTGTGGAAATATATACTAGTACTTCGAATGTAAACAAACTACAGAGTCTTTCCGTTATTCTTATTTGGACGGTTTTTGACTCTTGTTTTATGAATCGACCAGACAAACATCTCTATAACCGACTACTAGCGTCAGCCCTCAATGTTTTTAAATGGCCTTTCGGTGTATTTAGACGTTAGTTTTTCTAAACTGTGGAAACCCTAGATCTACTTTGTCCAATTTCACCAACAAAACCCTCAGTGGATTGGGCTACTATCCAGATTACAATCTACATTTGCCTTGATTTATGAGGCAGTTTGCCAACAACAAAAAATGAAAAAACGTGACCGACAAGATCTTAGCTTATTAGCATTTGGAAGCACATAAATTCTTTTTTAACATCCCCAAGGCCCTAATGCGGCTTTAAAAACGCAGTTTAGGGTCACTGGTTAACCGTCAAAGCCGTTTTTCATAACTGAGCATGCTTGCTGAAAAAGTAACCCATACACTCAGCAGTGTACATTTTGCTTGTAACCCCATTAAATGTCTTACTACTCAACGCCGAAGTAGTGTTGCTCTATTTTCATATTCAAACAGTTGGACGCTTGCAGGTAAATGGTAGTCCAAGGCCCATATGCTGTTACACGTAAAACAGCATCTTACGTATCACATCATGGTGTTTCTGGGATTGTCCAGAACGTTTTAAGCCGCTTATTTTACAAAATACCTTGTTACTCGGCTACCTCAAGTGCGATAATGAAGTGGACATCAGGTAAATGTAAGCACATTTTACGTCTTTGTTAGTATCTATACTGACGATGCTAATTTTGGTAGCGATAATGACGACGTTATTGGCGCAACCTCCAAAGCCTTATTGAAAAATAGATTTAGCTTTTGTTATGAAAATTTTTCTGATTGAGGATTTAGCAGCCTTCACAACAAACATATCAGCCTTGCATTCATCATTGGTGACATCCTCAGGTAGCATGTATTATTCTTTTGGTAGTGCACAATGAATGCCATCCCAATAAAACAGACCTATAGCCATCAATGAGCAACAATCCTAAATGATCAAGTTTTGTGGCTTTAAAAAATATCGAAAACATGTTGGGCTGGCATCATCTCATCTTAAAAACAGATTGAAAATATTCATATCACCGAGTCCATGGAAGTCTGGTTGGCGCATACATGATTTTTTTAAATTCCTGTAGACTTCTATTTTCAAAAGCGCAGGGAACAAGACAGTGTGCCACCCGCCACGTTTTTGAGCTAAGGTTCACAGTTTAGAAGTATCTATTGCGAAATTAAGACAACCGTAGTCGAACTGTCTGGGCAATTTGCGTATAGTATCAATTAGCGTAGAATCTGGAACAGAGAAATACATTTTTGCAGAGTTCTTCTGCTTGGTAAAACCCCACTTTAAAAACTCATTTCCTTCCAAAATATCACACCAAGCTCCATAGAATTTTTGAAACCAGTACTTGGTTGCCAATCGTCTGTGGAGAATTCTGTCACTGTATGTGATTCTGGTTCCAAGTTATTGTCCGTTTTGTAAATGTTGCTTGAATTGTATTCTAAGTTTATTTTGATAAAATTGTGTTATTTCAATTAGGGGTACGATTTTGTTTCCTGAACGTTTTTGGGCATATCTTTTCGTCCAAAGAAGTTGTCTAGATAGCTGTTTTAACTGGTTCCTGCAAAGTGAATTATCAATACCTCATAAATCTGGGTACTGCACATCTAATAGATGGTGTCGTTTCAAGTTTCTGGCTCACTTTATTCACGATTACGTTGACATCCAACAAACGTTGGCCAGAGTCACTGTTTTGGTGGACCCGGATACCTAATCTATCTGGAACGATGCAAATGGCTCCGGTTAATCTAAGACAGATCAGCTTGTCTTCGCGAAATCTGGATCAGGCTGTGATGCTGACAGCCGATTTGCTCGCCAGTCGGGCAGTTTGTTCTCGGACGTTTTACTACCGGCCAAGGTGATATCATCAGCACGTTTTTGGGTGGAAGTGCATAGACATTTTGCGCTACTGGATTTATATAGTATCTGCTCGTCCATGTCAGACTTAGGTGGTGGACGGGATAGGTATTCCTAACGGCTTGTTGACTGAACTGTCTGCTAACAGGCTGACGTCCGAGTGAATTTAAAACCTGAACTTCCTGGACCCACCAGTGTGATCTATGTCTGTTTCAAGATTGAGTCCTGTCACTTGGTCCGCTGGTCTGATGGCTGGTTTCTATTCAGTGTTTTCATTGAGATTGCTGTCCTTCGTTTGTGGTGATGCATAGATAGGGCCAGTTTCAATACGTTGCCCGACTGAACTTGTTCATCTCTCCTGGTTTTTGTTTTCACGTGCCGAAATTTTTGCGTTTACTAAACTGAACTTGTAGCTTGGAACATTTTGTGTAAAATTAGGGAAGATTTGGTCTCGTTTTTTGGATAGCTGCTTTATCTTCCTTTAAATGCGTTGCATAGTTAATTCCAACCTCTCCAGTGGAGTGTTTACCTGATTCTGACAGTCGATATTGGTCGGTGTTCCTTGTAGCTTCGTCTGCCTTATGCTTTGGTCTCAAAATCAGTCTCTGATTTGTTGCGGCCTTTTTTCGAACTGCTATGGTTCGTTTCTGAAGCAGTGACTCTGGTGCACAGTTAGATGTGATGTAGGAAAAACTGTCCACTTCAGGGTATCTTCCTACTGTTTTCGTTGGGGTGCCTTGTTTCTAGCTTCTGGTAAAATGCTTTAAATATCCGTTGTCTTGTAGTGCATGATACCAATGGTTTTCTTCTTTCCCTTTGAGTTTGTATGCAATGTGCTGCATACTCGCTCCATTGAATACAATTTAAGTACGATCTTCCTTGCGAATTATGAGTTATGTGCCGTGATAACCCAACATTTTATCATTATGTAGCTTCATTTAGTACACAGTCTTGAATAGTTCCGTCCGTAATCCTGTTCACCAAAAATAACCAAATAAAATTTGGTTATTTTTTCCTTTTCGATTTCACATATGATCACGGAGGTCAGATCACCGTCACTGTCAGTTTATATGACCATGAAACAGGTCAGTCGTCGAGCCAGTGAACAACCTCATCCACCTGTGATAGGATAAAATCAGTTTGTGTTGATAAACTCTATTTAAACTCATGCGCAGAAAATATCCACCCGCTTGGGCTCAGAATACACTGACGACTTCATCTTGAATGGTGACATAACAAATGCAGCCAAATTTTTTAGCGATGCAGACAAATCAACAGCCACAGAAGTTGTATGGCAGACCGGTGGATTTCGAGAAAGCGCTACAAGAGATGTTCATACGGCCAGTGGCGTTGGCTTCAATCTGGCTACTTGATGGGATGGATAATCAAATTATTCAGGACTACAGGCATAGCGCTATTCAGTGAGCGTTAGCCTAGTTTGCAATCATTTCCGGAGTGAGACACCAGAAAATGGAGCTTTTCGATTTCGCTGCGGTAGTCTTGCTTGTGGTACTACTTCGTCCCCTAGTCAGTAGTAAAAATCCTAAGCACTTCTGATGTGTTGCGACAGCTGCAGCATTTTATGAAAGACTTCTGTTGGCAGCGATACCATCTGGTGAGGCATATGAAGAAATGTGTTAGAGGGATGATCTCCATACAGACGTTCCGCATTTAGTGTGCATTCACTCTGACTGTAATTAATGGTGAACAGATTTTTACGCCTGTATTGCATTGTGCACAAACTTTTAAAATTCAGGGAAAAGTACCTGGTCGCGGTAATTACAAAACGAGATACAATGTTTGCACAAAACATTGAAAGAAAGAATACAAGTGGAACATAAGGCTGACGAAGTCTGGGGGCTGCACCTGCTTGATGATCCCCCAAATGCGCAAATCTGGTCACGGGATCACGGGAATATTTCAGCAACTTTGTTAGTGGTATGTTCCTTCAGGAAATCATACTGCGATATCTCGTGCCAACGTTTTGGTTGGGGAATATCGTAAACAAAAAGTTCCGCTGGAACTTAAATTGGTCTCCAGTTCGTCCCAACTTACATTTTGGATAACTGTATCTCTCCAAGAACGGAAGATCATTACAAAAATTTGCAAGAAAAACATGGGTAGTTCAAAATCCTGTCGAAATGATGGAAGTTCCTGACAATCACATTTTTACTTAATCAAACGAATTCGCTTTTCATAAGTAGTTGTATTTTTGTCTTAACTGGTTATATACCTCACAGAAACTATAATGGTTAACAGGTCACTGAATTTTATTATTATCAATTCACACCTGAATAGTTGTATCATTTGGCCTTCAGCAAGATACAAACCATCGCAAAGAAACGACTGTGTTACCAGCGGCAGCTTTTATGCTTTATAAAAGCTCCCTGATAAGCGATATCATTCACACAAGAGCTGATGTAACCATGAAAATAACAAATGAAACCATGCGCAGGTGGCGAAATTCTTTAAGCTTACCTGTTTTGCAACAATTAAAACTAGAAAGGGCATCTAATACCTGAATTATTGTCCCATGCTTCACGTCTCGGATTCCAGTTACTGAGCTCGGTTTAAGAGCATGTTTAGTCATGTACGGACAAACGCTCATCATTGCACGTTAAGTTATAAGATACTGGTATCTAGACAAATGTGCTGTACAGGATGCTATCAACCAATAAGAATGCATTTTTTGATCTCACATAGCCCTTCTACCTTTTTGCCAAAACAAATGCTCAAAGTATTTGCCAAACTGCCAAAGATGTTAGTTGAAGTAAGAAGATTCCCAATAGAATCTTGCTCAGTCTTTGCTTTAAGCATAGTTCATTAGTTTTGTTTTGAATGCAGCCTTTGGACCAGAGATATAAATATATCCTGCGCTCACAGTAGGCATCTGTGCGCGTGGTTAAAGTGGTGTGGTTGAGGGCTCAACGAGCCGTTGATGATATCAACGGTGAAGTAGGGCTCTATGTGTTTTCAGTTGATCACGGGGTCAGTCCGATTGCCCAATAAGCAGGATAAGACTAAAACAACGATACATTAAATCGTTTCAACTGAGTATTTATTTTGATGCACAGCGCTTAATGGAGATTTACTATGCCAGGTGAAATGATGATGTAAATTATCCCGTCATTGTCATCCCAACTGATGCTTCGAAACGAATTCCCTCTATACAAAACCTTATTGTTTGTTGCCTTCTGGTGAAGTGTAATTGTTTTTTGTTGGATTGGTGAAAATATCATGAAGAAATTTTTTCATTGAAGGGGTCACCCAGGCTAAAGAAGAGCACACTGACGTTTTTCTCACTGACTGGCGTGGAATGCCTTGCAGATTACACACCTATGGAAGAATATCAGAACCCCAGAATTGATGGGATCCGTGCACTCTATAGTTTGATCGACCAGTTATCTTCTGGTCTTCCTGGTAAAAGGGAAATTCCGATGTACGGGTGAGTGTTCTAAACCATCATGCGCGCTCGCTTTGGGAGCATTTTCTCTGTATTTTGCGTTCATGCGTCTACAAAAAGGGCAGATTTACCGAAGGATTCAATAAAATGGGAGACATTTTAACGCCAAAACTTTATGCGAAATGTTGTCAGTGAGGTGCTGAATTGAGGATGCTTTTTAGTCAATAAAGAGTGGAGTATTTCAGTTTACCTAAAAGCTTTTGTGCATAACACTGTGGGTCACAGTTTCGTGCTTGAGTTTTAGCAAAACAGAAATGGTATTAGACTTAACACCAAAATACAAACAGTCACAGGTAGTGTGCATCATTTCTGCTGGACGCAATGGCTAAGCCGGCGTCATAAAGGGAGGTTTGACTGGAATTCAGTGACAGTTTCGAAAGAATTACTGGGGTCGAAGGTTGTCTGAAATGCACATTCTATCTCGTGTGAAATTTCTTTGCTGAATATTCGCACATCTTACATTTCCTGCTTGTTAGCATCCTTGATGTTAACCAAAGTACCAGTGGTCAGATTTTTAATTAGTTATTGGAGAAAAATACATGGCTTTTATAATTGAGCTACTCAAATACATGAAGAGCAGTGCGAAACAGACGACTGGTCTGAAATATGGATGTTGGCTAATCATACAAGCCAGAATTTTGAAGTACTCTCCTTGAAATCCTCAAGAATGAAGACGATTGATTTTGTAGACTGATAGACTGTTTAGGTAATAGACAGAATTCTCCAAAGTGGACGCCTTCCTGCGGGATGTGTAGAATTTCCATTCAAGCAACAATTGTCTTGACAAACTTCATCCATTTTGGAGCCCTTATTCTGGTCAGCCATCACCAGATGAGAGCAACGGTGGGTTCGAATTTCGCTTATACTGGAACTTGTTGGTAATGCATACTCTTGACCGTGCAAGGGTTTGGACCCCAACATAATAAACTCAAAGAAAGTGTGTAGCCACTAGCCTAAAATGCACCCGAATTATCATGCACAATTAAACCAGGGTTTGACGCGAGAACCCAGTGGTTGTCTTTCTCAACATGTCGAACAGTAGAGCAATAACTTTCCTGGTTGTGTGGATCGTTTGACTTGTGTTCCAGGAGTTATAAATCAGGAAGTGTGTTTCAGACGAAATTGGCGCTATTTAAGTGGGTAGTAGCAGTAACTGGATCAATCGATGAACGCAAACAGAGCATTGAAAAAGGCTCATTTTAAGGCAAATCTGTCTTTTGCCTAGTCGCAGATCAGAAGTCACTCCGTGTTACAGTCCGTGTCAACCGCCTCAGATACATTAATCTTTTACATGCGTTTGGATCTGAAAGCCATCTTAAAAACTGTCGTTGACTGGTCACTGTAATCCGTGCCCAAAAGATGCTTTATAATAACCCATCTTAGAAGGCTGGACGCTGCGCTGACAATCTAGCCCGGTACATGTTTCCCTGTTCAAGTTCCCGAGTGCTTTGCAGTTCTACGGATGTGAAAGCATCCTCGGATACGGTCAAATGGATAGACTGAATTGGATTTAATGAGAAGGAGACAGACAAACGGATATTCTTTATTGATGATGAAATTCATAGTTCATGATACAAAGCGTTAACTATTCACAACTTTGTTGCGAAATGCTCTCCTGGAATTGCGTATACTTGAAATACGTAGAAATAGATGAACGTTTGGTGCATACCTCAATCATAAAATATTTGTTGTCTTATTCAGCTAACCAGAGAGAAGCCGCATTCGAATAATTTCGTCAAAATTCTTGTCCTCAGTGTAAACTATCATCATATTATTATTTATTTATTTAAAATATCATCAACTGAATTATCAACAACAGTGATGATATCAGTTCAGCATTCTGGAACTACTATCACTTCTGTATATAGGTGTACAATTTGCTCCCAACATGTGCGTACAGGATTAATTATTGTTCGAAAAACAAGAGTATTTAGTGGGAAAACTGGAAATTATGTGAACACATAGACCTAAAACCAAAGCTTCTCAAATATTTCTTTGTCATCAGTTAGTTGCTTAGTTGATGATTATCTGAAGCCAGTGTAAAACTGATATCGAGTTTTAAACCATCGCGCCATCAAACTCGATTCATCTGGGAAAGACGAAACAGCAGTATAAAGGTAATTCTGATGAGAGATGTAAGTCATCTAGTTTGCTTACTTATAAGCCATTTACTGTTAGACGTTTGAGAACACATATTTTAGATGTTGAAAAGGGGTATCATCTCCAAGGAGATAAACTCAACAACCTAATAATGCGGAATCACCACCAACCGTCATTTTAACAACGGAACAAGAAAATAATTGCATCCTGTCAGTAAAATACAACTGCTTTTCATGATATTGCAAGGTAGAGGAGACGCAGAGCTCTCAAAACAGTTTTTAACCTATAGGGAATAAAATAATAGGAGAAACTCAAACGGCAAAGTCTTTCCTTATGCCTGTAGAAACTATCGTAGACTCGGTCACTTCCGGTAGAGAACGACTTATTGTCCTGGTTCACATGCTTGTGTTTCCTATTTACAGCAGTGTTAGTCAGAGGGAGTTCTCGGAAAACTGAGGTCCATGTCGCGACCGCGTTCAAAGTCCATTCAACTCAGTTTTTTTATTTAAAAGTTTTTCAACTGTTCCATCAGGTGTGAATTTGACTTCCTACAGTCTGAGATGTATTTTTCAATGAAGTCTGAGAACATTTGACAAACTTTCCTAATTTTTGTTGTTTTAAGACTTTCAACCCTGACACGTCTATTGACGGAGGAGCTTGGTGGAAATTGCTGTACCAGAGTGATTCTAAGCATTCCACCCAGTCCTAATCCGCAAATCCACGCAGCGTTACTCCATATGGCATCAGGACTAACTCGAATAACAAACGCACCTGTTCTGAACGACGAATCTGCACTATTGTTGGCATCCCGGTTTAGGGAAATGAACTTCTTCCTGGAAGATGCCTTCCATCGTCAACATTCTAACATCTGTGGCTTCCCAGATCCTACAGGAGTTCTGGAACCAGCGGCAACTGAAAATTCCGTGAGTTATCATGAAAAGTTGTAACCATCTGTTTGATTCTTTTCACACGAAACCTGAGCTCCCAAGCCACATTGAATTCGTGCCAAGGCAAACTAGACGAATAGGAGTGAAACATAATAACCTGTGTACTTATTAAGCGATCTATCTTCTTAGTTCCCTGATGACACGCTTCAGGTTTTGTTCTTCACAGGTTTTATAGCCTTCCAGTACTACGGGTGAAAATTTTGGCAGTGCAGCTCGCCATGACTGTTCAACAGGAGCGGTAATGATCGCATTCAACTACTGATTGATGATCGAGTAGCCTAACTCCTAGGGAAAATGTAACTCACATGGCATCTTGTGCATATTTCGTGCAGCTTCGTATGAGACTTTGATTTCTAACCCAATAATCCAGAAGATAACACTGTGGCTGCACACGCCTCGTGGATTCACAAAGTGGGATAAACCAGAATTATAAGTCTCGCCTCAAGTTGCTGTGAATGGTGACCAAAGGTCGTCAAATAGGGAAGATTTTGAATCCACCTAGAAAGCAAATTTTCAGACGGAAATTCCCAGGCGCCAGCTATTCTCTCCCTCAGAAGCGCGTGCGCTGTTTATTCTTTTTCATCTGTTGGATAAATTTCGAACAGAAATGCAGCGAATGCATTTTTACTTGAAGGGTTTCCCAGGGAGTGCATTCGTTTGTATCTCAAAATGAGGGGATTCCATTAGTATGGGTCTGCTCTGTGGGGTGGCATTTAGTAGCCCATTTCAGATGTCGATGCTAGAGACTCTATCCATATGAACGATCTTACGAAAAACCTTAAAAACGGTGCTGCTTTTTGCAGTGCATCAAAATTATTTGATAAACCCACACAGTATGTCACAATGCATGACCTAGATAAAGTTACAAAGGTAATGTTCCAAAGACCTAAAATAGTGCAGGAGAATTGTGGGCAAACGTGGAATGTATAAAAAGGGCATTTCTGTAGGCAGCAAAACAGTACACAAGTGATACGGTTAATAGTGCAAGTGTTTTGGTGCCAGAATGGGCAGTTTTCGGGCAATGTAGTTAGTGGTCCTGTGCAATGTTGTTTATCCTTCTGTCGCAACGCCTTGAGGGCACTAAAACTCATAGGTTTAAGAATCTGAACGATTTAATCGGCTCTTTTCGGTACTATCCACAGCATCCCATGGAACAGAAACGATCATTCTGATAGATTCCATTACCACAGTATGACGAATTGCAGCTACCCAACTATAACGCTTGAAGCTTATTTTACGTGCCAAGACCGATATGATGTTGCCCGAAATTACACTCCTGATCAAAGTAAGGCCAGTGCTACTGAAGCCAGCTTTGACCAGTGTCTTTACGTTGGCAGTGTATCAAACAGTTGGTTGTTCGCGTAGCTCTACTGGTTGCTAGTCAGACGTTAGTTGATCTGTTTGCCGAGCTTGGCACTTGGCTTTCAAGTAATTCGCTCCCATACGAGGAGACGTTCTCAATGGGCTCTTGGGTGTGTACTTTGTCCAAATCTACTTGCGTTCAGATAGTTGCTGAAATGGCTGGTTGTTAGAATTTCGGTTTACATGCAATTTGGTTGGTCTACTTGGAATCTGTGTTGTGTGAATCGCGTCACAACGCAAAACGAATCCCAGACGGACCAATTAAATTACATGCAAACACAGCTTATGATAGCCACTCAGGCGAAAGATTTCAAATGGCCTGAGGGAAATCAATAACTTTCCGGCATATGACGACTAAATCTTATTAACTTGTTATTTTGACTGAGCACATACATAAAAACAGTGCAAAGTTAACAAGTTTGAAATTAGAATTTCAGGGTCTTATGATTTACAGTGTCCGAAGATAACAGAACAGTCGGCAGAACAGTTATCGGTTCTCTACACAATTTTCCTCTTTCCGGAGGCACAACTTCGATAGCTCAGAAAACATAAGTGACAGAAACATCGGTTTAATTGTGATATGCGTACAGTTTCGGCAGCTAAACATGACACCCAGGTGTTAACTATCTCCCTTTGATTTACAAAAAGACTAAATCCCCAATCATTGTAAAGTTCAGAGTGGTTTTACTAAAAGCCTAGTGTTATTTTGAGATGATCGTGGCAGATAATAGAAGGTTCAGGCAATGGTTACTAGATATTCCGTCTACCTTAGACTTTTACTTTCTTCATAACAAGTTTTACGCTTCCCGGTAATTGATCGCGTTCCACAGCAAAACTTGCGTTATCATATCGATGATCTGAATGGTCGTCTGCAGAGGCTGAATGAAGAGATCGCGCATGCAACTGAAGAACGAGTTAGAATTTCCAAACTCTGGCTTACCAGTGAAGAAGACAGAGTGATAATTGCTGATAAATTTGCAGCCTCCGAAGTGCAAATACAGGAGCTGCGGATCAAAGTGAGTGAGGTTTATTCATTAATCAGTTCTAAACCACCTTTGGTTTTCAAAACATTTTGAACACAATTTTCAAAAAGTGTTCCATCTTAAAAGTGATCCATTATTCAGACCAAATTAAACTGTTGTCTCTCTTCTCGAGTTTGGCTCTAAGACTCACGGCAGACCATTTCATCAAATAGGTCAAAATGTTAGTTTCCAGGACGTCTGTATTCAATAGTCCGGACAAGCGCTCGGTGAACGTGTGTTTCCAAACATTTCTTTTCGGTATAAGCGATTCGTCCACTGTTTACACAAAAATGCCCTTCAGTAGAATAAGTTGTAACCCAATGACCCAGGTGACAAGTGAGGTTTCATAGTGTTTTGAGTTTCAAGCCAACACATGTAGTTGGTAACTAAGATGAGGTAGACAAACACTGTGTAAACAGTATGCATTTTCCGGGGTGTGGTCTTGGTGATGCTATTTACATCGTTCGTTTTCACGAACAGCTAACTACTTCTGCTACCAAAATAGCTTTGTTGATGCCGAATCAGTGTCCGATAAGGAATAAACTAATAGAACATTGCAATAGGTACTCATCTGCAAAGTATGCTGGTGTTTTGTAGGGGACATGGCTGAATACACACAACACACTACTCGTAAGGTTGCTGAAAACTCTCCAGCAGTCCAAGACTGGTTTTGCTCTTCTTGGAGCTCGGCAGGTAGGAGCGGTCATCGACTTTCCGTTAACCTCTACTTGAACCCAAGATGAGTTTTCAGCACACCTACGCGTGGTGCTTTACGTCTGAATAATACCAAATGAAACCCGAGACTGTCTAATGTAGCACATTCAGTTGAAGCGGACCATAATAAACAAGGGATTCAGCAGGATTCACTTGAGTTTCTCGTCAAAACCAGCATCATGTGCAGAAAATAGTATTTGTGGAGACCTAGCTGAAGTTATCCCCACACCCCTAGTTTATAACCTTAACGGAAATTCGGGAACTAAGCCCATATGTTGAGTCTAAAAAGGGACGAAATAAGTAGTGGGCTAATCTGAATTTTCATTAGCCTTATGAGTGTTTGATGATAGTTTGCTTCATACGGTGACGTTTTCTATGCACGTTTTGAAGCGTATGTAGGAGGAAGTAGTCTTAAGTTTTATTGTTTGAAAATCGTTGTTACAAAAGAGTTGAAGAGTGAATGAAGTCGAATAGATTGTGCTCTGCATGTGGCTTTAGGTCAATTATTGATGGATAAGCACAATGTTGAAGAAAGTTCTTAACTCTGGGCGACCTTCGTCAGGCGCTTAATGAGAGGAACCACACAGCACAGAAGTAACGAAATTTGGCTAATGCCTACCGTGGTGTAGTCAACTTTCAAGAAATCAAGAATGTTGTCTGCCTAGTTATCTGTTCTACACAAATGAACAAAACTCACTTAATTTGGTCTTTCCGTTAGCACGTTTGTCTGGGTGTCTGTATTCAATGACAGCCATGACAAATGAACAGCTATCATGACATTAACAAATGCCAAAGACTGGCAATTCTTGCAGTGGTGTCGACCGGAAAGACCGTCTTTTTCGCCGTTATACTGACTCTTCGTGATTGATACAGTCATCGCACTTATACTGAGTTGGCCAGGATCTCTGTGATGCCCCAAACGGATAAGGTTCACAAAATTTCCGAGTTTTTAAATTCATCCAATATCGCTATGACTTCGAAGCTGCCAGAATAACTTTCGACCTATTAGGATGCAGGAATGCGCCATGAGTTATCACAGTTGTCTGCATTCTGTCGACTTACAATGAAAAAATCAGGAGCCTGCAAGAATCAAATGAGCGTGTAGGCGCTTGAAAATTCAGTTTGGTTCTAGACGAAAGTCATGTTAAAGAATTTTTCCGTTGTCAACTGACGAAGTGTAATTCAATGTTTGATGTTTATCGATAGCATCCAGTGGGTTCCTGTAACCACCTTTACATTTATGGAACTGGTTTCCAAATTTTTACAAAAATGTTGTCACAACTCTTGTGCAGCGTAAGCTTGGCACTTTCGGAACACATATGCAACCGTGAGATAAATCTCTTATGCGAATTTGAAGTAAGATATTCGTGATATTTTTTCATCTCCGGGATTTTGGCTTCACAATTAATTGTGCCGTCAAGGCTTCCACGAACGTATTTGATGTTGAAAGTCATCAACGAAAATAGATATTCTACCTAATTTTCTTTTTTTGACCACATTTAGAACCAAGAATTGGAATCCATAGCAGCGAAGGCACTCGAGGCATCTAAGCGAGCTGTTGAATTGAAACGCGCCAACGACTTATTGAATAACTACTGCTCTGAACTTTATTCGAAATTGGATCAATGCCAGAACGAACTAGATTATTCGGTATGTCAGAGATTTTACATGAAAATGAGAATAAAAGCCTAGGTGACTTTTATTGCCGTGGAATGCAACCAGCATCCCCCTCAGAACTCCCGATTACCAAAAACAGCAGGTTATCCTGACATGAAAGGTTGTGCACGAAGTGCCAAAAACAAGCTTCAGAATGGACACAGCTGTTTTTTCCCCTTTTTTCCTTTTTCTTTAAAGGCAACACAAAATGAGGAGCTCAGTCGTGAACTTGTTCATCAAATGGCAAAACAGAAAACCCTATTGAATCGCTTGGTTAGAGGGAAGGAGGACAAAGATTTACAAGCAGAGATGGAAAACGAACTAAAACGCATTGAGACAATGATTGATCCGACGATCGCTTCACGCAGTACTCCACTGACAGGAAAGGTAAGTGTGTATGTTACCTCCAATTCTGCCTAGTTTCCACAGCTACAACTGGCTGTTATTTTACCCACCTACTCTCTCATTGTCTAAAATGTTAGTGACAAGATTCAACCGTTTCATGTGTAAGCGTACTTTCAATTAGTGGAAGCCAATCTATGTCAGAAAGCTGAGAAGCACTGTACAGCTGTTTCGTCCTTTTTGGAAGCCATCAGAAATGCGCATTTCACAATACCCTAGGGAGTCTTGAACCCACGACTCACGACTAGTAGTTTGAACACGTCCATTCAGGCACGAGTGGCTGATCCGCAGTTGGATTAGCTTGCACTTAGACTGGGCACTGCTGATGATCCTCAATAAGGATAGATTGGCTTCACTCACCGGACAAAATACTTTACAAGACGATTCATATGGGATTCGAAGATGGGAACGGTCTTTATCATCTGTCGAGAAGACGAACCTGTGAGTCAAGACCCGTGGAGGGACATCGGAGTTTGGTTACTCTGGCCAAAAGTCAGCCGGATTGAATTTGCTTATGTGATCTCCACATATCCACCGTAATCTTTCGCCGCCCTTTTTCTAGACTCGACGAACTCGTCTAGAAGTTTGAAAGTATAGATAGAAGGGCCGCACTTGGGGTGTAACGCGCCTCCCACTTAACCATGCCACGAATGCCAAAGACGACCTCGAGAGATTCTCATAAGCATTCAATGCAGACACTAATTGCCAATAGAAAGGCCCAATAATCTATAGCAAGCAGTCGTGCAGACATATTTCGTGACCAGTCTGTCCATGAGAGTCAAAACCCCCCGTCAAAATTTAATCCCGGTCCGTACTGACGGCAATGAGGTATCAGTATTGGGCAATCGAGTTCTCAGGAAAAGTAATGGCGACGGTTTTCTAGGAGCAATCGGTTAAAGGCAATGTAATTGGCCACCTTTTAAAATGGACGGTTCATACAATGAGGTGTCGACGATTTTTCGATAGCGGTAAGGGTTTCACTAGGTCAACACATGTGTGCAGGCAACGGTTGCTGGGGTTAGAAAGCACTAAGCGAACCATTCGTGTGACACAGGATTTTGCTGCGCTGGCAGTGAAGACAAGTCCGTGTCAGCACCGGACGCCGGTAATACCTTTCGACCGTATAAAGTGTCAGTGATAAGACGTGCTGATGCGCGCACCCCTGGATGAGCAAGACTTTGCAGGGCGTCGAAGACTGCGCAGAGAAAGGGCACGTCAGGTGGGACATCTCACAGGATACTCTCTTTGTACGAAGACAGTGAAAGAGCTCTGAAGCAGAGAGAAGAGCATTAAGGAAGATGTGCCGCTAACTGCTGTATCAGAGGCATTCTTAGGGAACAATATGAGAGCAGTGACATTATACTTGATCACCTCGGCGATGTTGACAATCGCTCCTTTAAACATTTCGGATGTCGTTTGTACAGTATCAGAAGAGTGAAAGGTTTTGGCCACTTACGGAGGGGATCTGCAATGGATACATGACCTGCGCGCATCGGATAATTAGACGACAATAGAAGTTAGCCCGGCGAAGCCGTCTATAAGAGGACTGTCTGGAGTAGCCGGCTGTGGTCTGGCTCTAAACAAGGAGGGACTCGACGCTGGTTGCTTACAGTTTGTGCCCCAAGAGCGCTAATTTGTGGAGACCGGAGAAGCAATCCGTTGCGCTCATCGTCACCACATGTTGGGATAGGTATCCAAAAAGCTCTCTGAGGTCGGTGTAATGACGTTCTTTGAAGTCGCTAGCTAACAGCATAACGGACCACGCTACGTTAGGCCCAAGTCCATCCGAAATAGCCAATATGGTAGTGGCTTGGTCTAACAAGCATTTTTAGTTAAAAGTGGTTGAAGCTTAAGAGTAATCAGTCTCGTGGCGCCGAATGACCGCGTGTTTCTTGTCGGACTAATCCGCTTTTAAGGACAATGTCCGCCAGGCTTAATTTGCCGCTGGCTGACTAAAACACTGCTGTTTGGTTTTGATGTATCCAGTTTTGTTGGATACAACCGAAACGACCAGATTACGATTGGTTTGAGTGGAGTTGTTTGCCGTCATTCGTGCTGAGTGGTCAGTGATCCTTTTTTGAGGACGTGGGTCCAGTGTCAGCATATCCTCGCTAAATTTTGGCTTCAACCACATGGGGTGGGATTGGATTATGTTCCTAGAACGTACAGATGGTTCCTTATCTTGGTTACAGTGCTTGATTGGACACGGTATTTGGAGAATGCGCTTCCAAACATAAACAAGAAATATCCCTATGAATATTGATCAACATTGAACCTGGGGAACGTTGAGCCGAATTTCGCAGCAAGTCAACTGAAACAGTCCGCGCTGCTTTTCATCAAATTTGATTGCAAACCCTGATATCGCAGCATCCTGTTAAATGAGGGTGTCGATTTTTCACCTAAACACCGCACTCATCGAGTTCAGTTATTGTGACCGTAAGTTAAACCTTACTAAACGACGGTGGCTGTCAGGTAACCATACGCCTTACTGTAACCCTTTGGAGTGTATGATATGCGCACAGTAACTGACAGCTGATGAGGAAAATTATTCCTTCCTTGCCTACTCGGCTGCTTTGAAATAACCGTCTCATATTCTTCTCAGAATTTGTGGTGAATCGTTGTCATGCATTCAGAGCAACCTGTATTCTGTGTTCAAGTTTGAAGGCTGAGGAATGAACACGGTAATGCTAAGTTTTGCAGGAGTGAGAAGTGATCCGCATTCGATTTAACGTTTCAGACCAATTTTGTCTTGAACAAGCGATCACATTTATCTACAAATAGCATTGTCACATTTCAGTCACTGATTTTAGGTTGTGGGTTACCGTTCTCTTGTGACTGTCTGAATGATTGCGCCACAACTTCGGTTCGTGTGAATTCCCTTTTTTAAAACCAGCTTGAAATGACGGGGAGGGAAGTGCCAATGTAAATTTCAGAATTGCTACGTGAAACCGAACAACGGGAAGAGCCTGAAAGTTATTTTGGCAAATTTTTCCAGAACTTTGATGATTCTTGATTTTCTGGCTAGAATGTAGTATTTCAAATCGGAATTTGCTCGAACAGCACAATAAATACAAGAAATTAGCAGGTTAGCAGCCGATTCTGAAATGAACGAAGATACGCTGTCTTATTTTAAAACATTCAAAGCAGTGTGTAAAGGAGATTCGACGTGATACATCTTCATTTCAAGCAGTTCTGTTGGTCGTTTTCCTTAGTTGGTGTTATGTGAGTGAATAACTTAAACGATCAGTGCAACGACCATCTCTAGTCCGGAGGACCAGTCTAACCGCTAAATGTTGTCCACGCCAAAGGGTGGGGTAATCTCCCTGCTATGTTCTTTTCTTGAGGACAATGGGCTTATCCAGCCTAATTCGCACAGCTACTTTAAGTTTGCTATATCCTACACACTGACCAGTTACTGTTGAAATCTGTCACTTATCCAGTTCTGATGCCTCATGAAGGCTAGGTGATTGCAAGATACTCGTAGTCACATTTCCAGCAAATGTGGGTTGAGTCGGTTGGAAGTCTACCGACGTCTACCTTGCAGTATAAACTAAATACTGAAGGAAGTTCAGACTTTTGAGGCTAAGAAGCCGTGTAAGTGACCTTTCCGATCGTACTTATGTTAAGAAACGCAGTTTCTGAACCAGCATGTGGATGTTCTCAAAAGCTTGCACATTAGTTAACCTAATAGTTATCCGGAGATGCGGACACTATCCATCAGTGTGCCCAGGAACAAAACTCGTAAAAGCGAGCATGTACACGTGGCCTATTTTGAATTTCTCACTCCGAAAATCCAGGCTTAGCTGATACAGGAGAGTTTGTCGCAACTTGATCATGAGACCTTCCGTAAAGTTGGGTATCGCTTGGATTCCTCCGGCTGAAATATCTATGTCGGCGGGTCGCAAGTGAAGCAAGACCTCTGCTACTCAAGGAACAAATAAAAAAATCGTTCAGCTGTAACGCCTTTTCGGTGCCTAGATGCCATGTCACCCGGAGGAAGCACAAGTGCTGGAGTACTGCCAGGATGCCCAAGCCTAGACAGGAGAAGTCGAGATGCAGAGGTCGGGTTCGAACCACGGACCTTCCAGTCAGTAAATTCGCGCTCTAACCACTGAGCAATCACGCTTCACAGGAACAAACATCTTTGGTTAGTTGTCCAGCGGGTCATCTACTACTAGGTACCGTTACGATGGTACCTATAAGCTTTAACTAATGAATCCTTCCCGGGAACGTGTTAAGTTTCCTCTGCTCTGAAAATTTGCGTGAAAAGCTTGCTCAATACGGGCGTTTCACTTCCGGACAGAGTAGACAGGAAAAGAAAGAAGCCTGGCTTGGTTGTGAAGGTACAAAACGAGCTTTTCCGTTTGTTTGCCGATTTCGGAGAAGGGGAATGGGACCTAACGGGAGCCCAGCAAAACCAACTTGTTTGATGTCAGGGCAACCTCCTTAGTAAGATTCAAGTAGTACATTTTCGTTTCTCTGCAGACGATATGCCGCTTCTATGACGCCGACTTGTGGGGTCATATATCGAATCCACGTTGATGTGAACCTATTTAGCGAAGCAACCTACACCCAGATAGCTAATAACTCATACATTTTCACGCATAAAGTGGTCATATGTGGTGTCATGGATGCGGCAGAGTGTTCACATGCAGCACGTGCTCACCAGAATATTCCCGAAGGACGTACATGTCGCCAAATATGTCTCGATACCCATCTACTAATGCTTGCAGTGCTCTAGATGAGTGCTGCTTGAGATAGTCTGGCTCTATGGAGTTGCTCTGGACGGTACCAGAGTGTCACTTGTTGTATTTGAGTGAACCTTCATTTTTGTACTAGTGTGACCAACACAGATCCCATCTTGCTGAGAGCATCCGATCTTTTAGGCACAGTCGGTTCAGCCGTCAGGCATAAATAGGTCCCACCTGTGTAGTTCCTGTGAGTGAATTGATTGTCCACGTGACATGCAGTGTGGATGTCAATGCTGTACAGAACATGACGGATATGGCCCGTCAACAGCGGATCGCTTCTTGAAGCAACGACTCTAGTTGCTTCCACCTGCTGCAGCATGCAGTCAACTAAAATTTCGCAAGCTCACCTGGCACCTTTGGTTTGGTTTCCCTTTGATGATGGATCACTGTAGATTTACTGCCTGGATGGACTATGGAGTGCTAACCGCCGCACACTAAATGAGTAGGGCCAACGTGCAAATGGGATAGACTTACGTAGATCGTGGTTTTAAATTAGTTGTTATGCCTGATGAGTCGACAATCAAGGGAGCTTATTGTTCTGTCGCCAATAGAAAAATTCCCTGTTTGCACAATTAGTTATGTTGGGATAAAATTTACCAATAAACTTTTTTGTTGAGGCAAAAGTAACATCATCCAGCTTTAAAAAGCGCGTAACTGTTGTACGGTGGTTATAGCTACCACAGTTTCGTTCACCCACATATCTCAGGCCTACAGTCATGGATTGACGAAACCGTGTGACATTTATGAACCATTGTGATTTAAAAAGTGACTAACTGCATTTTGACTATGTTAGTCTGTCGGTAAAGTGAAAATCTGCGTGGGAAAACAGCTGATTTTCAACCTATTTCTTGACTTTCCAAATTCCTTTGTACGGACAGGGGTGTGTAGATAATCTCGTCCAATTAACGATTTTACGTAGTTGAAGCTATGAGAAATTGGTAAAATACTGGAGGAAAACTGCACCATAACCGGCAAGAGTTTCATCGTCTTCAAAGATGGCATATGAAATGCAGTCTAGTTAACCTCATTTCTTTGAAATGGTTTAAGAATCGCTGGGAGCGATTATATGGCAGCGATAATATGGGAGACCTCACATAGTCCACATTCTGATGAATATGTTCCTCTGGTAGTCTGCAGAGACTGGCTGGGGTTTTCTATTTGAATGCGAAAGTATTTTGCCACAGAGAGTTTCATTCCGTTCAAAGTAGTTTTAAGCATCCTGTTAGCAATCTGGGTAACTGTGCTGGCAGCTAAATAGTTCACTGTCATTCGAGGTTGCTGTTACCAGCCTTTTTGATATGGAAAGCTTTGTAGTTATCACATGAACACCACCGTTTCCCCGTTCAGAGTTTTAAGGGCTTTCGTTTTCATCCGTTTATATTTAGCAGGGTTTGTGAGAAAGGGTGGCTCAAAAAGGGAGATGGTTTGCTACTGAAATACGACGCATGTGACCAGTTTAAAGCATCCTCTTCTGACGGAGAACATCAGTACTGACGACACGGATAATTTCCAGTTACTACTGGAGTCCGCAAAAATTGAGAAGAAGCACGGTATTTCGTAATGGTTAGACAGGATGAACAGTCAACTTTGGATTGAGAAAAACAACAACTGACTTGGCCTGTTATATATGAAAATAAAGTGATTCTTCTCTGCGTATTGTTTTATTTACAACTCTTACCAGCGGTCAGCTCATGTTTATTCAGAATGAACTAAACTCATGTAAAGGTCCGTGTTTACAAAGCTCCTACGGTGAATACCAGTCAAGTCCTCATAAATCATCCATGCGCGGAGACTGCGTGAAATCAGAGCCAGCAGTGTGGTCACTAAGCTGTTATTTCACTGTTGTGCAGAATTTCTAGTGAATGTTGGTAAAAAGTTTCGCTTTTGGCTGTCTAGTGTTCGTGGTAACAGTTACGCTGTAAAAAAAACGTATTATGCCTAACACAATAGTTTGGACGCAATACTACTTGTGCAGCACCTCGAAACGCTTCGACAGCCCATCACCCTTTTGGGGCCCGGCTCTCGGAACGAGAGATTCAGCCCGGTATCACCAGAGTCTCAAATTAACGGATGAGTATTCAACGTCAACCGACTCATACAGGCCGCTTATCGCAGTGCATGAGCAACTGCTTCACCAGGTCAGTGGGTTTACGCAGGTGATGTCAAAACACTTTAATGTAATGTTCCAAAAACAGTAGAAAAACCTGTGCCCAGCTTATTTGAAAAATAGAGGGCAAACGCCTCAGATTTCAGAGGAAAATGAACACACAAATTTAAATCAGCTGAGCGTAGTGTGATATTTAGTTAGGTTTAATGATTGTGTATTAAACCCAGCTTTTTGATCCAGAGGGAAATAAACGGATCCAAAAAAACTAACAAAACAAACACCAGCAGAGTAGGGTTCTAGCGAGGCTGTCACTCGGTTGCTCATCTGATTGATCGAAATGAGACGGTCATTTCTGCGGGTTGAATGTGATTTTAATCAGGCACGCCATTTTCACCAAATGTTTAGTCGAAACCCCAAAGGCTATTAAGGAATGTTTTTTGTTAGTTCCAACTATACAGTGGATGCGGACAAAGCGTTGCCCATATTGATGCAGCCGGGTTTGGTGTGAACTGTCAAAGTTTGCACACGATATCGTTCTGTCCTAATCCGGTCCTGTTACTCTGCTGATCATTGCTGAGACAAACACTGTGGCTTTCCTCGGAGTTGCTCACTGATTCGTAAATTAAGGGATTCAAACGACACTCAAATGAATCTGTGTTAGGACAGGCACAACACTGGCCAAGTGTTCTTTCAAAGCCTCCTACTGAGGTGGATTCTTAGCTGGGGAGAGTGCATGTTTTTCACATTCTACAACAGGTGCTTTCAGTCACTCGTCTGTCTAATGCAAATGAATGTAAGATCCCCACAACAGATCGCATACATGCAGTTTTTGTAACCTAGTGGACTATTGAGGCCGTTTGAGTTTAGCTAGTGCTTCTTTATAGGTTCCCTGATTCTGAACACTGCACACATGTTGAAATGTGAGGAGAAGAAGAAGAACGTAAGAATTCTGATAGATGATCTGCAAGTTGACCAGCCGATTGTGTTACCTGAGGCTGGCCTTGCATGTAGCAGGTCAACTGCATCTTCATTGAGACACTGGATGGTTTTCCTGATATCGAATGAATGGGCGATGAAAGATTATAGTTACGCCGTTGTATTGTGTGATCTTACTGGACAGTGTTTTAGAGTCACTCCCGGGAAACAACACGGGACTCAATAGTGACGTCTGAAGTATAGCACGCGAGCAGGTAGAGTTACTTTTAGGGTTACTCAGTCGTGGAGGAGAAAACGTTTTGAGTGGTAAATATTCGATTAATCCCTTTCGGTCAGCTTGAAAACGTCATCTGAATCGTCTGCGATAATCATATTTAAGAACTCAATATTTTAGGACTATTTCGCAGGGCTGTAGGAAAGCCACTCAGCATGTTGTCAGCATAGTTCCGCTGGACAAAAGAACAAATGATTGAAATACAGGGGGAGCAAAAAGGAGAAATAGCACCATTGAGGACACTGTACTTTGTCCAAGAGGCAGATAAAAACCGGTCATCCGTTTCTGCTAGTCTTGCGCAGTTGGGGCGCCAGTTGTTAACTAGTTCGGTCAGGCTTCTTTGAAACGGCCGGGATCGTAGAAAAAGTTGGCTATGTAGTCATTGAAAAGCAGACGAAAACCCCACCATTCACATCGGGTATTGTAACTACCTAGCGAACTATATGTGAAACAGCTTCCACTGAGAATAGAACCTGAAAACAGTTGAACATTCAAAGTTGTGACTTTGTCTCAAAGTGTACCTGCCACTCGATTCTTGAACATTCTTCAAAAAAAGGTTCATTGGGGCAATCTTCTTGCGCGTTGTCATGTCTTCCTTCGGGAGAGGTTTTATCTGGTGTAAATTTTCACAATCATGTAATATTCAATATGAGAGACAATTGTCGAATGAAGAGAGCTTTCGTTTACCTAAAGTATCAGAACGCTCTTTAGACTGCAACCAGTTAAATTATGTACTCGCAGAAATCCGGTTGCGACCATCTCACTCAGAGGATCAAAATCCTATTACGTCTGTGTTTTTCACGAGCTGAGGTTCGAAAAATTGTACGATCATAGCGAACACACAAGAATGGGGCTTAGCGCCGGGATCTGCATTCTTTTTACGTACGTACGCTTGAGTGCAACCATTCAACAAAACGAAGCATCCCGCCCGGCCTACTTAAGCTACGACTGATTTCCCACATTGTTCACTAACTCATTCTCCAGAGGAGCGGAAAAACTGGGGAGTTTAAATAAATGAAGTTTTTGACGGGTGGCTTGAGCCTGCAAAGAGTGCCAAATTTGGGCAAGATGTGGAATGATCCGGATGTTGCGCACAGCCGAAAAGTTAAATTCCGAACTTTGAGAGCGCTAGCAATTCGTAACCCGCACTATTAGTTTGCTTATTAGTTTAGAGGCATTGACCACCTATTGGTTAGGGAACTGAAACACATTACGGTGTAACAGCAAATCTTTTGTACTGAATACGTTATACTCCTATAGTGCATTTATTTTGTGTGGTTGTTTCTGGCAAAGGCACAAACTTGAGTATTGAAAAGACAATTAAATGATGGCCCGGCTGCCCAGAAATACAGCACACCCAAACACCCTTGCGCACTGGACACTCCGTAATCTACGGTTCCTCGCAGATTCTTCAAAAATTCTCCAGATGAACATACTACGTGCTCACAAAATTGACTGCTTTTCTTCCGATTGGTTTCTTATCTACGCTTCTCGGTACAATGCAACGCGACAATCTCACGTCTGTCAAAATCTTTCGGTTGCGCCTCTTGTGGCACCGAAAGGTCATCAAACACTGCTGAGTGGCTAAAAATGTTCCAGAATGTGTAATTTCGGTCAAATATTCCTACCCAACGAAGTTCTCCTTCACACCACCTTTACCACAGACAGTTATTTTACTTCCGTTTATTCTATCATTATTTTATTTTTGAACGGGCAAATTGGGAAACGTGGTTGGAATATTCGGCAAGCGCACTCTGAGTGAGGAAGTGATAGGCGATATTGACTTTGAATAATTATAATTACCTAGTTAGTTAGTCACTTTCCAGCGCGATAGTTTCGCTCTTCTGTACGGAAAGCCAACACCAGCGCAAAAAAAGCATTGGGAGGTATATCATATAATTTAGTATGATTCCAGGGCGAGTGTACCTCAGAATTTATCACACCTTTTCTCTAACTGTGAAAAACGTTTCAAAGTGGATAGCACCTTTAAAGAAAACAGGCAACTGTATATTGTGACTGGCAACGGCTGTCTGGAGCACTGTTATCGACAAAATCGCGGAGTACTTTTTCTAATACTGTGATCACAGCCTCAATACTTTTGTACATCGCAGTACCCAAGTATTTGCATAGATACTTACATGAACAGCCACTAGTGTGTAATACCAGAACCGATCGTACTAACCGTTTCGCGTTCCCTCTGTGTTTCAGCCACGTAATTTGAAACCGTTGGAGAAGGACGCACAGAATGAAAATGTGAGGAGGGACAAGCCGGTGAACGCAAACAAGTAGGAAAGATCATAATTATCTACCAAAAGTTTATCGAGATACCTCCAGTTACGTCCGATAAGTTCAAACATTTGTAGGCAATCCTATACCGTTCTGAAGATTTTTAAAGAGAAAGTCAAAAAGAGGGTTCGCAGGAGGTAGGTGGATCCTCTCCGGAGAAGGTAAAGTTACCATACACAACGGAAAACCTACTAGAAGTGAGCTAATTTGGGATGTATTGAACGACCGTAACGAGTGACTTTGAGTTTAAAGGCTGCGGTTCAACTCACTGCCCACTGCTGTTGCTAGTTGAGAAGCTGGAGACCTGTGTCAGGAACACATCGCTCCCAATGGTGCTTCCATCATTCTCCCACTGCAATCCTGTACCGTTCGCAGAAATCCCATCAGCTGCAATACTGAGTCGCGTACTATCATATAAATGAAGATACGTGGGTTAGTAGGTAGTCACAAAAAAGGCGGTTAGGTTAGCATTGTTGAAACAGGTCACGACTCACGGAGAATTCCATCAAAGTTGAACAGTGGCACGGACGTGACCGCCGCGTTCTTTCCATCGAGATATTCGATTTATTCAAACTACTATACCAGGGTATTTTTTCAGTCTCACAGCTGAAACCAAATGTGGACCAAATCTGCTCACCCCAGCGCAGATCAGCATCCTATTCAGAGGATTCTTAAGGAATCGCGTGCCAGGCGAATAAACCAAATGGAAACAGCAAACTTGAATTACATGGGGAAAGTCGGTGGGTCAAGTTAAGAAAACATCTGGAGGCCCACCAACCTAGTCATGAACCAACAAAGTAACCAGTAGTGTAACGGGTAGACTGACTGTAAAATCAGCTGTTTATTATGACCAATCTAACGGGTAATCGACAAATCGGTGGGTGAATTTCTCGTCCAAATAGAAATTGCTAGTATGGCGTTCACTCTGTGCATTATTCGCTTTTCTGGTGCGATAGTCTGATTAATCTCGAAAACCTGCAACTTTATCAAACGTCCGATTTGGATGTGTACATATTCTTTCCGCTCCTGGCATACCCCATCTATTTGCCTTGCACTGCGGGGACCGCATCATGTTGTACCTCCAGGGCGGAATGGTGAAACTAGTAGTTGTTTGTTTTGCTTGTTCTCTGGGGTTACTCTCAGCCACTTTTATCAACCTGGGCCGATTTTTCTACAACCAACGTCATCTGTCCGTCCCTCTGTAATAGCTGATTCACGTGACTCCAGTCCTGCCGCAACACGCCTGACCATCAAAACGACCATTCACAAGTGATCGCCCCTCTCCGACTAGCAGAACCCAAGTGCATACAAGCGCAACGTGGTCCAGTTCCTGCACAGCCACACACAACACAACGGTGACCCGCAATACACTGCTAAAACACTAAGCACTGATGAGATCATCTAGACTGATGAAGAAAATTTTGTGTACATATGTTCAAGCCCGTTTCAACCATCATTAGACACCATGTAGATGACAAGTTGTTTCGGACTGGATGAACTCATCCCCAACATAAAGAGTTGTACTATTCGGAAACTAAAATGCGGTTGAACATTAATAATAGCTCCTTATCTTTCGAATGACTCCTTTTTCTTGATTTTTGTCATATACTAAAACCATTGCTAATCGTTTTTAGGTGAGGAACTTACAAAACCACAGGTTATTTCAGATGAGCACACATTTAGGTAAACAAATTTCCGTTCAGTATGGCCCCACCATAAAGGAGGTAAACGAAGACAAAACAAATCGGCCTCGACCCTGCTTGAACTTGGCTAGATTCGGCTTATTGCTAGACTCGTTACTCTTTTTTCATCCCAGTCTTCTTGTGGTGAACGAGTTACTCTTAGATAAACAAACAGGAGTGCACGGCAGCGAGGCACTGACATTTTAAAACTGATGCGACTGTCAGCAATGCTGATGCTAATGAGACACATGTGATCGAATTAACTTTGCAGCCTGTCTGCATAATCCTTTTGAATCTCTTGAAAATCGCTTTTCAAGTGGACTCTTCAGACTCAGTTTAATCTTCCCAAAAATTCACGAATTTCACCACTTGTCCGAATTTATGCTGGCCTCAATTCAGTTAATGTTCCAGATTGTAAGCAGAGGTAGCTTAAACTTGCCATACAAACCCTCACTGAAGACTGGATTTCTGCAGGTCATCTGATTGATTTCAGGATAATGCAATCGTTTGCCCCAACTGCTTTTGTGCCTATAGTCGGTGCTGGTGTGATTTGATGAGCTTATTGCTATTGGAGCTTCTGGTTTGCAGTTCATTGCTGTTCATTTTGGATGACATGAGTACCGTTAAAATTTACGTCGACAGATTCACAGCAAAGGGGTTGTTCATAGTAAATATGAAGCAGTTCAGTCCTCTGAGGGCAAAGGATTAAGTAACGATCAACGGAACCATTTGAATCGTCCTGCATGTGATATCTATGTTACTTTATTATAACAACCTTGACAGCTAGATTTCTGGGAAAGGTTGACCTTATTAAGCGGAAGACTTCACTACAATCTCAGCAGAATTATCGCTTCTCTAGTTAAGTATCTCTAGTTTAATAGAACGAATACACGCCATGCCCAAAGCACCTTTGAACAGCTCCAAATTGATTAGATCCCGGAACTATTCAACATTTGAGGTATCGTCAACATAAGACATTCCGGTAAAATGTTGACAATGTTAGTCTGTGTAAAAAAAATTACACGCTGCAAATAGCGGGTCTCAGAAAACTACGCCGGAAAATGACGGTGTGATTTTGATTTTGGTCCCTACCTCCGTGTGTTCTTAAAAAGATACTTTCTTCCAGAAATCGAACTATTTAAAAAATTAATGTTTTCTGGACCAGCCTTATGATTTACTGGTGCTACATTGCCTTCAAAAACATCGTCAGCATTGCATTTGTTGCAAGTGTACCCACTTTGCTTGGCTAACGCAAAAAGTACGAACAAACGAGATCGATCAATGCGGCACATAACTAAGCCACTTAACTGGATCCTCACTTGTACTTGGACATACGGTCTACAGATAACTCTGTCCAATTCCTATGATTAATTCCATCCGATCTTTTTGCTGACGGTCGATTCGCAAGATTTTTTCAGCTCTCCATAGCTGAAAAATCAGATTCAAAGCGTGTGCGTTACCCTTTAAAGAAAAACGAAACCAACAAATTTGTTCTAGCTGAAAATTCTCCAGATTGTAATTGACCATCTCGGTGTCATAAGGGGTGCTCTTACGCAAAATTTAAGTTGAACATGCAATAACAACATAGTCTGTTTCTCAATAGGATCGAATGGTTGCGATGGCAATGCAGTCAATTGAAGTTCCATTAATCGACAGGTAATTAATCCTAATTAAAAGCTGAATTTGCTCAATGATGCTCAGTTTTTCGTCTGAAATATTTCTTTGTATGTGCACTACAGCTGTTGGCTTTCACATCACTAACACGTATCCTCCATAGTCTGTCTATTTGCTTGTCTGTTAAGAAACGGAGGACATTCCAGGGTACACTCCACCTGATTTGTCGAGTTCCTTGTCTCAAGCCACCACAATGTGGTTTGTATTTTCTAGGGACCTCATACCAAAAACGCTTCGGGAAAAGCAAACCAAGTTAATGAAGAATTCGGAACTGCAATCAGTGAGTTTTAAAATAATTTCTCCAGCAATAGTTACCCCAGGTATTGTCATCAACAGTCTATTGGAAAACGTGAAGCATTTATGCATACGGCTTCCAATTTTAACTGACTCGAGGCGAATGTCAACATATTTAACTGTCTGTTAGCAGCCAGATGAATTCTTGCAAATTTTGCGATTCTTCTGGAATGCCAGATGAGAACCATTTCAAAGATTCTTGGACCAGAAGATAGTAATTTTAGAGGCCGAATGTGATCAATAGCGCTTCTTCCTGACTGTGACTCATCAACTGAGTGTGCTGGATCTCGCTTGGCATCTTGGTGAAAAGCATTTTAATAGCTATCACGCTGAGAGGATGAAAACTTCGCAATAGATGTGCAATAGCTTAACTAGAAAACTCGACTAATCGGAAGTAGCCATCTGGTTATTTTCAAATCTTCCAAAGGGAACGTAGGAATTCATTTGATCTGGGCAACTAACAGTGCTTCAACCTTCCCCGCATCGGTCAAAAAGATTAGGCAGTGTCCCGATTGCAGCAAAAAATAATCGCGTATCCCAATTCTCAATCAAGCCAAGCGCCTATATCTGTCTGTTCTTAGAAAAATATCGTATTTCATACTACTATTCAGCCGTTAATGTCCTCATCCACACGTTTTTCATGTTCACTAACCACTGTCTCAGCAAAATCGTGGCGTGGAACACTAATTATGGTCTACTGGTTCCAGAAGACGGTAGATTCTCGTGAATCACTAAAGGAGACATTTTGGTCGAGAAGTACAGTAGCCGCGTGCCCTATACGTCTGTCACAGAGTGAATCACACTGCTCACAACGCACAATTGGGCTCGTAACGTTTGCAAGGGACTTGGCTTAAGTATGCAAAGCTCCCCCAAAAAGCTGCTGTTTGATTTCTGAGACGGATGAAGAAGGCGTTTTGCCCAACTAGGTCCACTGACTCACTGTGACCGCGTTTGACAATTTAGATACCAGTTTCAAAGTTTCAGTCTTCAACATCGATGACATGAGTCTTCAGTTGATCAGCAATAGAAATTTTCCTGCCAAATTTGAAAGAGGGAAAGCACCTATTTTAAGTGAAGACATACTTTATTCGTGGGTATGACCAGGGTTTTCCCCTAAAACTTGTTCATGCAACCGAGATTTAACACCTTCCTAACAACCCCGCTAGCGGTAGATTTTCCTCAAACTCTCGTTGCGGCGACCACTGAGAGTGTTTCGATAGCGCATCCTGAACGCTTTGGGATTTAACTTTGCTCTCAGAGAAACACCCACAGGAACCACCGACCATCACTCAGAGGATTGACAGTTTGTTCTGAAACAATGAATGAAAAGAAACAATTTCCTGACGTTTAGAATCACGCCTTTGAAATGCTTCTCGAACCGAGAAAACTTTCGGTTATTCTGTCCCACCTCCTCGCGGACCGCAGATAGCCTAGACTGTACCAGTTTATCAGCAAAACCAAGACAGAACATGGGTGAATGGATTTGTTTAGATGGTGAGTATGACTTGCTGAGGCGTGATAGCTCCAAAGGGGAGCAAATTCCAAATCTGAGGTATGGTACCTAGTAAAATATGTTGGTCCATTTTGGGGCGACTCGAAATCCGTGAACAAATCATTGTTGTAAATCAATGACCCAGGTCCTGATGCTCTCCAAATTGGGCGGCGCAAGTGAGGTATTCAATCCAAGAAATAACTGATATCCTACTACCAATGATGCATTTCATTTGACCTGCGAACTTCACCTTGTTAACGGTTTACCAAAACGTTTGAGCCTAAAAAAGCTTCGTATTATTAAAACCCATTTCGCCATGTAGCGTTCGTAACTGAACGCTTTTTACCCCCGTTTGTAGCAAATTGTGGTTCTGAAAGTTGAACGAGACAAAGCCCATCAAGATTCAGAGCAGTCGAAAAAGGTGTTTGCCCGGTTCCTGGATCACTTTCGTGGGAGGCTGGTCTACCACATCAATGGAATTACTGTGAGTCCGATTAACTGACCATGCTTGATAGGATTGGAAACAAAACAGAGGCATTGAAAGGTTAGCATTTCCTTCACACTGACCCTATGCCGCTTTATGACGTAACACTGGTTGAAATGAAAAAAATAAGTGGACAAATTGAAGCATATGTAAGTGACGGATTGACCTAATCAGTGAGAGCTGATGAAATTCCTGAATACAGAAAGCTTTGGTCCATCACCCGCTCTGTTCAACCGAATGATCTATCAGTAGCCGGTGTATGGCAACCAAAAAGGAACGTATTTTTACACCCGAAAACCGCTGGTCCATTAATATTGTTGAGCATTTTGCGTCGTTGTTAGGTATTCAGTACGGAAAAAATGTACCCACCCGATGGTCGTCAACGCGCCCTGTGATTTTAGTGTTTCCCTAGCGCGTCAGAATTGTTTCAACTACTAAGTATATCTTGGTGGGAGATTAAAATTCTAACGTTGACCAAGACTAGATTACATTTCAAAACCAGCGGCGATAAGACCTTTTTATTGTAGGAAAATCACTGCTATTTCCCAATTGTTTGTGACGATGTTATTCTATCTAAATCACAAAGCCAACTTGTAAAACTTCATTAATTTGCCACGAGCTCACAGCTGTTGTCAAATGACCGGAGGTTGAATTCTTCTACGACTGAAGACAAGCGCCCATGTCACTTACTAATAAAAGCTTAAGTTAAGCCTCATGATCTTATTTTGATGTGAACAAAGTGGATTCCCTTCCAGGGCAGCATGAAAACTGTTCAAACGAGGGTGAGGTGAAGACGACTATTAATAACTTTTTGATTCTCAGGCGTGTTTGTCCACCATGCGCACATGTCCAATGCAATGGTTTAGCGAACACGCAGTTGATCTGATCCTCTTCTGCTGCCTCCTACCAGCATTTGGTCGAGTCCGTCAAGTCTGACGATCAGGTGGTAGCTGATCGGGCGGCGCATGGCCTACGCCGTTACATACGCCACCTGCTGACCGAAATGAATGCGGCAAACAAAGCGCGAGAAGCTCAACTATTGAACGTTGTACAAAGAATGGACATTGAATGCAAAGTGACACGACAAGCTATGAAGGACATTCTGACAGCTTATATGTAAGTTTCTGAATTTCCTCCAATTCCATATTCAGAATGCGTTTTCAGTTCACCACAATTCGTGTTCATACTTTTCAAAACTTATATGAATCAGACGTAAGTATACAGAGCTGAACTGACAGGAACTCATAAAATTACCATCACATTTTTGGGTCTGTACTTGAGCCAATGGTAAACGCAAAAAAGAGGATAGTTAGATCACATGTTTCTGTTAGAGGGTTGAAAATTTCATTGCAGTTAAACGGGACACTTGCTGACTGTGAGTTTGATAGAGACAAACATGGTTACGGGATTTGTAGAATTCGCGTTCACATCATTCTCGTTTGACCAATCCTGCTCGTGTCCTGTTGGAATTATTCCGGTGAGTTTATACCAAAGAGAAGAAACAATGGACTCGGGTTTCGCTCCTATTAAATCTCATTAGCGGTGCATACCTTCGCCGTCTGGTAAACCGATAACATCGCTCAAGTGTGAACATGTTCGCTTGTTCAGACATGGTGATTCAGGTGTGTCAAGCGTGCACTTGTGGAGTAGTGGTAATACGATGGGCTCGCGTGTCAAATGCATGAAGTTCGGGCTCTCATACTGTTAAGGATGTGCACTGCTGATGGTCTGTTGTAGGAGCGGAACTCGAGTTCAGTGCTTCTCCCTTTGGTATGGGCTCACCAGAATAATTTCGCTAGGACAGGATAAGGACTGGTCAAACGAGAGTGATGTGAACGTGAGGACAACAGTTTCTGGACGAGCCAACGCAAAGTTCGTAGAGTCACATAATATTTTAACCCATACAGATCAAATATTCCACGAGAATTGCAAACCGACGACGTACGCATCTCCTTTACTTGTTCCAGATCATAAAATCTATGCTATTTACAGCGGATACTTCGAAGGAATTCGTCTCTCTCTCTTTGGTTTTCATAACACATCTATATATATATGCAATGGTTTTCACAAGGTTATGCTTGCGAGACAAATTATCTCGAGTTTCAAAGTACTCGTCCAGTAACTGCCTGTACTTCAAGCGGTCTGGTGTTCACCAATTCACGTAGTTCCTTCCGACATCAGTTTATAGACATGCTTGTTCGCACCAGCAATAACACCAAAAGCAGAAAATTTCGACAAATATGTTGAAATCAACTGTGGACCAACGGACGTGGTGAACGTACGTGTGGACGTACGGAGGGCAACTGCCTGCTGACGGATACGCGGATAGAGCAGGACAGACGGAGTGAGCATTCGCGTGATAATGGATGTACGCCACTTACACGCTATTGTTAGACTGGAAATCGATATCGTGTGAAGTGGATACACAGCGTGGTTAGGTCCCAACGGGCACTAGGGGAACTGCTGCACAGGAAACTATGTGTACGAAACCACAAAATCAATTTTGATGCACTTTAATCAATACTCATTAAACTGATAAAAGTATGGGTATGGGTCAGCTGAGCTATCCTCCAACTAATTCAACATATTGAGTTACAATTCCCAGAGTTTATAGACTTCCAAAAACTTCACCCTGATCCACTGATCTTGTAAATGCTGAAAGCAAGACATACCGTCAAGCGGAGACAAGGATGCGTTTACTAGCAGGCCCTCTTCCTTATCAACAATCAGTCATTCTAACCCGGCGTTTGCTAATGTTTTTTTCCTGTAGTGCAGAAAAAACATGTTTTTCTTTAAGCCACTCCAATGAGAAAGAACTTCGAATGATAGAACATTCTTGTCACTTCTCTCTTGGATTCTCTCGTTTGAGGAAACATTATAGTAAAAAACTGTCCAAGACTATTTTAAGTTGCTCTCAGTGTCAGGCCGCAGAAGACAGCAACACACATCGGTTTCAGTCTGGAATGCGTAGACTAAAATGCATATCCATATCACTCTAAGACGTTATTGGCTCATATTACACAGAAATCACCTGGAAGCCCATCAATTCTTGTGAATGATCTTTAGCTTAATTCCGTGATTACTGACAATTAGCCATAATTCATCCATATTTCTAGGAAAACAGTGTAATCTTTCTTTGCATTCGTGCAAATCACTCGATATTCTTCACCTCAGATGATATCTAGGTGCTTAGGTCATTGGTATTTTCTGTCCCTGTAGGCTGTCTGAAGCTTGAGAGAAAGTGAATTTACTGGGAATACTGGCCAGGACAATGTGCTCTCCTGACGTTACGTTCTAACAGTAAAAGTGGTCCTTCCGATGGTTGCATGTTTTAAAATTCCCATGGATGAAAAGCCCATCACGGGCAACCTCACACTCTATTTAGTCAATATGTAATTTCCGATCGGTTAGAGAGTGAGACTTATAGGACGACTAGTTGTTGGGCAGAATACAACGCGGTTTTTTTGCATTGTCCATTGAAATAATGTTTTTTGACAGTACACCAGTATGATGACACAGGATGTATGTTGCAACATTCTGTCCGGTCTTATCGGCTATGCACTCGGAATCATGACAGCAAGCAAATGGCATTTATCAAAGTGTACAGCCGATGAGGTCAGTATAAATGTCGCTGGAACATACATTCTGTGCCATAATACTTTCGTGTATTTACTCCATCAGGGAAAAAGGTGGTTTAAGCCGTTCATTCTTCCCGTACCTCAGGGGTCTGGCGTGGTGAAGTAATAAACCGAAACCTTGAAAGACACTGTTATCTGTTTAATTTTTAACTTACTAAAACGATTCTGGACTATCTTTAGAAATTCCACAATCTTCAAGGAAAGCACTTCAGGCTTTGTATCCAACACTCCGTGGAAATCTGTAAGGGTGGATTTCCTGCCCCATCAAAAAACAGAAAACTTCCGTCTGGCATTCAACATGTCCGCCTAAGCAGAGCTGGCTGGTCGTTTAGTGATTATCATTTATTATTATAAAAGTTTATGGAGAAAATTTATCAATGACTTACCTTGAAATATCAGTTAGGAAGATGCCCGGTGGCTCCAGTTTGCTGTTCAGTCTAGGAAAAATTGACATGAGCAGTGCCGCAGTACGTTTTTCTATGGTTTCCCTGTCTGCGTAATAAAACCCTCGATTCTAGAACACATCAACAAAACCCATCTTTGAATTTCAACAATTTTCCTGTTTTGAAGGGATAATAGTTCTGATTAACAACAGAAATAAAATTTGCCTGAAAACAGTAAACCGGGTGCCTAATGAATAATCTTTTTGTTGATCTGTATTGTTTTGGCACAAAACAGCTGAGAGCAGAGACTTTTATCGATTAATTAAGGATTTTATTTACCAGGTGAAAACATCTGAAGTTCAGAAATCGAGAAACCCGGTATAAATGCTTTCTGCCTATTGGAACTGTATACAGTGTACAGAACGGTTAACTTAAGGTCACAGTCTTCCTTAACGGCGTGTACGGTTAGCGTGTTTTGTGCTTAGTGAATGATCATATTCAGTCTGTCCTTTTCTCTATCTAACTTGATCGTTCAGCAACGGCGTCCCCAAATAGTTTCAGACTAATGCGAATCATTAACGGATTTCTGACTACTAAACCAATGCAACACACCAATTCCAATCAGATGAAATTAGAAGTAAGCTTGTTTTATTGGGAGCATGACATTCAGTCACATCTACATTCACAAATAGGCTGGTTTCCACTTAAAAAGACACACGGTAGACAAGACTCCGATAAAATATGGAAAAACCTAAATAATTCTGTCCGAAGACGAAGTGTCCAACCAGCATGGGTTAACTATAATAGGAGCACAATCGCGAGAAATCCAGTCTTTCTAACACCATTTGTTGGCTCTGGAGATTACATGAATACCAAGTACCTTATACACATCCGTCTGAACGGGGTCCCTCTTGGTCACGTGAGGCATAAAATAAATCAAAAAATAAAATAAGAAATTTCTGTTTACGCGAAACATCTGAAGTGCGTTTTAGCATGCCGTTGAGAGGCTTTCAACGGTAATATGGTCTTAAAGTGTCCCTCCTGTACTTCACCGGGTCAAGCCAACTTGATGTCTTTGAAGGGTTTGTAGTCGTCTACAGCTAGTTTATTACGTATGTGAACCTTCAACTACAAGCACCTCATGTGTTTCCAAAGTGTCAAACAGATGCCTACATGAATGAGGGCAACACCACAAATGTGTGAAAGCCGTTCAAGGAAATACCACGACTACACAACTGTGGTGAATATGACAAGGAATACCATGATAATATTATGGGCGTTGACAGTAAACATATCATTCTCATTCTTCTCGTCTACGACAGCTGCTACGACGATAAAGTTGCAAATTTATCTAAGTGATTCACCAAGTGAAAATTTCGGACTCTTTCTATTGGTTTATGTTTATTGTCATTTGCCTTTTAAACTACACTCACAACCTCGCGTGTACTGGTCATCTGAGAGTTAGGCTGTGTTAGCGCACAAATGCATGCTGTGCACCACAATGTCTACTTTGCCCGTCAAACCACAACTTTGACCGAAAACAAGAGGCCGATAAAATCATTTTTTGGGTGGCAGATGTGAAGGCCGCATGATGGGGGGTCTTTTCAGATTTTAAGAAAGACAACAGAAAAGTAAGACTTTGTTCTTTTCCTTTGTTTCTCACAAATCAATTGACCAATGTGACATTTTCACGATGTGTTACATTATTTGGGGTAATGGAGCCTAATTTTGACGTGCCAAAGGAGAAATCAATAAAGGGATGACAAAACATCCCACGTTTCTCATCAGAATCACTTGGACATTATTGAAAGGTGAAGAAGGAATCGAAATGTTCCCCTTTCATCCGCACCGATGGTGAATTTCGGTATCATATTTAAATCCAATAGCTCTAAATTTTATTTGAAGCACCACGTTAAACAAACAGCTCTTTAGGTTTGTTGTGTTTACGATGTTGTAGACTTAGCTGCGTTTGTCGTCACATCGGTCATCCCAATCCACAAACCGATCTACGTTACGAAGAAATGAGTTCATATAAATAAGTCACGGTGTCTACAATAAGACAAGATGATAAGATAAGAGGATAAAACTTTAGTTTCGAGCGTTCGACTGAAGGGTCGTGATTCTCACATGATGACGCAAGTATGATGACGTCTACCGTTGAGAATGTTTATACGGAATTTACGATACACTGATGGGTTTATTTCCACTCGGTTGACAATCAATTCTGATCAGTTATTCGATCATACATAATTTTACTGAAATTGCCTTTCAGAAATAACAACACACACACTGTCTCATCTCCAGAAAATTGTTTACATTTCGCAAACAAGGAAATCAAGAAAAATCGAATGGATTTGCTCTAGGACTGGTTGCAAGGAAGACTTCCTGGAACATCCTAAATTTCTCATATGCAAGCGGCAGGCACACAGTCAAAAATCATGCCTTCTTTGCCGGAGTCAGCAATCCACTTCCAAAAAGTGTCTACTAGGTATGCAGTTTTCAGTAACGGAAGAATCATTGAGCTGGCTTATGAGACCACCGAAATCACGCCTACTTGCTTCAGTAAAATTCTTGCCATTCTGACCATGAGGGGAGTCCATACTGACACTTAGTACATTGTTGGCAAATCCAAATCCTAGCATTTCGCCCGACAATCCTAGGATCGACAAACCTCCAATTCATGAAAAGGAACATGATAAGTACACTCCGTAACCAGTTTGTGTTTGTGGATGAAAACTGCTTTCCCTTAATGGACAATTTGGCGTACAAAAACTCACCAAAGGAGTCCATAGGATGCCACTATGGCTACTTGTACTAACGCAGTGGACATGAGATTACTTTAGGAGCTCTCGAACCGATGTGATTTACTTTCAAGCCAAATAAAAAGTCTAAATTTCGTGGGGACTTTAAGTGACTTGCAACAGACCCTCTTCTAACTGGAATTTTCTCAAAAATGCGTTAACTGTAAACTGAAATCCACAATCGGTCTGTGCGCTGGTTTTCAAGGTCAGCTAAGAGTGCATTCTTTTGCTCATAACTCATCTGGTTTGGTCCCCAAAAATACGTAACGTAGCGATTAACTGCAAAAATTCGGGAGATGTACTCGGTTAGCTTTTTCGGCTTAAGTTTAAAACATACTTAGATAATTTCAATGCAGCATACTCCGCAGAAAAAACTGGATTTGCAGCGTTCCACTACACCCGTTATCTCGGGGAATTAACAGAGAGATTTGTTGGGAATTTCCAACAGTAAACGGATACTCGTTTGAATAAAGTGGGGCACCCGTAAACTATACTGCAATAGCCACAGCAGTCTCACTGGAAGCGAACCCCTAAAAGCGGCCCCTCCCCGAAGCTCACGAGTTTTCCGATCGTCCGATTGCTTACCATATACACCCTGTTGATGCCCCTTGAGGCATCTACCCCTTTGGACCCCCACTTTGGCGCTTGGTCACCACCACTTCACTAAGAAAGCTGACTTCACCGAAGCTTACACGTATGATTTCCAAAGCTAACACTCATTAATTGAACTCAGCGGGCTGTGCGACGCAGCGCAATGGTTTTGGAAGCTTTATACATCCTTGCTGTTTATTTTTCCCAGCGGAAAATCTTATTTGCCGAGGCAACAGGCATGAGTTCATACCAACCCACTGATCCTCTTGTTAGCAGACTTAGTAAGCCGGAGAAGGTTATGAGGATATCTGGTGGTGGGGTTGGTAACCCAACAATAGACTCGTTACCGCGTAATCCGGTGACCCTTATTAGATGTGAATAGTCGGCCCAAGAATTCAGGGAAGGTACTGTTGAATGACCTTGACACCTTAGCAGAGCAAACAGTAATACCTTCGCAATGCAGTTGATATGAAATTTCATACTACTGATTTGGAACCACTTTTGATGGCCGCAATGTTTAAATTATACACAGGCCGCAATGTTTAAAGTATATACAGGCCTTGGCAGCTATCTAGTCTAAATGGTATACACCTTGCCAGATGGCTAGTTAGATTCCGTAGACCTCGCACAGAAGACCGAATATGATGAAAAGCATGCCGACGAATAACAACCGGTTGTAATGTTCAGTGTTTCAGTAAACTGCACTTCTCCAGTTCAGTAATTAGCCACGTGGTTGCACCGTGACATGCTTCAATACATAAATGAAAAATGTTCAAAAAAGACGTAAATGCCATGAGAAACGAAAAATTGACACTGTTTTGGGGATTTTTCTGAATGGAATATTTGGTCCTCATATACTGAGTGCCTTTCAATGGCTTGACGAATCATGTCTAAAAATTCTTTGAATGAGACAGCAGTTTAACGCATTCAGTGAGAAACTGTCTCGACTATGCCCTACCGGCAGTTTCCGCAATGATCACCGGGCTTCCTCCAGTTCCATCCTCACAATATGCCAAATGTTCGATTTCAGGACCTTTTTATGTTTGCCTATCTGAGGATAACTTTGTAAGAACAACATGCAGTACACAGGCTACCAGTAATCTCCTCAATGGTACATAGAGCCACCTTATTCATCGGAAGATTCTGCGACCTTCTACTTTGTTTTTCGTCTGTTCGCTGTGATAGGTATTCCGGTTTCAACCAACCTGTCTAGCTCAGCTAACAATCCAACAATCGCGTTGTGACATCATTGGAAATGAAAATTAACCACATTCTGCCGGTTCATCTCACTCCAGAAATTCAAGACAGAAATACTACTAAACGGAGACGAATCGGCCACATTGATCACCTCTGTTTTCCAGCTCGGACTGAATTCACATCCAGGAGGAAGTCTGTCAGTAAAATAAGCTACACAAAGTAGTATAAATTTTGAATTGTCTGTGACGTTCAGCAGTCTATGAGCTTACAGTCTTTCGCTGACTTGGATACTTAGTATCTCGAATTTGTGTTGCGGCTTTCATTCCTAAGGCAGCGGAACTGAACAGCGAGTTAATTTAGTGGGGCCTCCAGCCAAGCACCAAACAAGTGAATGTGTTTGTTTATCGGTCTTCTCACAACAAGCACACCACACTGCTGATGTTTTTGTGTCATTACGATGATGTGTCAATTAAGTGACCCGATAATTTCGCCACGCCGGTCCTCAGGCAGCTCGTGCCAAGCGCATGGTGGTCCAAATGTTTACACGTGGAAAACACCAGTCATAAACTTTTCACGATGAACCTGAGCAGTGTAAATGCTATTAAAAAATGCTGACGAATGATTTCAATCTTAACATCGATCACTCGTGTGGCAGAGACGCCTGCGTCAGTATCGATCGATGCGCAAATTTAAAATGGCTTGAAGCATAACTCGTTTAAAGCGAACACTTTTGTATTGTTGACCCAGCTATTATCAGAAATAAAAACTAGGGACCCTGGCAGCTGTGTGGTCGAAGGACGTCAGTTCGGCAAAAATGAGTCATTCGGCAGTCATTCGCAGTTGAAACTTAAACACTACCTAATAACTCTAAAACAAAACAACATTATAATGTCTTCATCCCTGTTTATTTCAGTTACCTGCGAAGCCAGGCAATACAGAATGATGGATGCATCACCGATCTGGGGACCCCACCACTTGAGTTGGTTGATGCTGCAACTCGGTCGATGAAACCGACAGACTTTAACCTCAATCTATCAGCAATGGCTTTAGCTGTGTGTACTGAAACTAAAAGGTAAGTAGCACTAGTAGAGTGCACGAAAGAAGAAGAGGAATTTTCATAGTGGTTACTCTAAGAAAAGTTCATCTGCTAACTGAAAAAGACTTTTGGGATCGACATAGTTAGCGTTTTCGTAAGGTATTGTAAGATATTCATCTAATCTCCATCGACGTTTACCTTAGCCTATTACTTACTGACCCAAATATGCCTACAAATCTTGTGCTTTAAAAAGGAAGAACGGGACCCCAATGTTGGGACAGAGGTTATAGTTTCCAACTAAATTACTTCCCGTATGACATGATCACTCAAGCTAAGTAATCAGAACTTTTAACCGACATTCAGCACCGATTCTTCTCTCCAGCTGTTTGTGACTCCACCTACCAATTACCCGTTCGCCTGAAAATTTATCCAGTAGCACTCGTTGACGAAAATTTTGCCTCGAAATCAAGCGATGCCCAGAAATAAATCCATCATTTATTTGCCAAACTTTTCTGAAATGAGGATTGATTTTTGGGTTCAAGCAGAACTTATGATCAAGGCACACTCGAGGACTGCGCTTACTTGGTGAGCCGAGACGAGCGGTGAGCTGTCAAAGAGAGTCCCGCAACTTGAAGGAAAAACAGATACATTATTCGACAGAAGGCCACATTTACATTTCCCTCCAAGCCATCTAAAGCAGGAAATGATTTAATCTGAACTATACGGATGGACGCAACTCCAGGTTATACCTCAGGATCCTATGTACCACGGTTTAAAGGTTTTTGCAAAATAATTGAAATGAGGAAGCCAAAACATGCGAAAGAAACTAATAAAATATCTAACCGACCTGATTACTTGGCTTATGTGAGTTTTCAAGATTCGTGAAAACAAAGACTGCGATGTTTAGTCCATGCAGGTTGGCTTTTAATCATGTCAGACTCTTGTGAAAACACTGGGCTGGAAACTGTTCACTTTCTGGTCTTACTGTTATCGCGACCATTTTCATTCCGTGTCCCTGCCAAAGCATGGCCAAAGACGGCTTGAATGCGAGAGGTTAGTGGCGTTGCAGACTTCAACTTCCCCGAAACCAAGTGTCAAAACAATGTGGAAATTATGCAACCGATTTGGGTTGGTAGGTCACGACCAAAATACACATATGACTCTTCATATAAATCCACCGGAGGAATTCGACCCAAGGCGAACCGATTTTCACCAAGGTGCCCCAAAACAATGGTGCTTCACTTTTTCTGTGAAAAACTTCTATCCCACTTTGTTGTGTTGGTAGAATAATGTGATTTATTCTATCGAGCTCTCGTCCTATAAGTGAAGTCATGCCGAAAGGCTGAGAAACACTGAGAGCTCTTTCACCCTTATTGGGAATCATCAGCTAATGATTCTCGATCTTTCGGCTAACACTGACTTCACTTAGCGACTGAAAACCGAATTTCTTGCGGGAAATCCATGGAGTCTATTCATCCACCCAGTATCTGGCCATCCATACTTCCTTCTGGTCATTGCACTGATATACATCCACTTTGTTCAAGTTAACCTGATATGGAGTGGATATGGACACAATCGGAGGCGGCATACCACAAGTAATGGTGTTTGGCAATTAGTCAGGCAATGCACTCATTCCATTAACAGCATGACTGATTTTCGCCTTGGGTTTGATATGAGCTAAAGATTTGGAGTCATAGAAAAAATGAAACCGATTACAGAACAGTAGACCGTGAACAGACAGGGAAGCACAGAAAACAGTTGGGAAAGAGCGGTGAAAGGATGTTTTTGTTCTTCCCCGTACGTAGGGGGGCCAATCGGCGGTTGAAAGTTGCGAATACGGTCGAAATATCGCTGATGTTTTTTACCGAACTATTCAACATCCTATGATTGAGTTTGCCTCTTCATAACCAATAGAGACCAACCTGCACCGACAATCCAATATTCAACGGAAGTGACGAACACCTCTGCAAGGCATACTTCTTGCTTATTGAATGAACTGGGAAGACCATGTTCATATAATGACCGGGTTCTTTTCACTGATGTCTAATATCTGAAAAGTAGACTACTTGAAATCTGGTAAGCTTTTAACACAGTTGAAGTCGTAGTTCTGAATGAGTACCGATTAGTGACGAAAACTTACAAATTCCTACACTAGTACCCAAAAACGTCTTCCTAAAAATGGTCACATCCCTAGAGTCTGTTTACGTTTTTGGGTAATGGGGCTCCAGATTAGCAAGTTTATATCCAATGCTTGCAACACAGTCTGTTCCCGTACCAACTGAAACGTGAGGCGGCCTGGCACAGCACATTCAGTTGCTTAAGAACATCACAAACGAGAGATTCAGCTGAGTTCTATGTAAGTCCCCCGTTAAGAACCGAATTAGTATGCAAATGAGTGCATTTTGCTACAATCTTTCCACACCTCTACAGGACCAATATTCAATGCAGAATTTGCTATACCAGATGAAAAAGGGGTGACGCGAAATTCTGCCGACTTGGAAGGCCACTTTTTGTAACCCACCGGCGGTTGTCATGCGATTTAATGAAACTAGCCTCATTTGGCACGCTGTGTGATAAGCGCCTAATATGTCATAAATGATATCAAAATAGCATCACTGTTGTGAAGCAAAGCTCAATAAATTCCGAGTAGAAACAATAAGTTTTCGAGTTTCGGATCTGAGAACATTGTTCATCTGAGTCCATTAGATTAAACAGGTTTCATCGACTCCCTCCTAAACTGGTGACGAAAGGCTTGCAAGCTCAGAAACGGGGTCAACAGCCCCATGGTCAGCGGCCAGATTCAAACTATCCACTTATCACGAATAGCCACGAAGTAATTACGTCTACCTTACGCGAGATTCCACTAACCGTATTCTGTCCAAAATCACGTGAGTCCCACTCGGGGCCCCATGGCCGCACAATGCTCTTAGCTGCAAAACCTTTGCGAGTGGAATAAAAATTTTCACCCCGAAATGTTGGATTTTGTTGCGTATGTGCTCAGACGAAAAACCATTCTAATCTACGTTCATCTTTTCGCAGCTCACCAAATTTCATTGTCCACTGAAGCAATCATACCTCTGGCGGAAAAACTCTGGTGGAATACTTTCCTAGCATCACTGGGACCCCGGGATGCCTAGATGGGGCTCAAAAGTTTGGACTAGTATTCTGAACTCAATTGCCTGTCTGTTTTAGTTCATCAGGGGCACGTCGTAGCTTTCGAAAAGTCAGTTCCATTGTGCAAATACTGAGCGCCGTCCAACTCAGTCCTTTGAACGTGGGGTTGTTTGAACCAAATTAAGCATTCTATGTGACAGAGGGTGATAGCAAGCTTCTCAAGCGCAAATTTGGAACTAAACGTGCAATGAGATTACGCATTTATTAACAGAATTTAACGGGTTCACAACTTTGTCACTGGTCACGCACCAACATTATCCTTAGACGCGATAACTTACTTAAGGTAAATTAATATATCTCAGTCGAACTCACATCCGGACTTCGTGATATCCATTGCATTATACAGATATAACAGGCCACTTGCTCTTATCTAGTTTTTACATGACTGCCATCCAGCTATGTGAAATTTTGTGCCTCCAAAGTTTCACAGTCAAAGACGCATAAGATAAACTCCCTGTGCAATCTAATATGCAAAGGCAAATTCCATGCCATACTTCCAAACAAAATAGCATTTTGGGTACACGAATCTCCAACTGTTAACTGTGGAACCAATCCATGGGGTGAACAGTCTTTGTATGACTTAAACGTCTTAAAGTACTTGGAGAAGGTGCATTATTTATTTCTTCAGAATAGTGTGGAGGTAAAATGACAGGAAACGTTCGATAAATTAAATGGTGTGAAGGCAACGTAGGTGCATTTCATACTGATAACTATCAAAAACTAAGTTAGCATATGTTCTATCCGAGTCGATTAAAGGTGGTACCAGAACGGTGGTCTACACTGGATGTAGAAGCTGCGGTCACAAAGCAGAATATATCCACTCGGTCTTGCACTTGAGACAATCCACTTGACGGCCCACATGTGATAACTCCACTTCGTTTTTCCTTAACTTCTCAGAATTTTCAGTTCAGTTTAGGTAATTTCTAGACCCATTGGTCTTGCAAAGGTCTTACATGAAGCTAAACGAAGCTTTTTGTCCAAATTGTATATTTTGCACGAATGACAATTCAGCAGTAGGTTTAAGGGACAAGCTGTATCATTATGGAATTACTCGAACAGTCTGATATGCAAAACAAAGAGTACTTGATTGCAAACCTTTATGTTAAGAATATTTTCAGCGCTTGGTTCGGACGCCGTTAAAGGCATGTGTCAGGAATACTGTGGCACACAGGACAGAAATGCTATGAGAGACACTCCGGACAGGTATGCAAAACAAACAGATGTTTCAAAAGTGCAAAAATCTTTAGCAGTTTTGAACAAAACACGTTCTTCGATACGCTTTCGACCAATTTTTTGTTTCTACTCCTCAAATTCCTTCACTCCTGAACGACAGTAGACTGCAATCCATACAATGCAGGAAAACGGACATGAACTACTCTATGAATCCGTCCCGATAGTGGTCAGTGTTGTTTTTGTTGGTCGGTAGCCCGGACTGTGAGCGGGTAGGTCTACGGCTCCGAAGCCACGAAGCAACAGGAACGTTCCTGTGTGCCTGGATGCATTACTTTTCTGGGAGAACACTTATCCTAACCGGCTTAATCTGACCACAGGAAACAAGCATTCATTCAGAGTCCTTAGTCTGAATCATACTTCTGCTGTTCTTTCAGAGTAGTTGAGCGAGTGTTCTACACTGCAAAAATCACAACCCAACCCCAAATAGGAACACCACAACATGCTAGATCGCAGAAGTCTAACTGTTACTTTCGTCTCTCATTTCAGTAGTTCTTTAGATTACTAGAGATTTCACAAAAAAAAACTTGGTATCCTCATCAAAGATTGCATTATTTCATGCAAAATTCCAGTTGTTGTGACGCACTGCCAAGTTCAGTATTTCTTAAACAGAGCCACAGTTGATCCACCTTCGTATAATCTATACATGGCTCGTAATATGGCATTGTTCGTAGGCGTCGCAAACGAACACCTAACCCGGAGAATCCATGTAGCATTGAGGAATTGGTCATTACGTTCGGGGCAGTAAACATATGTCTTTTTTTCGTCTTATTAGAAACGTTCGTCCTAATTTTTGCATGGTGGTAAACGCGAGGAATTTTTTCACGGGAAAAATCTCCTTTGGAGTTGTATCGAGAGGCAACTCTCTGTGAATTACGGTAAATTGCGGCTTTGCTACCCAGTTTGACGTTTTCCTTAGGACGACTGTTGACATTAGGACATGCTATTGTATATTTGGAAACTTCGGACAAGGAAAGTAAATTTGGACCCAAATCTATGATAGATTGGCGCCATGTGCTGAACCATGATGTATAATATGAACTTCGGCAGCACGAAGGATATAGCCACACTTTTACGCGCGATGCCTGCTGTTTGAATTCAGCACTCATCCACCAAGCCCCATAAGCTAAGCGTTGGTGACAGCAGTGAGCCTCTAAACTTAAATGACACTGACGCAACACGACTCCAACAATGTGGACTGTAACTGAGTCTGAAAACACATGGCAAAACTAACTTATTCATCCGAGTTTTCCAAGCATTTCGTCCTCGGCTACGAATTTGATGCTACTGGCATGAATTTTATTGCAAGTAAAATTGCGGCGAATCCACAACCTGCACGGAGTTGTATTTGCAACTTGTCATAACGATAAATCTGAGCTTATAAGCTTCCGCAGCACCAAGAATGTGCTGAGGTAGAACATCTAAATTGGTAATGTTGGAAATCAGTGGCGGAACTCATACCGATCCGTCTAATGAGTGAATTTGCTCACTCCAAAGTTAAACTCAAGAGGCTTGCAATCATCCGTTTAAGAATGTAATGTTAATTGGCTATAGTAGATTTTGAACAAGATAGCGGAAACAACAACGTTCTTTTAGAATCATATAATATTTGCTGCTGTATTTTATTATGTATCTTACCCTGTTTTACACCTTGTGCCGTAGGAGTGAGTGTACAAAATGAATTCACCGCGCAACGTTGTTAGTCTCCGACTTTTTCAAAACGATCGGGGGAGCGCAATACTCTAAATTATTGCTTGGCAGAGTGAATTTAATGGAGTCCACTTAATTGATACTTTATATGGAAAACAGTTTATCTTAGGATAAGCATGCAGTGATATACCGAGTGTACTGCCTGCCGGTTGTCATATCTTCTGTAAGGAACGATGGCCAATAGAAACAAGCACTCCACCTAGCCACAAACTGTCTACTTTCTCAAAACTTTAACGTTGTTCTGGAGCCAATGGCTGCAAAGAGACGGTCAAAGATTCTTGTAGGTGACTTAGGTTAAGCTAACCGAACACGCCGATTGAAAACGAAAAACTCGGTGAAATTTTCGTTCATACCTAACATCCCTTTGGCGCCTAGCAGCCACGACTCCCGAAGGAAACATGAGGGCTGAGATACTGCCACATTGCTCAGACATTGACGGGAGCAGTCAGGAGGCCGAGGTTGGGTTGGAACATGAACTTTCCGGCCAGTAAGTGCGTTCCTTAACCACTGAGAACATTTTTGCTCACATTCTCACTATGGAATGCTGTTCATCCCAGTAAAACTTATGCTGCTTCCAATAGAAGTCCGGTTTGAAGATTTACGGGGTGCCTTTTGTGACAAGCTGACGTAGCTCTTCAAATTGTAGCATTCTCTTTCCATCAGAAAGATACGCTTGACACTTCACGATTACATGGAAACGAAACCACTTGGCTTCTCCAGCTAAAGAGAGTAGCAAGTTGGTTAAATAGTCCATTTTTACAACGTCTCTTAGTAAATATGTGAATTTAGATTTCTTTTGGCTTTTTGGGATGTTCATCTTCCGAGGATTCACGTGATCCATCCGTGATCTGCTGGAGACACTAAACCATATGGCGGCTAATCGTTGTCAGCGGCCTTCATGCTGTCAATTTCTACCCAGGTTGTATGACAGTTTTGGAGGTGTAGGCACCTCAGATGTTTGCTGTAAGCCAGCCCTAGATCCCCCATTGTCTCATAAGGGCTTAAGGCTTTATTCTGTGGTTGTAGGGCAGTGAAACACCAGTGGTCTTACCTGGTTTTGCTGTCAGTGATGATGGGAATGATGGTGGTGATCATAATGATGATAATGATGAAACGGCAACCGCAGTGAGAAAAACCTACTGATAAAGGGGTTTTGGTCGAATTTTCGCAGTTTCCTAATGACTGCCCACTTATTAGTCCGTCAAAGTCAAACTTTTCCAAACAAAACATGCTCTTGGTAGTTTTGGCGGTTTTTGTATTCATGGACCAAGAAGCGTGAAAAACCAGTTCCCTTCCTCACTGTTTTTTTAAATGCAAAAATGTAAAACATTTCTCTACACTGGGAAAAAACAAATTTGGGCCACAATATCTAGTAATAGCATAATATGACTTAACAGGATCTGTGCAAGAAACTACCCAATATTTCATTGTTTTTCAGGGATGAACCAGCCATGCTCCCGGTAACATCGGGAGATGTAATGTCCGTTTTTTTCTATTTCAGAAAACCCGGTCAATTCGCTCGCTCCGGAAATCGATTCCCAAGGGTTTCAAGAAAACCGCAGAACTGAGAGACACCCACTAGATTTTCATCGAGATGGAGGAAAAAACTGTCCAGGACGAATAGTTTTTATACTTTTACACCATTTCATTGTACGAACTAAGTTCCTGTGCGTTAAAATTGGTAAATCAAAGCAGATTCCTACCGGTAATCAATAATTGAAATATTGGTAGTTTGTCGAATATAATGTCATTTACAAAAATAGTTTAAACGGAATGCACTACGTTAGCCGTTGGCGACTCTTGCTATACTGAGAAAAAACTGTCTTGTTCGTTGATAACTACAAGGAAAAAAAACTGAAAGGGAGATAGCTCGGTGGATGCCTCAGAAATCTGGTCTTTTGTTCTAATTTTGGCTACTGGGCTAAAATAATGTAGTGATTTGGGTCATCTGCTAATTTTATGCGTTCGTAATTCCTTTATACTTCACTTCGGTAGTTCTCAACCAAGCAAATTCTTCTCGATCAAAGTGTGGCAACTGAGACCACCAGTCTCTTGACTTAGATATAGACAACTTTGTCTTCCTGTCTTCTTCATTTTGCGTCCAAAGCGTACCTCGTCCAATTTGCCTGTTTTATGAAACGATAATGTATCAGTAGAGCTTTGCTGCTGAAGTGACTCTGTGGAGTCCGACAATATTGCATGGTGGAAGAATGGTTCGATTTACTTGCTGCATGGGTCGCACGGAACTACAGATTGTTAGGATCATGACGTGATACAATGGAGAGCATCTTTAAGGCTGCGAAATCTTTACGCATCTGAGAATGAATTTACAGCAACGTAATCTGGAAGGTGAATATATACCTAGCAACGGGTAATCAGACTCTGAACACTAACAGTGGTCAATAAACTTTGACCACCTTCAGTCAGCGTACTCAGAAGATCAGAGTATTAACGGAGATCTAATAACTTTAAACCGATTGATAATCAAAGTTTGGCAGCTTGTTTGTCCAATCAATTATATGGTGGTGTCGAACATCAGACAAATCAGTTTGGATCAAAACTGGGTAAATCAGCTTGTCATTTACTGACCTATTATTTTGCACGGCGTAGCAAGTTAGCAGTACTGCTATTCAGTAATATTCTGCATTGCAGTATGGCACGTTTACACCCCTGTACATTGTCTGGTAAGTGGATGCCCTCTGTGAAACAGATTGACCGAATCCGCTTTAACACAGAAGTATGTGTGCATGCATAAACATCTGTATACTTCTCGAGCAAGTGCGTTAGGTTGGCTGATTCCTACATGAACGGTATTCGCATTTTACGAAGTTTGGCGTGAGTTTGTTCGAAAAAGTTTGAATCCAACTCAAAAAGATATAACACAGGGCGCAGACGTAACACCCTATTCATACGGTTGCTGAAAATTCTTCGACAGCCCGCGACCGGTTTTGCCCATTTTAGGGCTCTTCAGGTAGGAGCAGCCCGCTGGTTTTCGTCAACCTTATGTTCTACTTGAAACGAATTGCACCAAATTCGACTGATACACTCACCTGCACGGCAAATTGGTTTTGACGGCAGACTCACCTGAACCCGAGCTAGTTCTCTCGTTTATGGTGTTCTTCTTCAGTTGAATGTGCCGCGACAGACCGCTTCATGTTTCAGTTGGTATGAAGATATTTTGTGTCAACGGATAACACCGTCTCAAGTATACTTATTTCTTAGGAAATTTAGAGCAACTTCATTTGGCAAAATAAGTACTGCGTCTAAGATTTTGGTAACATAAATACGTATCATACAGTGAGTAGTATTCTTCGCATTAATTGTTAAATGTTTCAATTGACTGTGTGCTACACCTAGCTCTATTCTCCCGACGTTACTACTTTTGAGGTCAGAACCACATGGATCACTCAGATTCATCATGATCCGTAAAAACAATTGTCTGACAATACATACAGTCGCACTGATATCGAATGCCTTGCTAGTTTCCGTGGATAGTCCACGTTTAACCCGTTCACACTGTTTCCGTCTCTTTATGCTTCAGCTGTTAGTTTGAATTGGTAGAAACTGCTAAAAAATGGCCTGCTGTCAACGGCGTATTGTACTTGTATTGTTTTTGAAGATTACTAAATTTCGCTTTCTGCTTCGCGTATTCGCAGTGTCTAAGTGGGCTTCCACACGAAAACAAAGGCTGCTAACAAGCTACTAGTTTCCGGAAGATGGAATCTGTCAGCTTGTGACTTTGACACGCTCAGATCATTGCAGTCTTGAAAGGTCAAACCACAACGCAAATTTTCAAAGTTTAGTTTTTCCCACGTATCTTCGAACTGAATGAATAACGTGTTCGACCTTCGTCGTTAACTAAAGCAAATGTCGAAAGGGATGGTGTGTGTCAGGTGGCACAAACATTGTCTCTACCGCTCTCTGATGTAAACATTCGATGAGGACTGTTTATTCAGGACTACATTCCCTTATTTCTACCGAAATCGTTACTTAAATCTTCTAAAGCTCAAACATTGAATTTTCACAATCTCCGGCATGAGCTGGAGTCAACATGATTAGAGTCCACTCCGTGGAAGAACAAGGCAGTTGGGACACTCAAAGTGGTATCACAAACATCATTACCAGTGAGAAAACTGTCCTCGAACTGTAGTGTATCAAGTCACACGCAGCTACTCCGTAATGACTACCATTCGGCGAGTTATTGTCAAGATACTGGCAAAGGACAGCTACATTACTAGGTCGGTACATCGCTGATCACGGTAAATGCCCAACGAAACCACCAAAATTGAATGGCCGGATTGTGCAAGACGAAAACAGGAATGAGCATCCGCTAAGTCGCAGAATGCTAGACTTCAACTGAGAACAGTAAATTGGTTGGTATGCAAAATCGGCGAAAAAAAAATCCCAAAGTGAAAAATCTGTATTATTTTGCAAATGTTCAAAATGCGGATTGCATTTTTACCACCAAATTCCTCAAATAAGTTTGCGTTTCATGCAGTGTTGCCGGAATGCAATACGCACAGATTAGCTAAAACCATGCAGCGTGTCTCGCAATGATAATGGCTGATGACGTCGTATCTGTCTCAGCCAAAAGGCGCCGTCTCATCTTCCTCAGCATCTCATGGACACAGTCAGAAGAGGACACCAAATTTCTCAAAAGACCACTATTCGTTGGTCCCCTTAATCATCATCGTCATCGTCAGAGGCAGCAAGGCCAGTGTTGGTACTCGTACTTCAAACTTTACTCAGTTATATTTAATGACTTAACGTTAAAATAAAAGAGTGGATGAGGGATGGACATGGGTGCAAGCCATATGCTGGAAGACGATATGATTGGGTTCAGTTTACTCAACCTAGTTTGCACTTGGTACTCATCTCCAAAGATCTGGTCTGCTTACTCCAGATCAACAAGGTTCTCGCCAGGAACGATTTGAACATTCGCGATTTGAAGACTCTCCATCGTTTGCCTCACTATTTCGTAGACAATGAAGTTGAACTGGGGTGGAGCAAGTGGGCACCGACGAGGAACACCATCTTTTGTAGGCGAGGTTCTAGAGAGCTTCTTGCAAATGAAGAGGCCGGATTATGTTCATAAAATTCTGGGGAATCCCTGTTGAGTAAGTGTAGTCAGGAGTACTGACCGATCGACATAATGGAACGCATCATTGAAGACAAGGTACACGAAGATTGTGGGTTGTCTGTATGTATCTCGTTGCTCTAACTCCTGAGGGAGTGTGAAAATGTGGTCAACACAGACTCCAACCTGTCAAAATCCCGCTTGATGCTCATGGGTCAAGATTTTGCGTGCCACAGTAAGACGACACAGAATCAGTGACGCCAGAAGCCCGTAACAACGAGCCTCAAACTGAAACCCTGCTGTTAATACATTCAATGCAAGCACCTTTTCTGAAGATGGGCACAATTATCAACTCATCTGCCTGTTGGCTAATTGAACTGTTGCTTAAGGCACATTGCCCAACGGCACAAACCTCCTTCTTTGTTGGATATCAAGCCGTTTTCCTTCTTGATGGTCTTGCTGATAAGTGGTTTCCAAGGCTCAGCCGAACGAGCCAAGTGGAGCAACATGTGCGCATTTCCAGCATTTTGACTTCTTCCATTTATTCGACCTTTCGAATCCAATAAGCTTCCCGGTCTGCACGAACTCTCTGTCTAATCTAACATCGGATGATGCATCGGGTTAGGTTGTGGTTGTGAAAAGGATGAATGTGTCGCCGGGCCTCCAGCAAAGCCACGGGCCAATAAGAGATTCAGTGCTTGGATGAGGTTGGCTAGGTTACCCCGAACGCCGAATTTCCGGCATTGATTGGTGCTTTAGATATCTGTATCCACTGATTGTTAGAGAAACCGATGTTGGTAGGTTTGCTTGATTTCGGCGTTCATTAGGTTCTCAGTAGCTAAGCAAGATGTGCACACTTTGCGTAGGCTTGAGAAACGCGGTGAAAAGCCGCAACAGACAAGTGCATAGTCAGAGTCCACCTAGGTAACACAAAAGGAGCGGCAGGTAGTGGTCGATCCGGTAACTGATGTTAACCTGGTCTATTCAGATTCAGAGCTGGTTCTTTGGTGGTTGTCACGTGGACAAACGATTTCCGCCGTTTCGGAAATCGGTGCTGCAAAGGAACAGTCTATGATCAGCACTCATTTACAGTTCGGACTCCACCATGTCCGTGCGTCTCCTGTCCAGTCCAAAACGACCGCCCACTTGGGCATCAGCAGGGACAAATTTATGTACCTGGGCGCTCATGTCACCAGCAACCGTAACGATGTCTGAGCTTCCAGCCCGCTGTAAAACTAAATCTATTGCACCATAGTAAATGATCTTGGAAGATTTAGGGCTACAGCCCTTTGGGATGTTAACCAGTACAATAAACGGGAAGCAATTTTTCACTCTCTCTGGAGGTTATTTCACAAAGGTTACCAAACGAACCGCTCAGAAGTGGCTATCAACGGGTATCCTATCAAGCAGGGACGCCTCCACTCAGCGGCTGAACACAGTTCCCACTCTGATATTTCCAGCTGCAGCGGCCTGCGTGTTACCAGAGTTTCGCCACCGAAAGCTGGAAGAGAGGGGAGCAGTCAGTTCAGTTACAGTACTCGCGTCCCGGACCCTTGTTTCTGAAGGACAGCATACTTCATTGTTGAGAGGATCCAGGGTACAAAAAAGAGCAGCTTGGTGTTCTGCTTGCTTCAATGTGCGAACATTAAAGGCAGCTGAGTGGACCAGCTTTTGGGGTTTGGAAGCAAACTTCGAGATGTTTAGGATTGATACTGAAGTCAGACGCACGAAAGCTGCAGCTGGACACGATGAAAGACGAACAAAGCGGTTTCTCTTAGTGCTGGGACCAACGAAGACACTAATGACATTGGACCGGTGAAAAATAGAACAGGGAACACATGAGAGGGTAAGAAGGGAGGGGACGCCAGTAGTAACCTGTTTTCGATTACCCGCCCTGTTGTATACAGCAAGTAAGGTGATTCGGCTGATGGGACCACGCGCTGGCCGACGTGGCATAATATGATTTTTGGTTGTGACGTTCATGGTTGTACTCGGGCTGAGATACTGTCAGGACGCCTACACTTAGACAACAGGGCGGTTAGAACCCTCAAAACCAAAACATTCAGCTCAAAGACCTGACCGCAAGGCAACGGTTGGCCGCCACTAGATTTGTACGAGTTTTTTAAGCAACATGTCGCCGTGGCAATTTCTACCCCCAACCTGGAGGACCAGAAGAATGTGTTTGTCAGAACTCCATCCACTGATCAACCTTGTATGATAAATCCTGTGGGTGTGAAACCAAAATCCCCAAGTATAACTCACTGGGTCATACAGCTACACAAACCCTACGCCACGGTACGGTCTAGTAACTTCCCAGCGGAACGCATGGTCGTGTCTTAGAAGAGGTTCACAGAAGAGACCACATTCAACCGGCCTCATATGGTTGTCTATCTGGAGACCGGTTGCTGTGGTTCGCGTCAACTTCTTCCTTACTAAATAGTCTGATGTGAAGATGAGTTGATCTGAGTGCAAGTGTGTTGAGTCCGCTATAATCTGCGCTGCTGTGTGTGGGGAAGCTTCTTATACGTAACAAAGCAGCAGATTCTTCGGGTTAATTATGCCCTGAGTCTTAAAACCCAGGCTTTTGATCGTCGTGTGTGATCTTAACAGCACCATAATGGGAATCACAAAAGGCAACCGTAATGGGGTTTGACCAGCATTTACCGGTGTGAGATCAATATTCAGACGATTGTTTGATTGGTAAAGGCGACATGATCACACCTAGAGGTCAAAGCTGATGTCACCTGGTCACTCTATTAGTTGATGTTCACAAGTTCTGAGTACACAGTGGATAAGGCAACCGTCGTTACAACTGACACTGATGGGTTAGGTGTAAACTGCCGAAGTTTCTGCTGAACACCGTTCTCCACGGATTGTGGGACTTTTGTGAGCTGACTGAGCCTAGTCAGATGAAACATTGTTTGTTGTCCATCGAGGGACGCAGAGTAATGGCGGAATTGTCTCGCAGGTAGTGCGAGGAGATTTAGGGTAAAAATATGTGTTCTGTAACTCGTACTTTCAGTTTCTTGCCAGTGTGTCCTGCGCAGGTAAACATAACCGATCGACAGCAAGCAATTGGTCATCTTCAAACTACTAAGAATCCAATTGGAAGATCTGCGCACATTAGTTGTTAAGGCAACATTTTGGTAATCTGCACAAGCACTCCACCTTGCCATCCATCCTGAGGAACATGCATCAGCACAAACAATCGGATTAGGCTTTGATTACTTTTTTGGTGGCCTAGTAATTGCTATGCTTGAGGGTGTGAAGCTGCTAACCAAGGGGACACGCCACCGAGACTGAAGCATCCATTTTTTGAGTTCAATCAGAATAAAATTCCCTGTGAACTTGTTCTTCAACAATGACAAAATTCAATCCTCATGGTTTCCACTAAAAAAACGATTATGCACTGAATACAACAGAAATGCAACCACGTCGCTTGACGGCTTCAAAGTCAGGTCCATCAGTTTTCTGCATCATATGTATCTTGTCACATCCGAGAATTGTGTCAGTATTTTTTCACGTGGAACAAGTTCCTACTAGATTCGGAACGAGCAAGACCTGGTGATTAGGTTGAACCTATAGTTTACTGTTGATTTTACACGTTTTTGGTCATCAGACGCACGCGTAAATGGACTTCAAGTCTGGCGCTAAGTGATGCAGATAGGCACTTGTAAACAGTAATAAGAGAAATATTGCTTTCTGCATTCACACGACTTCCTTCGGTCGCCTCTCCAGAATATCACTGATATCAAAACTTCACTCTCGAAACACGCGATTGCAAACTGCGTTGGACTAGAGATGACTGTGTTGAGATTCATTCGATAGCTACTACACTTATCGGCAACTCATAACTATCGTAATCCATTTTTATATCTGGAAATCCATACGTGGATCTTCATTTAAGCAGTTGACAGAAAAAAATTTGATTTCCCAGTTAGATCTACTTCTTATCTGACACTGCATACAATCTGTTTCATTGCCTAATTTGTAATGACTCATTTAAGATACCACATTTCGATTCGGCTTGGGAACTTCCGGACAGATTTTGGTGGATACCTTCAGCAATATCTCTCGCATCATACACTTGGATGACAAACTGCAAACAGCAAATGGAATTTTGCTGCGCGATCGATGAAGAGATGGTCATAGTTTACATCACTTTACTTGGCGCCCTGAGAAGTGCACAAGTCCGTATGATTCTTTCGAAAGTAGGCGAAACTGAGCTGTGTGGTCCACAGCTATTGTGGTGGTCCACAAAAAACAATTTGTCTTCCAACAATTTAGCCAGCATTTCGTGAAAATATCAAGATCTTTAAACCAGTTGAATTAAATTAGGTAAGATTTGATTGGAGTTTCAACAACATGGCCCAGAAAGACGTTGTGTTCGTCTTCGTCAAACGCTGTAAATATCGTAAATTTCTCGTACGTTTGACAGTAGCGATTTTTGTGTTTTACTTCAACAGTGCGATGATTATTCACTGACGGCAAGCACGATTGCTGTAGTCAGATGCGAAAAACGGCTTTCGAGGCTTAACCGGCCAGTTCAATTTATGGATAACCGTAGGAATTTCCGGCGTCTGCAGTTTTTCTTCTTCGGACATATTGCTCATTGGTTAGGAAGTCCGGTTATACGATAAATCAACTTCAGACACGTATCTCGGTTACCCAGTAATTTCAGTCACCTGGTTATACAATATAGTGGCATGTATTTTTGATGCATTATCCGTATACTCGTAACCACTCAATTACAAATGACGTCACAAAAGTTTGATAGTCTCCAAACAAATGTGCAGTCCTATTGTAAACACTCCTATTGTTTTAAAGACTATTTCCGGTTATCGCTATTGCACCTTTGTGGATACAGATATGCGCCATAAAACTCACACCAGGTATCATTTAACTACAGTCATTCTTGGATGATCTGTCGACGACGGAGCTCTTTAAAAGCAAGCGCACTTGCAATAAACTACAAACACAATACAAAACAAATACAATACGAGTTCATCTCCATCATACCTAACGCTATCCACTGACAGACCGATCAACGAAATGCCACATGAATGAAATTCAAACTAACAAACACGGCAAGCACAAAATGGGCTCGAAGGACTTGTAGACACGCGTAAGTGAAATGCATGATGTTTCTAACACCAAAGGTAAGAATTAGGCTGAAAATGGCAACTCATGTGCACCTTATAAATCTGCCGCGGTTGGGTCATGAATGGTACAGCCGATGAATACATCCACATAACTAACAAATGAAAAAATCCACCAAAGGGGATGGAAATACACTTGTAAGAAGAATGTAGTTGTTTGAAACCTGGGGTTTGTGAGGGCCTCGTCATTCTACACATGAGTCAAGAGATTGACCCTTATAAGTACATCCAATAAGCCGCAATTAGGACGAAACATATAGAGGATTGAGTCTCATCAACCTACTCAGCGTACCTCGTTCAAATTCACTCCAAATATTTTTTTACTCAGCATATCCTCGGAGAGAAATAGCTACGTCACCACAAAGGCTAAGTGGCGGAAATGAGATCGATTAGTCAAACTCTTGTGATAATTGTTTATTCTTCCAAATTCTCACCATTATCAAATTAACTTTGATAGAGGAAAACAGTACAGATCGGTGAAATGTTTTTTATTCACACATAGCATGAAGCTCAAAAAGAAAACTCCCAGATGAGAAATTTTCAAGGTCTTTAAAAATTCCTACATCCAGATGGTACTTGGAGGATGCGGAGTGAAATGTTTAGGTAATCTCATGCACTCATTTGCCCCTAAACTTGATGTGAACGGGCGTATCAGCTGATTACCAGATTAATCGTTCGTATGTACCGGTCGAGAATAGCAAAACTGTTAGTAGTCTATCAAAGAGTTTTGTTCGTTGGTTGGATTTTTTCGTTCAAAAGTGCGGTGGACTTTAAACCAAACTTCACAAAACAACAGCCAATTACAAATGATTGCAGTAGTTTTTTGTAGCCAAGATAGGAATTCTCATTATGAACCCGAAAGTGTCCCAATAGAAATCTCGAGATTCTGTGGTACGTACTTCGCATTTTCTGGGTGTTGTTCCAGCCTGATGTGAGTAGTTTTCTCAGTGAAACTTCTAAGAGCTATCCTAACTAGTTACATGCTGAGATAAAATTTACGGTAATACGTGAATGCACAAAGATTGCATGTGGCCTAAATGATTGATAACATCAGAACAATGACAGAGGTTCACTGATGACCCCTCAGCGGTTTTCTAAATTTTGATACTATAGGCCACCGTTCAACGTATCGATACTTCATGTGGTTTTTATTCGCTATCGAGAGAGGTGTTAACAGTCCTCTTCGCTTTTATACCTAGGGTCTTCGCTTCCATTCAGTGCTAGTTTCCTGCCCCATGGAAACTGCTTTGAGTTTTATCCAGTTAGCGACAAAAGCAGAAAACCTGGAGTATTTTCGGGAAAGTCCTTACTAGGTAGGAAAGAGCGTCAAAGACCAGGAAGTTCCTTTACACCGGGTGTCGCAAAATAGTTCAGGCAAGAAGTAATATTGCTTACAGTTGCAGTTTCACACGAAAATGATCTATAACCACAGCCTTTACTCAGTTACCCTAATTCAAGTAATGAATTAACAATTTGTTATAGATTCCCACTAGGCTGGTCGATGCTCGCTTTTCAGAATAAGAGCAAACAGACAGGCTAACCAGAAAGGGTTACCAGTTCTTTTCCGAGACCAGTAACATTTTGCCAGAACAATCACAAACGAACCAAGTAGTTTTGGATGTGGCAAATGTCGGAGGTGTGATTTTCCACCAAGGTCTGTTATATGCCGCTGGCGAGAGTCTGATAAATACAAAAGGGGGAGATCACACCCGTGTATCTGTAAAACTCAGCCTGACTGTCTTTGTTAGATTGGAAAGTGGACAGAGCTAGGAAGGTTAGCTGACTTGAACCCGGAAATACAACCCTCCTAACTTTGTGGGTAGAGGAAATGAAGGAACATACAAAAGTGATTGGCATGTACAAACTAGCAATCCGTGTGGTGGAGTGAGCTTATTGTCAGGGGGTACCGCGAAAACATCAGCTGTTTTTACGACGACAAAACATCAACACATGGGGGCGAATTATCTTCGCCACACATCAGAATGATGCTTGTAACATGACTCAATCCTAGAAAATATTACATTTAGTCTTGATGATTCAAGGTCGTTCAGCTTATTATTGTAGTAGACGTAGAAGACACTCACGTATTAGCGACCCAGTCTTCATGCGAGTACAAGTATTAGTGATTAACTTTGAAAAGAGGGATGTTCGAGTGAATGAATGTTGATAAAAGAATAATTTCAGGTGTTGTTGGTTGCGGGATCTTGTAGAATACATACTCACATGACTCTCGTTTGAACAACCGTCCTCCTTTCCTCGCGCAATCATCCTGATGAGTCCACACCAAAGGGGGGAGAAAGCACTCGACTCGAGTGGTGTTTGAAGTTACTGGTTTTTAGTTATACGTTGGGTCTCTTCAAACCCATAGTCCCATCATAGTAATCCTTTAATAATCTCTCGTTAGAAAAGGCTTGCATTATAAGGTAAATATCGTGAGGAGTATTTTACTTTTCGGTAAGTGGGCAAAGCAACAACCCAGCTGAAAGGATGCGGAACTTATGGTAATTCTGACACCACATTTCCCCACAGAGAACAAAAATGTTTCTGAACCCGGCACATCTACCAGTGATCAGATGCTGGCCGTTTAACAAGTTGGAACCAGTAGTCCACGTTGCAACATCAACCGTTTTGCCCCAGACACCACAGATTCAGTGTTTGCCGAAGATCCACAAGTCGGTCGTGTCCATCACTCCATTTGGAAATATTTGTGAGTTAGGCCGTCATAAACTGTTCATGCGGTAACTGTTTAGTCTTTTATCCTTATAACTCCGCACTAGTTGAATAATTTCACTGAATTTCTTCAAACATCTAACTGAATCACAAAAGCTGTTCTCTGTGAATGTTACCCCTCCGTTAACCAATTTCTTCTTTTTCGGCAATGACATAACAATTTCCCCAAATATTACTTTGAAACTATCCAGGGACTTTACTGCATAGCATACCAAGGAAATGAATTTTGAATTTGTGGGAAAAGCCATCGAACAAAGAGACTGTGTAGCTATGGTTGTTTTTTGGCTCATGCGCTAATGAACTTTCTTATACTAGAAATAAGGAATCAAATGAGTGGGTATTTTTCTCTTTTTTTAAAAAAACGATATGTTGGTGGTAGTTTGACCCCCGCCTTTGGAGAAAAGTTCAATTTATTGTTTAATATTTGAATACTATTCCGTACAACTTGTCTGTCGAGTAGATCCTACTAATGACAAGACGTATAGATTGTATGTTCTAACACACCATCACTCAAAGTTCAGCGGCTTTCCTTGAAAGACTTGCAAACGAATCTTAGTGACGGCATTGTTACATAGAATCAGAAACTGATGTGTGTCAGGTCATTCATTGAGAAACTCAGATTCTTCAGCTCTTATGTCGCTCGGGAAAAGATGCTACTGTAATTACCAAAGCAATGCCGCAAGCAGATGAAATAGAATTGTTTAACATCTTAAAACGGCAAGATCTCTAACAGTTCCAAACAGATACTGGGGTCCATGAGAAATCCGCTACCCACTTCCGCCTCCTATCTGCTGTCAAAACTATTGTGGTTCAATGTGGATGTCACAGTTCGTCTGAAATGTAACCAGCTTTTGTTCTTAAATTGTCACTTACACAGGAAAGCGGACTGATGCCATCTTCACTGGATATCTTAACATTCACCGAAACAATTATTGAGGTCCATGCGGCAGGTCGATCAAACCTTGCGGAAGTTAAAACAAAAGTGAGGGTCAGAGATGGCAGGGCCAATTGTCGAAACAGGTCGTAAAGTCAGCTAACCACGATGTTAGGAAATCTAAAGTCATAATTTTCTGACAATTCTGAAGTGATGGCTATAAAACTGGGCTATCAGAATGACTTGGAATAAATCCTAATCCATAAATTTAATGTTATACTTTCGTGACTGATGGAACCAAAAAGGAGCTGGTATCATTTTCTTAGTTCTAGTAATGCAATCCAGAAGGCTAATCAACCGTAATTCTCTTTGCCCTGAAGTAACTGGTAGCTGATAGAAAATTCCCGATAGAGTTTTAAAGCAAAACGTAAGTGAAAGGGAAACAAGCATGTCGCCTTCAGTCTATGACCTATTTTACCGTCTTACCTTTGTCAGTAGTTTACCCACATGGTCTATCTCGCAAATATAATTTGGTAGAAATTGAAGCGCAAATTCCACCGAGAAGGAAAATGAGTGGTTCTATTTTTAACATCATGTAGCCGGAAATGTCAAGAACGTGTCTTTTTCCTCGCTAACTCTTGGCCCATTTTCATTCCATCAGCCAAATAAGGCAAAACAACCAAGATTCAGCCTGTACCGGATTTAAGCAAATCTAAACACTCCGCCTAACGAATGACAGCTAGCAATTTTTCACCCGCATTTCTCTTTGAAACTCTTGTGCATCCATCTACACATCTTCTGCGTATGCAACAGCCGTTGTCAAGCGGTAAGTCCACATCGTCATCGTCATCGTCATCATTATCATCATCATCATCATCATCATCATCATCATTGGCGTCTTCATTGACAGCACAGCATCAGCGTTCGACGCCGGGGATTCCCGGCCATACAACCGTAACTTGCTTGAAATTTTCATTATGAAGAAAAGCACAACAGCAGATGGGGGAGTGAACTAGTGCTAGCCTACCACAATCAATTTGAAAGGCCCACACTTCCAGACACTCATTCAGTCAATCCGGGTAGAAACAGAAGACAACAACTCCACTGACGTCAATTAGTAGTTACATCGTGTATCGTCTCCAACCAGGCACAGTGGTGATCACGCGGACTCCATCCTGGAAGCCGAGTCCCTATCAAAGAATACACACGTTTAATTCCCCTCTGTCAGGTCACTCACGTTTCTCTGAACTGGGCACGGACAGCAGAGCTCTCTTTGGAAAATGATGATGCACTATGTGCTATATACGACCAAACCACTACAGCTCTGGCAGTGGACACATTGTTCGACTGAAGTCTGCGTTGTACGGCGGAACACTCACCTTATCATTGTCTCATTGCGGACTCCCTGGTATCGGCCCGCGTGAGCTGTTGTCCTGAGACAAAGGCTTCCTCTCACCCAATTTACCTCCAATTTCAGGAAAGACAATTCTGTCCCAGTTCCGCAATCTGCGCCACGAGGCTGATTAGCAAACCGTTCAATCCCCAAGGAAACGGAAACCTTTTCTCATTTTGGTTCTACCAATCTCATAAAAGGATTACCCTTCTAATAAATTAGGATATGAGAAGACCTTTTTATACAGAAATAATTTTGCCACACTGATCCAGGATATTCAAACGCCGAGTTCGGCTCTGCCAGCTGCCTACGGTTCGCATTCCTAACACAGCCTGAAGACGAATGAAATTTTTCGAAATGAAATTCCCGTTCAAAGTGATAGTTTCACTGATTATATGTGAAGCAGCGAATTACGAAATGTATGCTATAATATGGATAAACGGCGGTCATCCTAGTTATCTAATCAACGCGAAGAGTAATTCAGCGCAGTATGAGATGACCAATTCGATGAAAGCCAGTTGCTCAAATGGTATTCCGGCTTCACACTGAAAAGTCTTTGATGACCAGCTTATGAGAAATACGGTTTCGCTGTCCCCCCAAAGGTAAAATGAAGATCGTTCCGTCCAGTTGAAAAGACCTTATGAAGCACTGCTTAATTTTTGTTAACATGCTAACGATGACCAATGGAATGTTTACAGCACCAAAAAAATCACTGAAGCCACAAGACATTTTGCTTGCTGTTTCATGGAGGTACACTCGCCGACCGACCATGGAGGTCACAGTTCGCGCACATTTTAGCCGCAGTGATAAACACAGAATGGACCATTATATCTCCAGGTGCCCCTACATGCCCCATAATGGCACATAAGTTAATTATTTTCGGCAAACGTTCGTTTGTAAACATTTCGCGAAAAAGTATGTCCCGTCGTAAACATTTTGCAGTTTTCGGTTTGGCGGTCAATTGGGTGCTGTATTTAAGGCTCATCGAAGTGTGCAAAATCCCAGCGTACTGCCTGACTGAGGTTGTTTCACCAAGTTTGTAACATTGCCGGTGCATTTTACCGGTATGCATATCCGCAAGATGACAGCTTGTCCTCCCATTGTTAGACGATGTGTGATCACAAAGGTAGGAGAACTTATGAACGTTCCTTCAGATAATTTACACTTACTACTTCATCGTCATTAAATTTCTTCATGTAAGGATTGATCTTGTGTTGAAGGCCCGATGATATCGAGGGATGTGAATATCGAAGTAAGGAATACACAAAGACAACTGTTCGATCATGAGGGCATTTGTATGATGCAGGAAGAGCCAATGGCTGCACGCATTTCTGTAAATATGTTACACAGATTTGATCGTGCTATCCACATACAACTTATGACGTGGGCCTTACAAACCAACTATTCTTGTCAGTGTGGACGATACAGCAAACCGCCCAAATTTGGATATCATATCTGTTGTGAGAGATAAAACAAATAATGTCCGTCCAAGCGTTTTTTGGACGTGTTATCCTCCAACCAGATCTTCTATTGACTTGAAGTTGAAACTGTTCAGCGGGTTATGATATCACACGTTTGACTCTGTATTCCTCTGTTGGAGTCGTGCTCAAACATATTTTTTTACGCAACACTGTTCCACTGATCCGTCATCCCTGATTCCATAATTGCTTAAGTATGACTTGTTAAGTATCATATAGGCAGATTGCTCCCCACTGATTTCTGGTTGCAATTGAGTATTATGCGAGCAAGTTTACCCAGTCAATCAAAACATCCGTAGTCATAGCGAAATACACTCATTTGCATACAAATTTGGTTTTGACGATAGACTCACCTGGAACCCAGCTGAATCTCTCGTTTATGATGTTATAGTGTTTAAACTTCGATCACCTGACGTGTGAAATTTAATCGCTGGGCACCTCATTAGGTAAGTAAAATATTGTGCGTCTGATTAAAAGCATGAAATGTGCGACACCACAGCTGAGAATATTCACAACCATCCAGCGAAGTGTCTTTGACCCGATTAATACTAATAGGAGTTTAAGTACGCGTAAATGTCTAAACATAGGAGCACCAGAGTCCAGTGGTATTCTTTTGGCCACGAATGGGTAGTTTGTGCCTGGTTCTAAGAGCACACCTATTCCTGTGGACGTAACCGCCCAGAGACAGATACTTCATCGGTTACACGGAAAGTATTGTTTTCCTGACCCCAATACAATGAACTCAGACTTCGGAGCTAGAAGAGCACCAAATGGCAAAGACTGTTTTAAAAAAACAAAACCTCAGAGAGGCTCAGACGGTAGTTGCCGTCGGCATTTTTAGGGAATCGTCATAAAGGCACTTACTCATGTATTATGCTGTTATAGAGATGTTACCCAAAAATTCCTATAGGAATGGTCTGGGGAAATTGAGAATAGCTGCGGTGAAGGCACTTCTTATTCGATCACCTCTTCCATCCTACAGTTCACATTCAAAATCACTAGCCAAAAACGATGTTGTGTGTGGTGTTTTGACGTCTCATTCATTTTCCGGTTGAAAGTTTTTCCCATTTATTTGACTGGCATGCAAACAGTTCTGTCGATCGGTCTTGGTCCAGTTACCACCCTAGAAATTGAATAATGGCTTATCGGGATGGCTGAGCAGTTGCTTAATTACTGAACGGGCAAAATCGTTTGAGTGACAATCTGCATCTATTTCACACAACGTAGTATTGTTACAGAAAGTGGACCAATGCATTTTGGAACATGGCAATATCAGAACGACAGACTGGTATTCCTTGGCAGCACAAGGAGAGGACTGCAGCTATCAGTTTATGATGAAGGATGCTAGAAAAATAGGCATCCTACATGTGTTAAGTTAGGGGACAAAAATACAGATACACACTGATTAATTTAGGTTATCCACATGAGGGTACAACGCTGGAGTAGTGGAGAGGAGTACGTTTCAGTGTCTCACTGAGTGTAGACAAACAAGTCCCGGATCTCTCCAATTTCGTATTGAGTAAGGCACATATAGAGGCATTATCCGTGAGCAGAAAATTTCGTGTACTCTCACAAAGAAATCATCCCAATAATGTTCGTGCCTAGTTATCCCCAGCCTACATCCAAAGAGCCAGAGAAGTGGCTAAAATCGAGGTTGGTTGATCTAGTCCATCAGAATGAACAAACATCCATAAACTAAATCTGTCTATTATGCCACGAACATGTCCGTGAACTGCAGTCTACGAAGAAACAGTCAGTTGCTCATTCTGCTACTGGATGAAGGATCTAGAGTTGTCCTACTAGATCATGCAGGTTACAATGCCAGAATGCCCCAAATTTTCCCCGAAGGAAGGGAGTTACGAACTGATAAGCAACAAAACGACACGGTCCAAAAAGCTGAGGGTGTTATCAATAATTGTTCGAAGGTATTGTACAAAAAAGGTCTGCTAGACAAGAGCACATTGCAATAACTTTCCGGATCTGGATCCACAATGTCACAGATGCGTGGACATGTAGATATTCATGATGGTATGTCTTATCCATGCGTGGCTCTCCCTATAACAAACTCGCTCAATTGTTGGTCCGATTCAAGATGGATAATTTCAGCCTCCGTAACAAGCTCAAATTCGTGGAGTAGATATGGAATATCAACCTGAAAAAATAAGGCAATATCCTCAATGGGTGTTGAATCCTAATTTACCAGCGACCCAATCGAGCAAACAATTGCTATCATTTGTGATCATGTAGAAAAGACAGCAATCTATCAATAGGACTTCCGCTAAACGATTTGTGTGAACTTTACGACTTTATACACTTAATGTCCAATTTCTTTCCAATAGTACAATTTACCGGCCTTTGGATAGTGTTGCAGTGGGAAGCTCACAAAGACCAATCCTTGAAAACATATTCACTAGCCACATGAAGCAGTGGCTATCGGCAGTATTCCATCAAGTGTTGGTATAAAAAAGGAAAATAGACGATGTTTGTGATTCATTCAAATCGCGATCAAATTCATTGAATCTAACAGCTACTCGATTGCGCCCACGTGCATTTAAAGTTTAAGGTTGAAAGTGAGCAACGTAACAGCACACTTGTTGAAAGATCTAGTATCCAACCAAGTTCATCATTAGGTATTCAAAAACGCAGATACCCTAGTGATCCTATCTCCACCGCATCAAAAAAGCCATTCTATGTCTCATTGTCATTCGAAGATGGTAACGATTCCTTCTTAATCAAGTGCCGCTTGAATTTAGCAACCAAAGAACTCACAATGCTGTCAAATTACTGTTCATTGAGGAGAAAGCACGCGTAGCAACACCACCGACGGATGATTCGATGCTCTTGAAAGCCATGCCAGTTCGACTGCATCTGCGGATCCGGATACGTAGTCCAAACAAAGAAATACGTTGGAATGCGAATCATTGAACACCCCTAAAGGAGATCTATCCAAGAAAGGTAATTTCTAAGTGCCTGCTGGCCACTGGCCACTTCGTTGGCCCCCTCACAGATTTCAGTATTATCCTTTTTCCCAAGCGCAGGCATATACTTCCGATCGCAGAAGCTGTTTCCATCGTCTGAGTCAACCGCTCTTTACGTACTCAGAAATACCTGTGACTAGTCTCACAGTTCAAAAAAATTCACTATGGTTGTATTTTATCCCGCGCACTATGGTCATATAACGCCCTTCCTAGTATATCATTTTGAGCTTCAAGCCTAAGCTCAAAACTAACGGCCGATCGATTTAACCCACTCATTTATTACCTTTTGACCCCACGTAACTTACTCTTGCTTACTGTCTACATCAATAACCTGACCCCACGTGACAGGAACCGTTTGACCCTTGCTATTCAGCTTGTTATTTGCTGTTTGCGCAAATCACAGAAGTAACCGCTGAGCTATTACCGAAATGTAATGCGCAAACACGTTTCACCATAACAGTGACTCAGGGTAGTCACTAACTAAACGACTGTAGTCACTGATCTGCCGCCCACAATTATTTCAGACCTATGGGTCACACAGAGGAATCTACTCATGAGGTTGCTGAAAACTCTTCGAGAGCCTACGACCGGTTTTGCCTTTATTGGCGCTCATCAGGTAGGCGGCGCTCCCAGAATTCCCATCAACCTTATGTCCTACTTGAACCCAACTCGCACGAAATTCGCCAAATACACTCAATTGCATACAAATTTGTCTTTCAGGGAGGAGTCACCAGAATCCACGTGAATCTCTCGTTTCTTCAACGGGATGTGCTGCACAAAGATTACCTCAGGTTTCATTTAGCACGACATTTGAGATATCGCAGTGTATTTTCTCGAAGGAGCACACTACTCATAGGGTTACTTCGTTGTCTTGAATGTCTTACCAACTGAAACCTGAGGAGTCCTTTGTACGGCACAGTCAGCTGAAGAAAATCATAAACGAGCTTTTCAGTTGTAACTCAGGCGAGTATTCTGTGAAAACCAAATTGATATGCAAATGACTGTATATGGCGAATATTGGTTCCAGTTGTCCAAGTGCCTGACGACATCAGTGGTGCCTGTAAGTGAGTCCCAGATCTCGACCAGCTCCAAGGTACAAGGTCAAGGGATAAGTTCACCCATTCAAACTTCAGATCTGAACTCACGCAGAAGTTCGTTTTTCCACTAGTACCAACGGGTAGAAAGGCAGCAGCAAAGCTTTATACGATACCTGCCGCATGTGTATCAACATGAAATGCGGGTTCAAGCTATCCAATCATTGGAGTCATTCTCCTAAGGGTTTATTACACTGGCATGGTCCGACCAGTTTTCCATAATGAATTATACAACCTGGTCTAAAAGCTTTCTTCTAAGAGTGATATGTAATTTCCGCGAGGCCCCGGACCTGGAAAATCCATACATGGTATCGTATTGTTACGGTCAACGAGCAATACCTTTCAGAACTACCTGTTCCATCAGAACATCCGAGTAGTTGGTCATGGAGGACAGGTCCATACATCCACAAGTGTGAGATTCTCCTCCATCTAGTCAAGTGAGTTATTAAAAAAACCTCCAAGCCAACAGATTTAACCTCAGCAGCGGTTTGCCGTGTTACGAAGTGTCAAGTGAATTGAGTGGCAGTCTAGATGTTCGTCAAAATGAAATGTCTGGGGTACATGCTCTATGTCAGTCAAAGTGGGCTGGTAAATTCTCTGAAGCGTCAGTTAAATAATTTCAATCAAACTAGTTACACCAAACAGTTTTATTCTGTCAGCCTAATGACAAGATGGGAAACAACGACTATACATTGTGTCATTTGCAATTGTGCAATTTGCGCATGCTTACTAGTCTTTGCTCATAATGGCTATTGTCTTCTCACAATAGTTTTTTATCCTTCAACGGCCAGAAGAAGTAATAAAAACATGGGCCGCCGTACAGATCATGTGACCATCTTTGTGGGTCACATGAGGACAACTTGTTTTACGAATGCAAAACACATACGGTGATCGTAACCTTAAAAAGGTAGATTGTGATTAGCATTGGTTCCGTACCTATGCAATATCTTAGCTATACATAGCTATTAGCGAAATAGGATCTTCTGTGGCTGCGCGCGTGAGTGAGCGAATCAACCTTATTGTTTATCGATCCCCGAAGCTCGAGCGGTCCATTTTTCAAAGTGCACAAATCCCATCTCATTACTCTGTGCACTGCATAAACTGCCAGTTAAGAGCTTCTATCTGACAGGGAGAAAGTGTTCAACGGTTTACTCTGGTCATTCTGCTGTTTTAATAGCACCGCACATGTACTAGAAGGTTGCCACAATCAACCAAATCGGTTGTCATGGGACAGTCTCAATCAAAGGTCCCTTTAATGTGATAAACGCGAATGAATTTGAACACCAGCAAACAGTATCACAGCACAGTTCATTTAAGTTCAGCACCTATATCAGGAAGGCCAGATTCCTGAAAGTAACCATTGAATGCCCGAAATCTACTGAGACCCTCAGCTCCACTAGATGCTGACCAGACAGACAACGCCCTCTCAATATGCAGCGCGTCACAGCCTTGTATCAAAGCCAGACAGTGTGAGTCAGCGTTGGACCAAGTTCAGACAATGTCCCTTCAATAAAATAGCTTGAGGCCGTTGTATTTTCGCACTCACGCTCTCGCACTCGTTTGTTCGGAATAAAGCTGTTGTGTTCCCTTCGGTGAGTCTTTTTCCGGCACTAGGCAGTGGAGCGGGGTCAGCAGTCAGATACAACAGATTGGCGAATCAGCAGATATAACAACCTAATATTCCCGCACACTACACACCAAGCGCGAATCACACAAACTTTTATAGTATACACCAGGGATTTGTGTCAGCGTATAGACTGACAGATGAATCCGAAAGCCTGCAGTTGGTGGATGTTAGAAGAATGCTACGACGGCTGCGACGGCAAATTTTTTTCACAAGGCGGATGTGTTTCACCCGATTTGAAAAGACCGTGTGGTGCTGCGGTAAGCAGTGAAACTGTTAACCAAGACAGCATGCAACGGATCCCATTGCACCCCTCGGATGAGACCCAATCAGAGGGAAATGCATAGCGGATTGATGGCTGTTAAACTACCAATTTTGTCTCAAATTTTACTGCAGATTATTTTCAAGTTTAACTTCAAGATAAAATCTGCATTTCTACACTGAGTTAACGGGAAAAGATGACATTCTCGCGTGAACAGGGTCGCCCAGTAGAGGGATGGTTTACCCATATGGTGCACGCCAACTGCGTTTTTCATTACTGCATTCGCTGGACAACCTGATTAACCGAAGTTAGAGTGCTTTTCCACGGGAACTATCTTCAGGACATACCGTAGTGTCTCCGTGACGGGAGGAAATCGCCCTTCATAATTCGGCATTCATTTGGTGAAATTTCCGTTGTTTGCAGGTGATCACAAAGGATTTTTCCATGGTCTAATCTTTTCCCTTCAGTTGCCCTGGTTATACATAAGGTAGAATCCTTTTGAAACAGACGAGACCAACCTCAATCATTCTCTCGTGCAAAGACTTCCGACACTATGGAGCATGGATAAGCCTGAAACGCAATTCACAATGTGTCCAGCTGTTGGTCTACTTCTTCAATGATTTACGAATGTTGCCGTCCATGTATGAATTGTCTCATGATCCGACCCTATTCGCCAAAACGAATGGAACCTAACTATTTAAAAGTACCCGATGTCAGTTATTCTTGTTATTATTTCAATTGGATTGAGCCAATCCACCTCAAATGGTCACACATCCCTCTGATTTCTGTCGCTTTGGCTAAGCCCCTCTGTCATCTGTAATCCAAGCTCGTGGCTTTGTAACCACTCCTTTACGGTTACATACCTACTCAGAATGAGGCTCGCCCTAGTGCACTTAAGGTTCATGTCAGGTCGAAGTTAAGGTCACATAAAACGCAGTGATGGCCTACGTACCACAATCAAGCATGCCATACCACTGTTTGATATGCCTGCCACTCCTTACAAGTTGATTCATGCACCATATACGTTACTCATGTAGCGAAGCAGGTGTGGGACAAGAGAGGTTATCAAAATGGTGTTTCACTCGCCACTGAGACACCAAATCAAGGTTTGGCATAATTTCGACGGTTATCACTTAGCCAATCCGTACAAAACGGGGGTAATTACCAACAAAACAGCTAGGTTCTGCGAAAAACTCTGCCCGAGTATCGAAAACTGACAAACCTAGAAAACGGAGTCACTTTAATTTTGAATCTTCCATTTCTTCGGCCTTGCGAATCTATCAAGCTTCCCGGTTTGCATGGACATTCAGTTTCACCTTGGGTCGGATGATGTGTCCAATTGAGTTGGTGTTGCCACCAGGAAGAATCCGGCACTAGCAAAGCCATAGCCCAACTAGAGATCCACTGCTTAGATGAGGTTGGCCGGGTTGTACTTCATTGAGTGGCGCTCTGGATATCTGTTCCCAGTGACCGGATCAGAAGGCAGGTGTTGCAGAAGTAGACTCTGAAAGATGTTAAATTCCTGAGTCTACTAGTGTCTCAATTGCCACACAGTATATGCGTGTTTGGCGTAGACCTCAAAAGAAAAGCGGCAGCGGAGTCCAAGCAGGTATTCCAGGAGGAGCGACAGACAATGATCGACCCTGGTCACCGGTAACTGATAACAATGTGGTCTATTTGAGTTCAGAGCTGGATCGTTGGGGAACACCTAGTCAAACAAATTCGGCCGCTCCAAAGATCGGAACTGCAGAGGAAGTTTGTGCTCGATGTACATCTGAAAAAAGCGCTCCCCCTTTTCCGTGCGTCTCGTATCCAACCCAAGACGACCGCCTAACTAAGATTCAGCTGCGCTAACCCTATCTACTCGAGCATTTATCACCAGCGGCGACATGGATATTCAAGCATTCAGTCCGTTGTAAAAGGGACCTTAGAGTGCCATAGGAGCACAAGCAGATACAATAAACGGGGAATAATGGGTACCTCTTCGGCGAAATTCTTTCACAGAGATGGCCGAACGAAGCGCGCAGGAACGACTATCAACCGGTGTCCAGTCAATTAGAGACGCTTCCACTCGATAGTCTAACACAATGTCCATTTCGACATATCCAGCTGAAGCAGCCTCCGCGTCACCAAAGGCACGCAGCCGGAGGCGGAAAGAGAGCGAGGGGGCAATTAGTTCAATCCCGGTACTTTTGACAAGCAGCACATAGCAACGCAGATCGAATCCAGCGTACGAGCAATGGTCGCTTGTTGTCCCGCTGGCCTCGGCGTAAGAATATTAAACGCAGCTAAGTGTACCGGCTCTCTGGATTTAAACACAAATTTCGAGGTGTTTAGAGCTGTTAGAGTCAGATGCACAGAGGCTGCAGCTGGACGTGACCCATAGCAAACGAATTGGCCAGTCTTGGTTCTTGAACTATCAGAGTATTCGAATAGGGAGGGGGTAGGTAGAAGGGAGCCCGTTTTCGTTTACCCGCCCTATGTATGCAACAAGTAAGGTGACCCGACTAATGACACCAAGTGAAGGCCGATGTGGCATGATAACAATTTTAGTTGAGACGTTCTTGATTGTACTCGGTCTGGGATACTATCAGGGCATCCACAAGACCATTAGCGTCCTCAACTGAAGCCTTTCTTTCAAGAGTCTGACCGCAAGGCAGCAGATGGGTGACGACACACTACTACAGTGGTACGAGCTTTTTAAAGGAACAAGTCTGTTCCAACACCTCACCCGGAGACTGTTCGTCACTGACCACTGAGAAATTCTGCGGATTTTAAAGTGAAACCGCTAGTATAGTTCAGTGGGGCATAGGAGTACAGAAACCACATCGCAATAAGGTGCAATCTATTTGCAGCGGAATGGGTCTAGTGTGTCTGAGGTGCGACTTTTCCATGTCCCATTGTGTAAAATACGGATTAGGAAGCACTTGTACAGAATGTAAAAAAAAGCCTTGTAAGGTGCAGACACTGTCCCGTCCATATGAGCTTTCGGCACACCGACCACCCGACCAATCGAGTTCCTTTAGATTAGAATACAAAGAATGCCATTGGACCTTTCTGTACATATTCATATGTAAGGAATGCATTAAACATGGCGAGAAGCGTTATATTTTGTTGACTGTCACTGGCTAGTGGCAAAATATCATCCAAACACGTCTGCACGGATGAAGCTACGTAATTTTGGCTTCTGGCTATAGCTCGATATCAACCAATATGGGTCCTGGGGGACCTGTTATGGCGCCCCTATCAATTTGTTTGAAACCACCGCCCAAGTTGGATGAAAGGTCTTCATCAGTGATCGTTCCCGAGATAAACTAAACGTAAGGTCTGAAACTGTCCTCATACCCATCCAAGAGGTTGGAAAAAAGTTGTTATGGATCATTTTGGTCATGTCTGTAGAATTCGGTTGACGAATATCTCGAATATCGTACCAACTGAAACATGAGGCCGTCCGGTGCAGCACATTCAGTTGCTTAGAAACATCGTAAACGAGAGATTCAGCTGGGTTCCAGATGAGTCTCTCAGAAAACCAAATTTGTCTGTAAATTTCGCTAATTCCGTGCAATTTGGTTTTAAGCAGAAAATAAGGTTGACGGAAAATCGGGGAATGCGCCTACTTGATGAGCCCCAAGAAGGGCGAAACCGGTCGTGGGCTGTCGAAGAATTTTCAGCAACTTTATGAGTATTGTATTACGTCTAAGCAACTTTATTAGTTATAGGTGGTTTCGGGAGTTGTAGAATACACATCCACATCACTCTCGTTGAAACAGTTCTTTATCATAGCAAAGTTATTCTGGTGGGCCCACAACAAAGAGGGTGCATATCTTTGGCCGTGTCGGTGTTTGAATTCCGGATATCTGATATGCGAGCCGGTCATGTTACCCCTACTATGCTAGCGCACGCTCGACGGACATGAATTGCCAAGTCTGAACAAGCGAATGTGTTCACGCTTGAGTGACGTGATTGGTTTGACCGGCACCTGGAGTTTTATGCTGAGCCAATGGCTCATGGTTTCTGAAAAGTCGGGGAGTGACGAATTACGATATCAATGTTACGTAAGTGAGGGAAAAAGCTTCGCTCCCTCTTATATAGCTGGCTACAATTCAACCACGGTCTGGCACTCCAGAGAACGAAAATCTGTAGGAAGCTACCGCGTGTTCGGAGTCCTCACTGTATTCGTATACCGGCTATGTGGTGCAGAACAAAGCCAGCCAGAGAAAAATACTACAGCGAAAGCTAGTGAAAGTAATTTTATTCAAACTCCGTATAAATCTGGGACGAAACTATACAAAACGACAGGCTTCCACCAGAACAGAAAATTAAGGATGCAGTCAAAGAGTTAGTGAACCCAATTCAGTGGGTGTGCGGGGAACGCATTTCCGGTGACATAGGCCATAAAACGATGGGACTCGCACTCCGCTTCAACAGCGCCCCTTAGAGCTGTAAACCGGCTTGGATGAAAAAGCATAAAGGGTGCAAATTTGTACAAATACTGTGCACATACGGTATTTCTCATGTTCGGTCCTGTAACCATTCATAAAACAAAGATGAGAAAGAACATCGGTTTGGAGGAGCTGAGTTACGGGTTGTTACAGTTATGTGAGGAGCATAAAAAGACAGCTATAATTGTGTCTGAAGCGAGAACGGTTTAGAATGCAGGGCAGCTCAAAATAAAATAACAACAAGAACTCAACAAGTAGGTAGAGAGAAGGGGAGTGAAACGCTGCACGTGGGCATTTCCGCTAGCTTTGGTTAGGACGTGCAGAAGATTTCTGTGCGTTCGAAGTACACTCAACACATTGCCGTTCAGGAAATTGTAAAATGCTGGCAGGTTTTGGTTCTGGACCATAGTATCGTTCCACCACGTAGTAACGAATCTCCACCTGAGATCAGCAGAGAAAGTAAACTGAATTGGTCAACGGTCTTGTGTGATGAGTGCAATACGCAGTAGAATACAACATGAGACTCTGCAGGCCTACCAACATGAATGTTGAAGCTACATAAAACTGTCAAGATTGATGGAACAAAGCATTGTAAACAAAGTGATAAACAGCAGTAACTCAACAGGCTAGATCGTATTTGGTTAGCCAACACCAACTTCGTTCTTTGTGTATCTTGTGCTGCCTTGCACCTTGGCTTAACGAGGTCAGCAGTCTTAGTAGTATCGCAACAAATAGCCGTGTCAAAACTGAAGTGAGGCCCTATGGTTACAGCAGTTGTTCCGGGTATCTTTACTAACAAAGGTACAATGACTGATTGACCCCAGGTTGTTCGAACGCACTCTCGTTCTCAACTTAGCTTTTCAAAAAACTGATCAAGGCAAAGCACAATGACTAAACAGTCTTTAAACAATGCTGGTGGGAGGCACTGCGGCCCAGTAGCCTGATGGAGCTCCTGGGTAATGTTGCAACTAAGTGCTGTCTCCGCTCCAGTGCCTTAGTAACGGAAAAAGACTGACCAACAAGGAACACAAAGGCTTTATTGCGAACAAGCGAGTGCAAAAGTTGCAAGGGGGCTCGCGGTATTTAAAGCACACTTTCGACCCTTCGTCCAGGCTGTTCGATCGCCACTTGGTGAACACTCATCGTCGGTCGTGCTTGTGAAATGCCTGAACACTTATCATCGTCGGCCACCGCGGAACTGATTGATTGCTTTAGGGTCCCATCGGCAGCTGGCTTCTCTGACCTGGATGCTTGATGGCTTTCCTACTGCGATTGTGGTGGGGTGGCGTTCACAGTATGTTTCAAGTATTCTGAGATTACTTTCAAAAATCTGACCTTCCTGACAGGTAAAGGGCTATGTTAGTACTTCAGAAACTGAGATATGGTCAGATCCCACACACCACAGCTAGAGTTGAGCAGATCGAAAGAAAGACGAGTACAGGAGCAGACGGCCAACTAAGCCGTTGCCAAAAATATTCAGCCGATGACACTCGTTCATGTTAGGTTAAATTTCCCCCATAAACAGCCGTTTTTGGTTCTATTTTGTGCATACGGTGAAGAAGTTTCCGGAGATTCCCAGGTGCTCTAGCTTCCTCCTATTCCGAAGCCCACTGATTCTACTAGGTTTCTCTGCCGGCAGACAGACTATGTTTGAGTTGACGTCTAACAGCCCTTGTTGCTTATTTATGTCCAGCGCTCGAAGGGGCACGATGTGTCGCACCGACAGTGAGCGTTACGAAATCCAGTGCTTGTTTGGTTCCCCTTCAGAAACACTGCGTGCCGAGTTCATTGCGATAATTATCTCGTCTCCTGAGGATGAATATTTCGCAACTTTACCTAAGGTAGTTTCATAAGAGTGTTTAACCCGTAGGGCAGAATTTTCTCGACGGCTAAATGAGGAGTTTGTTGGTTCGATCCCCCAGGAAGCTTATGGAAAACACATACAGGGGGTGAGCATAATCTGAATCGACGTGAGTGGTTCATAAAGACCAATCAAGAAGGACAGCGCTTTCACTACCGAGTGCTAATGGCTCTGTGGTCAATCTGGCTCCATAGTTGCCCATCAATTGGAAGACGCCGAGAGGCGCAATGAAGTCCACTACGTATGGATCCAGCACCACTGAGGAACAACTGGTGGTCAGTGCAGAGCTCTAAAAGGCTATCATCACTGTCATTACGTGCTCAGTCCAAGCTGAACAGGGCAGCAAATAGCGCGTCTGATAAACACAGATGTCCGACTCGCGTATTATGATCATCGTCGACTAAGACAATACATGGACTCCTCTTGCTGAATGGGACAGTGGTTTAGCTTCGCGATGAAAAAGGTACATCAAGCGGACCAAATGCGTCGTCAATTGGTTGGTGCAATTCACTCTTCAAACCGAATTCACTGGTCGTACAAGTGTGGATGGTTGTCTTAGGGCCTAGTTGGTTATCAAAGAATAACAAGAGAGAGACCTCTTCCGCCGTGTTAAGGGTGAAAGGCAGTGTCGCTGCGCCTTTCGGGATCCAACTACATCCCGTCCTAGCAACATAAAGCCAAATTCCGATCCAAGGGTTTACTACTAATCAGATGCGGTGTGTGGGTTCACGATGAGCCCAATTACAGAGTCGCGTCCAAGCAGTCTGACTAGGTTGAATAATGACTAGGGAGATTGCGAGCTTGTTTTGAACCCGTCAACTATCACTTGAAGACGCTCCTTGTTCTGAAGAAGGCTAGACCTGTTTGGAACAAACAGGACAAACTATGGTCTTGAGGAGATACCGTAAATTCAAACAAAGTGTCTCGAATAAATGTGTTATTTAGAGAACCGGGGGAAAACATACTTCCGGAAAGTTCTCCTTTTCTTCGATACTGGGTTTGCACGACGTCAGTGGTCGGGAAATCTGACAATCATCTAAAACACGCGGTCGGTTTGTTGATTCAGTTCTACTCTCCAGTACGGGGGCTGCTTCGCGTCCTGATGGGGCACGAGATCTTTCGGACCCCCAAAAACGTCCGTGATCAAGAAGCAACAGTCGGTCAATTTCTTCATCATCCGTAGTTTCAATACAATCTTCAGAGCCGGCACGCTCAAGGTCCCCTTCATCCACCAGGGCATTGGAACTGGAACCCAGATGACTGGACTCTGTGGGGTACATGTCAAAATCTGAGAGGCTAGTCTGCTGAACACTCTCGTAACCGGAGCTCGACATGGGGGCTATGGATGGTCGGTCCTTTGTGACTGGGACTAGAATTTATAGACGAAGGAAGATATAATGTGAAGACATAATACGGAACCAATGAATGACCTATCCTTAATGTAATACAAAACAGAGGAGGGTGAAGTATCTACAGAAGACCGAATTCCGTTAAGTCAAATTACACAGCCAGTCAGAAACCATAATAAAAAGACACCCGAGTTTATCTCTAGTCTTCTCCAATGTGATTTATTCCCTTGCTTGCTATTGACCTACAAGATGAGTCCTAACTGTCATACTATGTCTGTGCGTTATAACTAGAGAGTAAATTGGCTTACAAAACTCACCAATACCACCTCTGCACTATGCGACCGTGGGGGTCATGAAGTCACAGCGACATTCACATACAATTATACCACGGGGTAGGATGGACCTTGTAGCTTTCCACTTCTGATTCCTCTAAGTATCATTTCATTCTCGATCACCATGTGCGAACTTGGCCACTATAGCGACAACCAACGTCAAACGCAATTGTTTATGACATAAAAGTCTGCGGTGGTTGGATTTTTGCATTGACTGGGGCTTATCAGCTTCGGATTCGACACCGCCTGCTAGCAACAACTTGTGACCTGCAATCAAAGTCAAAGTCGAGTCAGGGAGTCGCAGTGCCAAACTTATGCAGGTTCAGATCACAAATCCACTACCAACAACCAAAATCGCCAACATCCCAGCACTTATTGCGAACATTAATAGGGATATCGCGTCTCTGATCCTACTTCATATACTTAACAATCGGTCACTTCAACTTGCAGACAGGTTGGCCGTGGAAAAACGCAGAAACAAACCTGTAGACAGAATCAACTGTTTGTTTCGTTGTCACCACCGGGGTGGTAGGATCTTATTTACCAAACGTGAACCCTCTTCTTGATCAACTGTATTCATATTTTGCTCATTACGCCGACTGCAGTGCACACCATAAAATATGCAATGACATACATCTGGAATATTGTGCAAACTATCAATGCTGTGTGAAACAACATCATTAGAAAGTCCAAACTCCGTCGTGTTCTTTTCTTGCAGGATCTAAAAACAGTTGTTCGAAGAGGTCAAATTTGATTGGTATATTGAAGAGACTCCGTATGGAGCAGTCTCCCACGGGGAGTTTGGGGGAAGGCAGATGCAGTTGACAAGAATAACAGATGACTAACGGAGAGGTTCATTCCAAATGGACATCACCTGTATACATTTGATCACACTGGGCAAAGGATAAGTGACTTGTGAGCAAAACACGGGTCCAGATCTTTGCTTCTTTAGTGTGGACTGACAAGAATAATTGCAACATGACAAGAAGAGGACTATCCAGACGAGAGTGACGTGAACGCGAACGCTAGAAATCCCAGAATCAGCTACAAATAACAAGGAGACAGTCAGCCTTTCCGTCTAGTTCATGTATTGAGCCAACTACCGCATGTGACAGCATTACACACCCACCGGGTACTACAAGTCATACTACCGCAGCGGTCCGTTCGGTTAAGACATGGCATAATGTTTCCTTTTTACCGATCTGAACTTGCAAGCTGTACAAGTTCGAAGTTAGTCACTATTGATTAAGTGACCTGAAATTCCATAGTTCTTCACACACGCACACACACACAGATTTCCAACGGTAACAGCAACGCAAACCCCGGTATACCGTAATCGAAGAAGCATCACCCGATGGTCACCCTGCCTCTTTACGGATTGACATCATGAACATTTTAACCCTGTGAAATCTCACGGTATTCGCGTGTGAGGTCAACGGACCTAGCATGCAGGGACGAAGACGAACGACCCTAACGGCCAATCTTTTCGTCCGCACTAATTGGGCAGTTTCGGAGTGAACATCTTCCAAATACTCATCGTTCATTCATCAATACCGCGATTATTTTTGGATTGCTCGTCCGACGTATATTACTTCCTACAACTGCAAAATGACTATACACTGATTAGGACTTAGCAACCTAGCACAGAAACCCATAAGACAAAACGAACGACCTGCACATTAAAATTGTGCCTGAAGGGCGATGCTGCTGTGAACTCTCCAAAGAGTGGTATTCTTTTTGGACCTACATTATATTAATAGAAATTAATACCTTGCCATAGATATGTCTCTCTTATTCGACAGTTGGAGGAAGAGATCGTTTTGCATTATTCGGTGCTGAATCGTGCGACAAACTCCTATTGACTGATGGATAATTTTCAATACTTTTTGTGTGGTTTTCATTTAGTCAGTCTCATCTGGTCAACCTATCCTATTTCGAGTGACAACCAGAAGACCGACAAACAGAGCCATCAGCAGAACGGTCATGAAAACGTAATTTGTGGGATATATCTACGAGGGGATGACTGGAATTTTGTTCGAGGCGGGTGAAAAAAGCCGCAACGAAGGTAACTGAAGCATGGGACCAAAACACAAACTCGTTGAAATAGTGCAGGTGCTTGCAAATCCATAACATCGAACAACACCAAATTACACAAACCGTATGGAGTTCAGATTTCGCAGCGCGAAGATTGGGCTCGCAGAGATGTGGGCAAATGCACACACACACATGGAACGGTTGCATGGGTACAACTCACCCTCCTTATAACTTGATCAGCAATTTCCGGAAGCGTACAGGCAATACTTAGCAGTATTCCGTCGACTACGGAGGTTGCGAAATTGTATAAACTCTTCAGTGAGTTCTTGCTGCGCCCAAAAATCCTTAAGCATTCCAGGGAAGTTCTGTGTGGTCATTCGTCTGAGCATTGCTGAGACTATTCAATGTATTCTTTGAGCTTTTTAAGCAATGTGACTGGCAGGCAGCGATTAGTCGATGCTCTATAGACCCACTTTTCTTCAAATTCCCGCAGCGTCACACAAGTTAGTTAGAATATGTAATGTCGACCGAGTTCAGTAAAAACACCTGTCCTTTAGAGGCATCCAAAAGGTACTAATAATGCCGCTATCAAGTGGTTGAAGTTTTGGCGCCTAGACTCGCGTATTTTTCCAAAAAATACGTCAAAGGACCAGGATGGAATGCCATATTATGTGCCTAGGTCACTAGCGCGTACTGCTAGGTTGTCAAGGTTGAGGCATAGCGTAAATAGGTATAATCAGCAGACACCCCGAATTTGTCGGCAGGCAGTTACATCTATTACCCAAAACGGGTTTATGAGGCACTCGCAGATGAAAATCAACAAAACCATCCAAAATGCAAATGATATATCTATAACACGAAAACCGATAACCATAATGCGCAAGAGCGGTGGAATCTGTCAAACAATGAATGAAATGATATGGCGAGAGATAAAAAACAAAAAAGATCGCGTAAGTTTGCAGATGGTGGGAATGCAAGGGTGCCTTTACACTCAATGGTGATAGAACGGGGGTATACCGTGCATGTACATGTGAGAACAACCATAAGCCGCCATCCTGGCCAAACATTCCTCTGAAGGATAAAGTCTAAAAATTTCGTTGACCCGAACAGACAGTAATACACGCTCAATGAATGTACCAAGAAAGACTAAAAACAAGGGCAACAGTCGCATCACACACAAGGCTTGGCTAAATATAACGATGCAGAGCTCTTTCAAGTAGCATTTGTACGAAGATGGTTTTCAATGAGGAGGCGATGAGGAGTAGTCATCATTCAGAGAAGTACTGTATTTCTATTCAACCGTTCCTGAGGATGGAATCACCTCCAAGTGTCAGTGTTTATGTTTCCGTTCAGAGGAAAACTTTGTCTGTGCTCGCATTAATGACGGCTACTTGTATAAAAATACAGAAGGATCGGATTTATCAAGCACTATGTTGGGTATGCGAAGGAAGGAAATCATCCTGTCGCACGACGGATAGGAATGAAATTTCTTCCGAATTACTGAAAAAACTGTAAGCTGTTGTCTCTCTTGAGAGAGTGTATAGGCTTAAAAACTTTGGCAGCCACAGTTCGAAAAAAATATAAAGTACATCTATAACGTTAATGGTCCCAGGACTGCTAGTGTTTGGTCGGATGTGATAGTGCCTTTGCTACGCTCAGGCCACTAATTCACACAAGCAAACGCATTTTGTCTGCTTGCCTTGCTAAAACGATGTGGGGGAAACTGTCATCAATGTTCTCAAAATGGCCGTATATCTAATTAGCGGAAGTTTCACCGATGGATTAGCAAAGCATGAATCTCGATTCGTTGGGGAAACAGGGCAACAAAACATCATAAAACTACACATAGCACGCCCCAACTGCGCTATGGACGTTGACTGACGTGCCCTATACGACCAGCTAATATTAAGCAGTGACTGAAGTCTGTACAAGTTTGCACAAAAATCAATGCCACAGCAATAGAGCCAGTCTCTTGTACAGGTCGATTACCTAATCATTACAGCAGAGACAACAATGTTTGATGTAGCTTTAGGAAAAACGCATAGCGAAGTGTGGCGACAACTGGGTCTCCAGTCAAACATGTTGATGCAGGCTAAAAATATACCCTGTCAGAGAGAACAGCTGAATCTGATGTATCCGGATACGCTGCCACAGCGTTTACTTTGTAACGATGGATCAAAACTAGCAAAAGGACATTCCGGTGGCAATTAAGCAAAAAACGTACAAACAAGTGGTTGGCAGGAAATAAGGCCTACTGACATCAGTGGCGCATGAACAGCACAAGAATGCAGTACATTAAAGGTTTGTACATCGGACCAATACGCAGCTAATGTCTGCGGAGAGGAAGGCGAAATGATGCGAAAATGCGTTTGACAGGCCGGCTTAATGGTCCAAACCTCTACCTAAATGTATCACTTGGCTTCACTCTGGACAAAACAACCTCACTAGAACCTCAGAGAGGTTGTGTTAACAGTATGAGAATAAAGGAACTGTGAACACTGAACTCTTGTTAACGAACAGAACCATATATAAAAAAACAAGCAAAGTGCTAATGATGACCGAAGTTCGGACGGTCGAAAATCATTGATAATTCCATGCTCGGCTATACAGTCCTGCGTGAAGGATTTCTGGGACATTATTGTGTAAGAGTAGTATGGCAGAACGCATTTCAGTTATTCTGTGGAATAGAAGACAGAACCCTTGATAAGTATACTAGAAGATAGCCTCATGTGATTATTGTAACTCTTTGTTCTCGTGGCCAACAACTAACGTAGGGATTTCGAGAGAGAAAGCTCGTCCGTTATTGCAGAACTCCAAGATTGCGCCAGAGAGCAGGACACGGATGTAGTATGGCTAGTGGTGCATCAGTGATCCTCGAATACATCTTCCTTCTGCCCTGGTTAGCCGAGAACGATGTGACAGTGTATCTATCGGCCCTCATGCTCTCTTTAGGTTGTATGGGAACCACTCATTGGAAGGACCATGCAGATGAACAGAATATCATGACGCAACCTGAAACGGTACTTGTAGCCTCAGACTTCCAGTACGAATAGTCTGATTCCAAGGCTGCGTCCGAGAGACACGACGTTGAAGAATAGCAAAAGCTAGGAAGGGTCGGGCATTCAAACTGTGTATCAGCAAACAAGGAACTTTAGGTCCATATGTTCATACGAGACATGGACCCAACAACCCGGAAGACAGTAAAACCGAGGCTAGATAGAACAGAACTAAGGTGTACGGTGTCTTATACAACTTATGCGCCATCTCAAAATATTTATGCACTAATATCCGTAAAAGCATGTGATTACTCGGTCGTGAAAAAGAAACCGTGAGCTTCAAATATCACGCTTTCAGATGGCAGTATTTACCCTGCTTATTTTAAATTGTAAAGGCCATTGGAATACACTACAATTTGAGTAGCCGGGACACCTTAAGACCCTTTCGACTCCAGATGCAGCGTACCTTTAATTTATTAGTATTGTTAGCTCAACGCCAATTCACCCCAAAGCTATTTCTTTCTGTTCGTATTTTCACGGCGAATTTTTTGATGCTAAGATCCACCAGTCCTCGTAGCCAGTCACCCGTATATTAAAAATGATGTCCTGTTGTTATCCGATAAAGACTGCCTATTGAGAAAGCCTGTATTTCGAACTGCGACGACGCAGCACCATGGACCAATCATCAGTGTCACAAAACTCGATCAACGGTCGAAACGCAACTATGAGTTCCCTGTTGTTTGTTTCTACAATTATCGATTGCAAAACCTGAAGGATGTGTACTCAGACCATTCAGTGGGAATCAAAAAGCCGTCCTTCAACAATCTCCTTTATAAGCAGCATTGTTACGAGTGTGGTTCTGATACATCCGACTGCAATGGATGATTGAAACCCAATAAAGTTGCGTAGACGAACAACAACTTGCAAATTAAGATGGAAGTAACGGGAGGCCCAAACGAAGCTCAGGTGAATGTCTCGTTTATAATGTTCTTCAGCGGAATTCGCTGCAGAAAAGCGAACTTACGTTTCAATTAAAATGACACTGAACACACTGAAGTATGTTGCCTTATGAGGTTCAAGAGCTTCAACCAGCCTAACGAGTAGTGTCCTAAGGGTATGAAAAATGACAAATTAATCGCCATTTGATTTCCGGCTAGTGTTTAGGAACATGGAAAAACTGGAAGTCTGGCGACACAAGCAGTTGAAAAATTGCACAGTGGAGAAATGAGAAGCACCAAAAAGGAAAAAATTCCCCGAATGAAAAGATGCTACCTAGATGCGGTGGCTATAATCGATAACGCAAGCAGTGGAAGTCACAAACTAAAGTGATTTAGGTGCAAAGAGTAAACTTAAACAAACGGATGAGACAAATGCCCCCGCTTTTTTTAAAGTTCAAACCCTGGGAAATATGGCAGGTTCCCTGAAAATGCACGCACTAACAGGGCTTAGGAAACTCCGCATTCATGAGCCGCGGTATCTGCGCGACCATGATCCCATCACAATCGTCGAGTTTTGTTGTGGCCCGTTGATGTACGGAAACCCTGAACAAACGGTAGCGCGAAGATTCAGAAGAACAGTCCTGCGGTCTTTCAGGAATATCGATTTGGTTTTTACTCCACAAAAAATTCCGTGCCAAACAACAGTTTCATAAATTTCACCAAACTTCACAGTAGTTCATGCAAACATTGATCCACCTAACAAATAAGTTGATATTTGGTCAATGAAACTCAAACTCATGCAAGGAACTCATGAAATAATAGGTGGGTAGGAGCCAACTAGAGAAAAGATAATGAGAGTTCCCAAATTTCCTTACAGTCCCCATGTGGATGGGACTGCAAACTCAGGGATCCTATCAATAGATTCGATGAAGACTCGATTCCTCCTGATAGGACCAATAAAAGTTAGCACAGATAAGTCAAACCAGACTGGACAAGTAATAGAAATGGAAAAAAAACAGACATTTCCTACACAATGAGTGCTCGGAACCATTGGCGTGGGTAGAGCCGCAACTAAAGCTCTGAGGTAAAGTCACATATCCAACTACTGCCCTCCAAATTTCACAGATATCAGTCGGCAGGTGACGCTTGAGCCAGAACAAACGATTTTGTTTGGCAAATTGTAACAAGCCTGATGACAGATGGTTCACTATTCCAATGCCAACACAATGGATCATTTTTTTAAAAAAATGGTAAGGAAAAATGCATTAACCACCTCAGCTTAATAGGAAGGCGATCACGAAACGTTTTTCAGAAGCGGCAGCACAACCTGAAAGCATCTTATCAGTTTCTTGTACATTAGACATTATCCTGGAAAAATCCACCATGAAGTCACGAAAGTCCCACGCTGATTGTCTCTGCTCTGAACACATTTTCACGGTGCACTTAAAAAGACCTATTGAATAACACAAATTCGACAAAAGTAAACTATGCCGAGGTATCTACAGGGGATAAAAAGAGGACTAGTGGGGTAACAGAAGTGATAAAGAAATAACAGTGGCCTAGTTTCGGGTCAATCAAGTTGTTGCATAATCTCGCACTGCTTTTTTCCGTTTGTAAGATCAAAATCGGGGTATACCGTGCTAGAGCTCAAAGGAACCTTGGGTATCCTGTGCACAAACAGACGCCCGCCTGGCCAGAACAGTTCGGAACACAAACACCCTTTGGTGATTGTTTCACACGGTTCGGAAGCAAGTTGGGATAGACAAACCTTGCTAAGTCACAAGATTTTTTAAGCGAGTCAACAGACCCAGCCATAATGGTGCATGTTATGGGCGTGTAAAACATAGAGATTTCGAACTTTCGGATCTGCCAGTCTCTTAGCAACTGCTAATCGACCCTGAAAAATGAAGGGAGAAGCGACTCTGGACGAGCGCGTGGTCGGAATCCACATGTGTTACGAAACGAGCGACAGTCAGTTATTGATCCGCGCCATCGGTAACTGATGACGATGTGATCAATTTGAGTTCGTAGTCGGCACGCCGTTGGAGGACACCATATCGTCAGACAACTTCGACTATTTCGGATGTTGGTGCTGCATAAAAACAACCTGCGGTCAGCAGACTCATGCAGCAATCGTCCACCACTGTCCGTACATACCGAGTCCAATACGTGTCGGTTACCTAACTGAGTATCATGCGATAAGCCTGTCCACTTGTGCATTCAGATCTCCGGCAACCACAACGACATCTGAGCTTTTGGCTCGCCGCAGTAGGGCATTCAGGGCGTCATGAAACTTGTCTTAATAATGTCAGAGCTACAGTCAGTTAGGGCGAAAGCAGACACGACAAACAGACATCGATCGATTTCCCGCTTGTGAGGCTTCTTCACAGAAGTTGCCAGACGAACCGCACAGAGGCGACTATCAACAGGTATCCAGTCAAGCAAGGGTACTTCCGCCCGGTGACTCAGGACGATACCAACCCCTGCATATCCCGACGCAGCGGCCTCTGGATCACCAGAAGTGCGCAGCCGGAAGCGAGTGAAAACCGATGGGGCGGTTAGTTCAATCACTGTGCTTGCATCTTGAATTCTTGTTTCTGAGACACAGCACACATCAATGCCAAGCGAGTTCAGTGTGAGAGCAAGAGCAGCTTGTTGTCCTGCTTGCTTCACAGTGCGGACATTGAAGGCGGCCAGATAGACTGGGTGTCGACGCTTGAAGAGTAAGTTGGAGATACCTGAGGATGTCCGCGCCATGTGACGAGCAGATACTCCATGCAAAACCGATGCAAGACGAACGGAGTCATCAGTCCTAAATGCTGGGCCAACAAGGTGAAAGTTATTAATGGGGTGGGGAGAGGGGGAAGAAGAAGTATCTGAAAGAGAAAGAAGGGAGGCGTCAGCAGTAGCCTGTTTCCGCCTACCCGCCCTGCTGTATGTAGTAAGTAAAGCGACCTGGCTGATGGCACCATGCGACGGCCGATGTGGCATGAGTTTATTTGTATGTGTGCAATTCATGGTTGTGCGTGGGCTGCGATACTGTCAGGGCGCCCACAACTAGACAGGAGGACGATTGGGGTCCTCAACCAAAGCCTTTGGCTCAAAAGCCTGACAGGAAGCCAGTGGTGTTTGACGGTAAATGCAAATACATTACCGTTTTTACGGAAGTCGCCACACATATTCCAACCCACAACCTTGAGGACCAAGAGACTGTGTTTGTCAGACCTCTAACGATTGACCAACCTGGTATGGTAGACTGCGAGTGTCGCGCGGACTCTCCAAGTATAGCTGAATGGGTCGCCGAGGTACACAATCCGTCACACCACGCTAAGTTCCGGTCAGGACGGGGCATATTGATGAATTATCGCAGGAACCGAATGGGATTTGCAACACGCTATGAATGTATCTCTACAACCACCCCATTGCAAAGATACATCAAGTAACGTGAGAAATCAACATAATGGATATCGCCCGATCAAGTACATGAAAATCCAACCAGGATGATAAACCTACACTGTCGAAATGTCTGTTCGGATCGACAACCAAGAAAAACCGTGCATTCAAGTCTACAAAAAAGCACCCACGTAAAGAGGTTGAGAGAAGACCAAATTAAAAAAGATATTTTGAAGAGATAACGGTCCACACCGCGTGAGCAGAATCCACGCTTATATGTGCTAAGAAGAGGAGGTTGCTACCGGGGTTATCTGGATGACGATTGTGCTCCCACCATTCTATATTGTTCTTATTCTGATGAATTCCAACGATTTAGGAAAGTGAAGCACCGGTGTTTGAGAATTATTGGGATAACGCTACCTCTCATGTTATTTCGTATCAGTAGAATAACTAGACTACGAAGGGTATTCACAAGCCGGCCAACTGGTACCGTATGTAAAACCAACAGCTGCGTTGTTGAAACGTCAGGGAATGATTCACGTTTCTAAGCAGTCTGATGTGAAGAAAAATCCCCAGAAGATTTCAGTTTTTGTTTCCCGTAAGCGCAACAATGATTCGTCGCTGTAGCCAGACTAAAAGTCGAGACTCTGACAAGGTTCACCATAGTTTGTTTACCTTCTGTACGAAACAAATCGACTGCACTATCCTAATATCCATACATAAACTTCAACTAAGCAAAACTCAAAGAGGACAAACATCTGCAGGAGATTAGGTAAGAAACTGGCCAATCACTGTAGTTCACATGCGCATTGCAGCTCAACAAACCTTTATGGATTATTAAAAATACACGAGACAGACATGCTCATTCAACCAATCGCGGAACAAACTAATGGTGCTACATATACTTTCTCAGGGTAGTTCAGTGTCCTGTTAAACTCGTAGCAAGATACGGTTAATAAGTCAGGTTATGGATTCGTTTGAATTTGTTTCGACTGAAAACCACTTGTCCCAGTGACGACGGGGCAGTCGCCACTACATAGCAGTTTCATTATTCAGTGGAATCTGTCCTTTGGTCATCCGTCTTAGGCAGTGATGACCACACCGTACAAAAAAAGGTTTCACTCTCGATGACATTTACTGTCCAATCGACACCCATTTTGCCTTCCTTAGACTGTCTTATAGACAGACGGGTGGCGGCTTTTCCTATAGTGTCACGTAAATCGGCTCACCTCACTGAACAGTCTAATAACATTATGCTCACAGTTCGGTTCATGAACTGTAAACGATGTACTGAGGGCAGGTTGGTTCCAGCTACTACAGGTTAGATCACCGCAAAGTGGGAGAGCGTGATAGATACAGCCAAACATCGGAGGCGATGGCGTGTTCAGTTAGTTCGGGAACTGGGTAGCTACGCACTAAAGGCGACAGCTTTGACGCAAGAGCGTCACCGACTGCGCGATTGGGCCATTTCTGTCGGTGTCATTAACCATTGGTGAGTAGAGTCCCAGAGTCACCATCTAGGAGGTCGGTAGTTGTCGACTCGACTGAAGTTATTGGTTAGTGTTTCAGTTTGTTAACTATGTAGACCGAAAGTGACCAGGGAGCTATTAGCTCACTAGACCGTAAACCAGAATTTAATGTAAATCAAGTGGGCATCTATTAAAAACCCACAGATAACTGTAATAAGACCCTTCACACACATATTTCGCAAAACGCGCATCCCAAGCTAATCAAAAGACCATTCGAACGACACTGACGGACAAAAAGTTGACAGCCTGCGCAAAGAAAACAACTGCTCTAAAGCGTTCACCACACAGTAGTAAAAGTCAATCCGAAAATCAGAGGGACAAAATGACGACATGCTTCTGACTGGAATCCACTACAATGATGGAGCCGACTCTCCCGTTTGGACTGGTCTGACCTCGTAGGTAACTATGCACAATAGCCACGAACACGGCAGGACCCACACATGACCTCAAAGACAATTCAAACACACACACACACACGCTGATCAATATCGTCAGGGACCACCGGGATGAGAGAGCATTGCACAAACACATGCGCATAAATACTCACCTCACTTAAATCAAACATAAAACCCAACTTCCAACTAACCATAATATACGATGAAAAGCCCGTGTTGCTGTTTTCATTGCGCATGTTCATTTGGTTGTAAAAACCCTTGACAAAGGTGACCCAGAGTAACCGACCACAATCCAGACTGCCTGACGCTACTGACAATCTACGCGGAAGGAAATCCAGACCATAATTACTAAAACACGATTAATCGAGTTGTTGATTCATCTTCACAGACTTATAAGATGACTCTTGTGATAACACCTACCGACTGCAGCGAGGCATGAGGAAGCCAAACAGGCTAAAGTTTTCTCCAATGTGTGTCAGCGAACAGCCGGAAACCGAGTGTAACCCATCAGACCCAAAACACAGATCAAAGATGCACTAGGCTGACCGGTGGCAACTACTCTCGTCCAACGGGATAACAAGGGCCCATGGCCCTGGTCTTGAAGGATGTGACTTGTTCTAAAGTTAGTCGTCGGAAAACACACGCAATCAGCAGCGAAGGTGTGTAGAGTTGTGCAGTTCGGCTTGGGCCGTGGTGACTGCCGTCATCGCCGTTTGACCAAACCAAAAAATGCGCTGCGCGGTCTGGGGCGCAAGACCGTGTGACTATCATCAGACTCCAAACCGAGGTTGCCAAATCAAACATCAGGAATACGCATTTACTGTAAACTATGGTCTTTTGAGTAGTGGGCCACAAAGTTTAGTGCCATGTGCAGAACCGCTTCCTATCTGTGAATAGCTGTGAAGTTTCATTCTTACCGGGAATCCGGAGCACCTCGTCCCTTACTGATTATTAAAAAGAATATGGCTTTACACAGACGTCTGTGGAAAGGTTCTGCGTGACCATCCCGCGACTGCTGACCAATGTGTTCGGTACTGAAAAGCACGTTGAACCACACTAGTAACAGCAATAATGACAGCTCCAGGCAAGTTTTTGACTTGGTTGCTGTTTAGACTTGGCTGCGAGCAGTTAGGGGTGTTGTTGTATTTGGGAAAATAGAATCAAAAAGCATCCAGCACAACTTAGGGATTGACTGTGAACTACCACCTCCAGTCTTTAGTTCGGCGACTTATAATTTTATCCGCCTACTGAATTCCACGTGGCGGAACAATTGACAGCACACCCTAAAAGCTATACTCGCCAAAGCATCCCTGGCGTGACCACATCACGGTGGACTGCTTTACGATGGGGCGTATGAGAAATGAACCAACCGTCGTTGTATACCGTGTTCACAGTATTGCTTGTCCTGAAACGAAGGAGGGTTACTATTTTAAAGGTTGTATATTTCGTTGTGTTTGTAGTAGCGTGCAATTTTTGCTAGGCGTGTAACCCCAGTATTAGTCACATGGATAAAAAGACCGACTTTTCTTTACCTCAGCCTTTCTCCCGTTCACAGCCTCGTGAGTTGTCTGCTTGCTGCAAACCTTGTGAGATCAGAAAAGAGGCAAAAGCGTGTTCACCGCCGTTCAGTGAACACGACTCAAACTAACCGAAACGCTTGACAAAACAAACATGCAAAAGCCTTGTGATCGGGTCTGCAACATCATCTACCCGAAGTAATAAAGTCACATCTGCTTCATTCGAAGTTGATAATGTACACTGGTCCCAGGTAGTCACATTCAGCCTGTCCGAAACCCCCTTATGTGTTTGCCCAATTCACGGTTGGAAACATGTTTGTTTGGCTCAATCGTAATCGAGCAAGCACCGCACAAAGTAGGATGCTTCGGCCAGTGGGTTTACATAATAGCAGGAAACAGTGCTGGTCACCAACACTCCTTCCACCGAGCCAAAAAGGTGAGGACGCTCAATAGCTGAGGGACCCTTCCAAATGAAAAACAAACCTCAACAAGGGATATCCCGTGAATCACTACACACAGTGGCGCCAAACTGTGCTGAAGTGTCACAAAGGGAATTTAATTGAGAATAGTTTTGATTGCCTGACCACGTATGGTAGCAGTTAATCAATCTGTGTTTCTCCGGTCACCCAATTAATCCTTGCACCACCTTCCTCCAAACAGCTAGACTTCTAAGCTCACTGCCTCCCCCTACTATCCTTTCAATGCAGGATTGAGAGGAGTATGTAGATCACTAAGCTAACGCGGATCTTCCACATTATCACTACTCTATAAGGGCACCGGTAATGGATCTTCCGAACATTTCTCATCCATATTTATCCTACGTAACCACTTTGAGATGGCACAGACGATTTCACAACCCGACTAAACTGGTTGCTGCTCTTGTCTCATAGTCAATTGGTAAAATTCGACAACCAATTCCGCTATCGGGTGTCATGCCGGAAGCTTTCTAAAAACCCGAACATAATCACGCGAAGCTGACAATCCCATCTCACGGAATGTTAAATTTTAGGGATAGGAGACCCAAAAGACCTGCAACTGCGCCACTGAAAAACATGGAAAACCCGTACCGGAGGGGAACGTTGCCACAGTAACAATCACTTTCCTACATGTCATAAAAAAAACCAGTTAGAGTTCGAGATGAGACATGTGGATTAGGATGGGTTAATTTGTTTCTGGGCAAACAGTGTAGGTTGGAAAATCTGATTTGCTTTTCAAGGGAAAATGAGCAAGTCACGTGCTTCCCCTCTGGCTGAATAGAATAGTGCCCCTCAATTCTGGTTAAACCAATCGCGAACCTAGATACCTCCCCCAGACCCAGAAAGTGGTTTGGATACAAATGTCTACAATCAGGATGTGGCTGGTGCAAAAGCCCGTATTGTCATAAAACGTAGACATCGCGCGTTGGGTCTACCTAGTGTTTTGGCTAAATACTAACATTGCTTCATCGCTGCAAAACATCGGACGAAAGCTTTGTTCATAGATCTAGAGTACACACAGCGTAACTACTGGTGTTACGCGAGATAGTGGTCAGCTTATTAAATCAAATGAATTTTCCGGTCGCATTTCAATTTTCGACTGAAATTTCCCCGAGAGATGCTCAAAATCATGCACCGTATGGATAGATCATCAATCTTCGAAAAATTTGTTATTGGTCAATGAGGCACAGACCGTAGGCATAAAACTATTGAGACAATGTACACTTCTGCTGGTTAACGAGTACAGCTGAGCAAAGCATGTTGAGATGATTAACCTTTCTGTGCAACCCAACATATCATTTCAGACTGTTCAGTGTCACCATGCTTTTTCTGTGGGTGTTATTTAACATCCTATTACAGTGCTTTACCCCTCCAACGATGCGTCCTGAAACAAAACCTAACCGATCCGACCGCGCGGCGACTTACCGTTGCTCCTCAAATCAGTTTTGCTGAAACAGCATCACCCCTTAATTTCTGTCGAAACAAATGTGTATTTCCGAAGAGTCATGCTTGCCGGAGCGAGTGATCTTACGGAGTAATGTGCATTGAAGTTTTGATCACCGTCTGTCTGTGGATCTACGATTGGTATTTAATCAGTCATAGAATTACAAACAGCAAATCCCGAATCGTAATACGAACGTAAGTCGAGCTTGATTAGTTGGGTAGCAAAAAGCCCCCACAACCAACAAAAAGCTGGACGAATGTCAATCTACGGATGAAGCGTATCGCCGAGATAGTCTAGAGAAGGCAGTAAACTACTGCGTCTAGAACGAACACTTGGTCCAATCAAACGTGACAGTAATCCGTAGCAAGCGTAAATTCTTAACACAACGGATGTTGGATTTATGGAGTACGAAATATCTCACTTTCCAAGAAGCAGAGTGAGTGTAGTTCAGGTATCCGTGGAAGCGATTACTATTAGAAACAAGGTACTACGAATAGCTTCTTGCACCTACTACTAAGTCTGTTGGAAGGAACCAATACACTTAGACAGCAAGCATGCACAGAGAATACGTACAGCATTTAATTCGTTATGGTAAACTGAATTACTGGACGACCATGGACACAGAGCCAAAAAAAATAAATAATAAACAGACGCTTAGCTTGTAAGGAAATCTGTTGTTCCCGTTTAAAGACCACCCGCAGGCAATTTTTTTTTTTGCTTTTTCTAGGGCTGCGCGTGGCTGTACTGCGCAAAACTTTCTAAAAAATCCGAAGTTGGATTCGATGATTTCAATATGGAGAGAGGGTGAGCGTTCTCCAGAGAACCAAAGACGGGGAAGTGTGGTAGTAATCAGACATCGGAAAGAAAGCATTGTGAACAGCTGTGAACACGAGCGTTGTGCATTGGGCTAACGAGCGATGACCTTCTATAGATGACGTTATCCTCCCTATTATGACCATCCCACTGAAACGACCAACTTTACCCTTTTCCCTAAAGCGTCATCTGAATGCAGTACTCTACTGTTCAAGCCTAGCTTCCCCGAGGTCAGCATTTCACTTGCTCGGATCCAAGCTTCGCCGTCATCTGTTCCAGAACAGCATAGCTATTCTAATATTCTACAGCCATTGTCCTGAATAGTACCACATCAGGTACGGGTCAAAATAAATCCTGGGTGACCTAGTATCTTACACCATAGGCCGTCAATGCATAGCTCCCTTCCCAATCACCCCACTTAAAAGTCCACTGACAACCCTGCATTTACGCACCAATTTATCAGCTCCCGCCTCCAATGCGCAGCTACCTACCCCACCTCCCCGAATCATCGGTGGACGAAACTGTGGCAGTTAGAACCACTGTACGACAAGTACGCGGTTCCTACGGCTGATAATGATGATATGCCATAGTACTCAATAGTGTACACTTCGCAGTGTGATTAAGTGAGTGTACACTATTCAAACACAGTGAAAAATGCGTCTCGAGTGGTGCACATTATCGCCAGAGAATAACCGTGCGAAAGAGGATCATTCCTTGGTGAAACACACTCATTCGTAAATTAGGTTGGTATTAATTATCCCCTCTTTAAGAATAGATGGAAGAGAAGGGTACCAAGCAGTGATGTTACGTACGGGGAGAAAATGGTTACAGAAAGCACACTCGTCTTTCGAAGCCAGCAACTAAGAGTTGCCCGAATTTCAGCCACAATATAACACAAACTCCGGAGCATAGGATGTGGGAACATTGTAAAATCATTTCACAGATAGTTAAGAAGAATGTCATAATGGAATAAAGAGATAACCAACAGCTTGAAGATTACCGATTCATGAAAAACGGGAGAGTTTTTCTAAGCCTTATTGGCCAATTTAAGGCTATGGATGGCATTTGGAATGCACACATTTGTAAAGGTGCTATAAAATGGGAAGACCGTCCGTAGAAAGCGGAAAAGCAGGTGGTCGTACACCGAATATATTAACTGACGTTTCGACCACCGGGGACAGAGTTTATCAAGTGACAAACGGTCGAGACATCGGACAGTTTAACTCGATAAGTTCAGTGTGCAATGAACATCACTCCCATTATAAACCTACATCCAACAGCGTCCGAACTCACCCCATCTTCCCGAACTCAGTCCAGGGAAGGTCATGTTAGCTGCTTGCATACTTGAGGCAAGGTAGAAAGCCACGAACCAAAAAAGCAACCGATCAATCAAAAATACAACGTCCGTCACCCGCCTGTGATTTGCTCATTACCAAACACAGAGGACCGTCGTAAACTTGGCTTCTTCCACTCAAAAAGACGGATGCTACCTCAGAGTGGAGGCGTTCAAATCGTTTCGGTCACGTCACCTCAGTGAGAGGGGACGCACAACAATGTAACTCCACGTTGCAATGGATTCCCAGGGGCTTAATATTTCTCCATACATTGTTTTGTGTAACTCAGAGCCCATACTATGAGAAAACGCTGGGCTTCAGTCGCGGTTAGTATCCTCAAACCCTACCTCTATTGTTTACATTCAACTTTCATTGTAAACAAGTTACCAACAGGGAACCTACAAAAAACTCAACCAAGGACCAAAAGAAACGTACTTGCAGAATTCCTACAATGGCAAGCAAGGAACAAAATAGCATTCCTTTTTTGTTTACATGCAACACAGTTCCCATAGGAAACACGAAGGTTGCGATACTGCCAACTTTGTCCAGTATATTAATCATGATCAATAATCACTTATTGAAGCAACAGGAAAACAATGATCAACCAAATACGATAGTCTACTGGAAGGTTTGCCAAGTGGATAAGAACGCTGGCGGCCCTCGTCCTGATAATCTCCAAACATGTCGTCTCAGAAGACATTACAAAACACTGAATACTTCGCCTAGATTATTGCTCAACATGGAGAAGTAACGTTGTGTTCCGTCCATACAATGCACCCGAATAACGTTCGAACTGAAACGTACCATAAGCGAGACTCAGCAGGCATTCAGTTGAGCTTCGTGCTGAGACAAAATCAGTTTGCAAAGGTGTGTAGTTTGCGTATAAGTTGTGATCAAATAGAACATAAGGTTGATAGAACCTCGGGGACCACGCCTAGCCCAAGAAGGGTGAAATCGGTCGTGGGCTTCCGAAGGGTTTTAAGTAGTCTTATGAGTGGCGTGTGGAGTCTAGAGCCTAATAACATATAACAAATACACGTTCACAGGGACAACGATTATCGGAATCGCTCATCTATTATTACCAGGAGGATACTCACTGATCATGCTCTCTTTTATAAGCACGTAAATTGAAAAAAAAAATCTAGCCAAATGGCTCGCTGAGTCATCATACACAGCGATTCAGACACCAGAATCTGTGATGAACGCGAGAATTTCGACACCCTTTATGAAAACACCGAAGTTAGTAAAACGGATGGACGAACTGGAAATCAGTTTGCGTATCCCCCCGAAACACCTGAACCGCAGTGTGGTGTACAAGTAACACGGCTACGAAAGTAAGCTAGAAATCATTATGCGAGTTTTAGAGCAGGGTAAGTGCGACCGGTACCATACACGAACAGAATGGTGAAACATACCGACTGCTCGTGGAGCGTTTGGATCAAGGTGCATAAGGCCGGTAGAACGAAGACCCGCGGGAGGACTAAGGAACCAATCAGAACGCTTCTGTAGCCGCTCTAGCTGCCTGCGTTTGACAGAGTTGAAACATGCAATCTGTGGTGTACCATGACGCGCCAGAGCCTGAAACAGATGGACGGAACATTAACTATGAAAAACATACATTCATCGGCACAGAAATCTGACGAGATAAAACGGACAAAACAGACTGAGAGTCCTGGAAAACCGATGGTATCGAAACTGTCCGGTAAGTGGACGACGGCGAAAACGTACGAAGCTTCATATTAAGGGCCCGCCCAGTCTGTTTTGCTCAGGAAAAATTTAAGAAACATCTCGACTAGCGCTAAAAAATATCACTGTTTTTTATACTATAATCACCCACGAGACCTCCGAAAGGTCGTTCTCCGTTATAGTCTGCAACAAGCATCCTGTGCCAGACTCACGCAGTGATTTTATCAATAGAAGGAGGCAACTTCACTCCCGAAGAAAGACCACAAAACCCAAGACCTATAGGGAAATACAGCAAAAACTACGTTTCACTGGCAGGATTGCAGTTTTGAACAACGTACGTTTGGGATCGTTTCTGAGCCACATAGAACTTGATGTTGATTACCATCATCTTGTACGCTAGTGAATAAAAGATCACTATCGAAAGCATTGCTTCAAATTGACGCTCGGCAACAAGGTAGTCAATTTTGGCCACAATTGATTTTGAAGGGGAGTATCCCTACCTAGTGTCCCCATCAGTGGCAAACGGTGCAAAGAAGCGGCCTCATTTCCTTAAGGGAAACGATCAGGAACAACTGAAATGAACGCATCCAAGTATCATGTCGGAGTAGGACGCCATCAGCAAGATAAACCCAGTCCTTTGTGAACCCCATCATGCAGACGCCCAGTGCACACGGATACGAACTCTAGACTGGCAATCTTGCTAGGATGTAATAGCACAACTGGGATCGGTTGCGGCCCGCGTCTTGTGGAGGTATCCAACCGTGTGTAATTAAAATCACTCCGGCCTTAGTAAGAGAAGCAAGCCGCTTGCGTTTCAAGTCTGTTCCCAGCCAGCTTTTCGCCATTGAGGGTTTGGGATGGAAAAAAACGATTTCTTTGGTAGACGGCAGGTGCATGTGCGTAGCACATGCCCCAACCCCCTCAGCCAGATAAGTTCTATTCGCTATTTGACCAATTGGGACTGAGTACAAAGCACTGGGTTATGCATCATTTCTATCAGCACACGCTGCAGTCACCTGACCTCTGTTTTGGCACGAAAGCATCGGAAATCGAATGTCAGAAAACAGAATACAAGCAATCTTTCGGAGCTTGGTCAACTACACATGCACCTTTTTTTACTTCATCGTAAGGCCAACATCTACATGTGATACGGTTTCCGCAGAAGTAAGTAAAGCAAAAGTAAATTTCAAAAATTTTCGGCAATGTGACGTAAATCAGGAACGGAAGCTCATAATCGAAGCAAATCTATTTTGGGATAGTTCTTTAGATGGTCAGACGGCTAGCTGATGTCGATTTTAGATAATGTAGGAATGCAAAATGAATGGAGATTCTGATGGGAGTACTTTGAACTATGAATCAAGGTGAGCAAGAAAACACAAATGATGCTGTTCAGGCCATCGATTAACTGGATTGACAACCAAAAATTGTATTCGAAATTGAAAGTGATTCAGATATGTTGCATTACATTTACACAGACAGATCAACTCAGGGATTATTGAATATTCTGTTTTAGAAATTTGACCACGTAGTGGTCTTCAATCAGTGCCCAGAAAAAAGGTCAACTTTCTAGGAGGTCGGGAAGAGTTGTTATAAGGCCGACAATGGATCCGCTGTTTGCGCCTCCAAAATGGTTAAGATTTCAGCAACAGAACGATGACACACTGGGTGCAAGAAGATTCATGCTTTCTACACGGTCTACGTAGGTCCGAAACAGGATTCGGGTAGAAAACACCTCCGTGACCAAGAAAAACGCATATCTACATATAAAACAGGAGCAGTAAGAGAACTTAGAGTATCCCATGAACAAACAAATAAGAAATGCGCCAGTGAATTGTCATTTATAACAACAGGATAAACCGAAAAGTGCTGTGAGCAAACAAGAATAAAACACAATGCAATCATGATAGCTGCGTCTTCTGGGTTTGGATTCCTAATTGATTGGCAATGGAATTGATAATCGCAGAGTTGCTGAAATATAGCAGTACTCCGGTACAAAAAAAGTTTCTCTCTTGTGGAGAAATCAACCAAGGGTAAAGAAGTTTCTAGGAGTCAACCAAGTGTTTTTTTTTCCTGGGAGCTTATATAAGCGGAAAATTGGCTCTCCGGGAGGCACTTGTACCGTATTTAAAACAGTAAATCACGATAAATCACGAGTTCTCAGACAGCGCAACTATGCTAATTAAGGTTTGTGCTTATGGCGCTCTTCAAGTCATGGACAAAAACACCAACCTTAGTTTGTAGCTGCTCCCCGTTTGTTTGTCGAACCGGCTGGTCCGGAACTCGGAATCTGAAAGGACTGGTTTGTCCAGAGGTAGCTTTGGAAGGAGGGAAGTCCATAGTCTGAGGTTTGGAATCAGGTAGATGATAAGGACGTAACGGAGTAGTCGTAACACAAGTTCTCTTTTCCGATAACTGCTGAATGGCGTTGTTGGATGAGTTTGGGGAAGCTGGAAAAAGAGAAAAGTATAGAAAAATGGAAACAGCTAAAACATTGGGAGTATCACAGATTCCTTCTCCGTCCGTAGAATACTCGTGAGCCCCCACTGGGTGGATCAACTGAAAGTGCACAGCAAAAGTGGCTTCCTCTAATCGGGAGAAGTTTCAACATTCTAGCAAAAAAAATAAGCTTTTCCAGGTGGTCCCTAGGGAGATGAGCATAGGTATCCGCAGTAGCCGCGGTATCCAGTTAAATGCAAGTGCCAGGAAACTAGCTGATGGGAGTGAAAACTTCGAAAACATAGACAGAAGCCAGCGAGTGAGTGATAACAATAGTCGTTGCACGTGACTGATGTTTTTTAAGCATTTGAACACTAGTTAGGACGATTTTCATGAAAGTGACCAACCCCAATGATCATTCTGACGAGAAAAGAAGTTACAACTTTTCGGCGAAATTTAAAGCGTTAGATATGTATGTCAAGCATATAGTTACGTCGTGTTTCGCTCGATCATGATAAGGCGTTAACGGAGCAACAAATGACTGACCCTGCTACACCCACCAGAAGAATGCAGTCACCATCAGGCTGCTTACATACATCCTACTTGCACAATTACTATCTTCCAATCAAAGTCTTGTTGGTTTAAGCTCACCAGATTCTTCAGGAAAAGCTGAGAACAACTGCTTGACTGCTCCTAAGCAGTTACTTTCCCCGACAAATTCAACGCACTGACTGAACTGGGACATTAACAATAGTTCGCTCTCCACTTACATATTTGCACCACCTGGACAAACAGTGAAACAGGTGTTCTGAAGTTGATATGCGGACAGCACAAAAAGAATTACCAGTGTATTGAACTGTATGTTAGTCTGGCAAACGTACTAACGATATTAACACAACGCACTGCAACATTGGCGGCCTAGCAAGTGCCGCGGTGTGTATATACCGTAGGACGCGTAGCGGTCGTTATAATTTACATTAGAGACAAGCGGATAAGCAGACAAATCATCGAACAGGCGGGCAGTAGTTTGGTTACAAAGTTCCAAACCAACATGTTAAAAACGAATTCGGCCGAATTCGGCTGAGGATTAGAACAAAGTCGGTCATTTGAATTTTCTTAGTTTGTCTGTTGCGCAACCGGGCAAACATTCCACAATCCGCGCATTCATCGGTCGATGATTAAGGCGACCTTTGGAAACCTATGTTGTATAAGAACATACGAAAGGTAGGTGTCATGTCATTTAGGTGAACCACAATAGGGGAAAAAGCAAATCCGGGAACATTAGAGCACCTTAGACGGTGCAATGACTGCACTTGAATGTCCTGTTCGCCAACACTCTCTAGCGGCTTCAGTAGGGCGAGAATTGTGTCGCGTTGAGAGCAATTACACGTGGTAATTCAGGCAGCGCCGCAGATAAGGCGCATTATGGAAGAAGCTTCCAATACCGAACAGAAAGGTCCACCAGTCAGTTCACTTCCACTTGGTCTGTAGCAACGATGACGCAGATCGGCAGTTATTGGTGAAGTAAAAGATGAAGCAGGGTTAACATAATTCTATCTTACGAGGGCAAAATCTTCCTTGAAGCAAACAAGATGTCAGTTTGTTTTCACAAGCATGTTTGTCCAAAAATTGGCGTCAAGAACTGTCGTCCGTTATGAAACTCCCTGGTGGCTCTCTAACAGACTGCCAAATAGACTCAAGTGCCTCAGTCCAAGAGCCGGTTGATCTTGACTGTATGGATGATCCCATTCTGAGCAATAAATTAAGTCAAGAGTGGCCAAGTACAGTAGTGAAAGTGCCTTCATAAATTTGTGTCATCATTCAAGGGACCATCTATATATCCACGCTTCTGAGCCTTCATAGGCGAAACCAACAACTGCGGTTTGTAGGCACGTCCGAGATTCGTTACGCCTCAAAAACATATTCGAAGCGCAACAGCAGAAGATACTGCGTAAGCTGGCTAACTGTATCGTTCAGCTGCAGCACCCTTTCGGTGCCTAACTGCCATGCCACCAGAAGGAAGCACGAGGGCTGAGATACTGCCGGGTTGCCCAAGCCTAGACAGGGGAAGTCGAGGGGGCAGAGGTCGGGTTCGAACCACGGACCTTCCGGTTAATAAATTCGCGCTCTAACCACTGAGCCATCTCGCCACCTGGCTAACAGTAAGACTCAGTCGCAACTTTGTCAACAGCAAACACTACTTCATTGTTGTGATCACTGGATAGCGGCATCCTATAAGCACTCTCTCACTTTCGCTCTCTTAACACCGACAACTTTAACATCATATCACGCACTTAATGGAGTTTACAAAGAATTTTAGACATTATCGTGAGCTGAAGTGTGTTGTGGTATTAAAATCAAGGAAACATTTTTACTTTGACCGCCTGGTACTTTCATACTTGTCAAGTTCCACCCTGGAAAGGACATGTTAATGAAAACTAAAGATGGTAAACGCCAAAGAGTCCGGGAAAATTAATCACGAGAAGGCTGGCTAGGTAACACTTCGATGTAATCGGACTAGAACTGGGATACTGACGAAAAGTCAGCCTGCTTATCTAAACGATTATCGACCCTCAATGAGAATCCGCTAATCATAGCGACTGGAATTAAATCAGATATTTAGGGCGAAACTACGATCGGATCGCGAACAAATCAGTCACGCGAAGCCTTCCGCTCGTGGCTTGATGAGTACCAACTAAGAAGAATCTTTTATGGGTAGAGTTTGCGGAATCCAACAACAGCTTCAATATGGATTCATGATGAATCATTGACGTAAGCCTAAGTAGGCATTCCATGAGACCGGTTTCTACCAGACAATACGTTCCTTTTCAGTACATCAAGAAACCTCCAACAGTGACCGATAGTAAACGATCACAGTCCGGTGATCGATGACCGGACAGCTTCCGAAATGACGCCGGAATAAGCACAAAAAAGAGAATACTACAACTGCCTGCAGGAATTTGGAAATTGCACGACTTTCAAGTGAAGTATGGTAAATTTAGCGAGGTATTTGGATGAAACTGTGTATAACAGCAGTAGCAAAATGAATGTTTTTCCATTAAAAACTTTGCATTTTCCATTGGTTACCTTTCCCAAGAGCAACTGCCTTTGCTCGGCTCCTTCGAGTGGTTTCTCAAGAACAAGTCTGTCATGTATTTGGTTCTTTATTTGGTTACATTACTGGAGGCCTTTTCCAATCATGTTCAGCTGAAACACGACCATCGTCGCACACCAAAGCACGTCCATCATATGATTCAATTGACTGGTCCAACCTAGGTTACTGCGTGATTTCGCATCGTGCATCCTAACTGAAGTCTTCCACTGGAAGTTATGAAGCGGAATCTACCCATTGCGTCAGCGAGCCCAAGTCCCTTTACACCATCCGAACTATTGCACGAGATGTACCCGAATTTCTAGGATTCCTGGGTAGTTTCACTGCGGAACTAACTCGATGGAATTCGACTGCAACAATGAAACAATCTCCATCTCAAACACTGACTTAAAGAAGCTTTATGCTTCCACACCACCTGTCGTAACCATATGTTCACTGAACCACACGTAGTCACGACTTTAATATTGGTGGCAGACATGTAGTCAATCTTTATCGACTCATCTGAGCAGCAGTTCGAAACACTGCACGCAGCATTGAGTAGTAAAATCAGCAAGCTTGATAATACAATGTGTTGTGCTTTGTTTTACCCTACGTGGGTTTCATATCCAGCTACGATTTCGTAGAATGCAGTCAAACGGCAGAATGCGAAAGTGCACAATGACCTAGGTTGTATTGATCGACCGGAGCATAAAGCAGGCATGCTTCATTATAATTTCAGGTCCAGACCTTGAAAGTACCACTTGTCTAGCGTCACATATTCGCCAAATGACTTCAGTAGAACAAAGTTACCGGCGGAACACATACTAAAATCTTAGCCGAAATGCGTAACGCTCACACCAACGGTCAACGGCCTACGTACACTCCTCGGGGAATCGTAAGTGGGACGATAGGTAAGGGACACTGAAAAACTAATCTGAGCACTTTTTTCCATGGCATACTACCCAGTTGTTCCAATGGGCTATCTTAAACAAACAAACGCAATGTCGGCACACCAAGATAAGATGTTTGGGTGAATGCGGATAGTTCCGTCACGAATCTGCCAAACCCCAAGTGTTTTTGTCCCAGAGTACAAGTGGTTAAAAGTCGGAAAACAGCGTATTTGAGTCTAAACAGTCTCAACGGGAAAAACGTTCACTAATTATACAAGTAACACCGTACACCCAGAAAACCAACTGACCCACCGATTCCCAATTCCATTCAATCCGTTTTCACCCACCATTAGGAGGTGGGACGCCGTTTGAAAACCACCGTCGCATCAACCTGGTAGCGAAGTGTGAGAGTCATTACCGGCAAACTCAGCTGCGATGGTCATTGCCCTATCCCTGGATGGGGACCCCGAGACGGGCCACATCAATGGTTAGACACATTGTCAGACATGGCCCAGTCGCGCTCTCAATGGCTCTTGTGTATCCAAGCTATTGTTTTCAATGCATAGTCCCCTTCCTAATTCCCCCACTTAAAAGTCCACTGACAGTGCTGTATTTACGCACCAATTTATCAGCTCCCGCCTCCAGTGAGCAGCTAACTACTCCATCTTCCCAAATCATCGGTGGACAAAACTGTAGCAGCTAGAACCACTGCACGACAAGTACAGTGGTTCTTACAGCTGATAATGATGATGATGATGATGATGACCATTAGGTGTCAGTACCCTAGAACATAGTAACATGATTTTGAAGGTGGCTATAAGAAAATACACACGCACACTCAATAGTCCATAAAAATGCAATCATATACAAGAAATACTTAGGCAATCATTCGAAACGGCACAAAAGTAGCGTCACGGTTTCGCTTTGAATAATGGAAGAGGAACGTGATATATCCGAAAATCTAAGCTTGTGGAAAGCCTGCCTTACATGATATAACAAGAGCAAACTAGAGTCTGTTGGTTTTCGACATCGTGAAGCTCAAGGCTGACCTTCTACGAATTTTGTAAACAGTGGTTTTAATCACGAATTTGCTGCATTACATCCACATAAGCAGCAGGCTTTGGTAAGTCTGACTGACCAAAGCATTGATGCCGGAGTTGCCTCATCCTCATCGGACTAAACACCTGAATCGTTATCAGGTATTTCTACCATTACCATGTTTTCACTGAAGGTATTGCCATCCCGCAGTTCCTCATCCACTTAATGTGTACTTCCGCGGTCGAAATCATCCATGCAAGTTCCATGTCATCAAATGCAACACTTGGTTACGATTTTAGGCACATTATCTGAGGTAATCTGGATTTATACCATTAATCCAACATGAAAAATAACCTGTCGTTTTACACACCTTTTCTGGTCAAGCAAAAAGTTAAAAGCCATCCACATTAGTTCCAACCAGGCAACACACAGAACGTAGTGGCAACGAAAACAAACCTAGGTTCAGCGGCTTGGTAAGACGGACCTACAATAAAATGAGTGATTTCAATGTGGTTACTGTTCACTGGCTAGTCAGTCTTTGCAGTTTTTCCTGAAAAATAATACGCACATAAACCTATATAATGATACATATTTATCTGATATCATGCTACCACAAACTCACAAGTCGGAGTGCTCAATGCCATTAGGTGAAAAATGATCGTCCGTGAGAACGCGCATTTATATCTTGTCTCTGGGTCTTGCCTGGACCACCGGGGAGTCCTCAGCCCCTAAGATTTCAATGATATGTCCACGGATAACATTGGATCCCCACTGCTTCTTCAGGCTTCAGCACGTCTCAAAACATATTCACAATGGAATATTCACAACCGCTTCAGTGCCAAACCGGGTGAAGAAAAAAACGCGCTGGTTTTCTAGGCGTAAACCCTCAAACGTTCGAAACAAAATTCTCATATATGTGGATATACACAAGTGCCAACAACCATCGTTCTATTTAGTTCATACGTGAAGTTGTACTTAACCAGGGGAAGCGAAGCAGTGGGAAACTATTATGGGCTCACAGAAGCTCACCAGAACGACGTGCATCGCGATTAGAACAGAAGGGAGACGGGGTCTATGAAGTTAAAATTTCAGCGACTTAAACCATTATGTTGCGGTGACGCGATAGACCAGAGTACTCATCTTCTGGAGGTAATGGGAAAATTACTGAAACAAACTATATTCAGGCGTAATGTCATGCCAGCGTTTCTTGAGCGGTGGGAATGAGATTTATAGGAGCACGCCACACGGTTCGATCCCTAGTGATAACCATCCTCAGCTATATCCATTAAATGCTGGCTTCGAAAATGCACCGTGATCTCTTCTACAAGCGGATAAACGCAACGAGCCGAGATAGATCATTGGTTAAGGCACCAAATTACTAACCGGAAGGTCCGTGGTTCGAGCCTAACACGGGCATTTCGACTGCTCCTGTCTAGGCTTGGGCCACCTGGTAGCTGGCTACCAAAAGCTGAACACTTACTTATTTGCTTAATATACGCAAAGTTAATGCATATTTACAGAACTCACTATAGTTGAAGTCAGAAATTCTAACACATATCGTCTTGTTGACTACAGCTGTGATTAGCATGGTTTCGTCAAATGAGTGCACACGGTCTCATGAATGATTCATATTCAACGACCTCCCCAACAAGGAAAAACACCCCAATCCAGAACACATCTTGTTCCTCCCTACATCGAAGGAGCAAATACCATAGCAACTGATCAGGTTCACTAAACGAGATCGGTCTAAAAAGGGTTTGTATTTAAAGCCCTGTCAGTGAACTCAGATCCGTTGAGAAATGCCGTTCCATTAAACCAGGAGCCCGAGTGACATCTGTCGTCGGCGACACTGGAAGAAATGACCTAAAGGCGAGCCACGTACAACGCATAGTTATTTCTGAATCTACTAAAACGAATTGGAACCATACGAGTTCAGTGAATTTGCTAGAACATTGTTCCCAATGCGTGACTAACCCGATCCGCTGTTCCCCCTATCAGTAGTTAAAGAGACTGGCCAACGAAGTGGACTGAAGTGTAAGTAGGAAACTCTAAATTATTCAGCCGGTTAGAGTAGGACAAAGTTCCAAATAACCAACACAGAGGGTGAAATAAAAAAGGACCTATTTACCTGCGGATAAGATCACAGGTTGCTGGTGTATTGTGTCTATCGTTTGGATGCTGCCTCTTCGAGGAAGGATGGGTGTGGAAGTAACACTGGATTTTGCTTGCATCACAGTGACACCGGGGGCGTTGATTGCCTGCGCAGGTCCGGAATAGGCATGATGCCGTGGGCTGTGATGACGAGGATCGTCGCAAACCCCACCCGACTGGGTAATCGCACAATCGCAACCGTGAGATGAATTATCCACCAGTCGTGAGGTTTCACTAGAGCACGAGACTTTTTTAACATTAGTGTTGCGCGAGCAAGTAGCTTCCCAATTGGTATTCTCAAACACGTCTTTGGATACCGCTGTAAATGTTGCAACCAATAGTGATAGTGGTGATAAAGACATTAAATTTCGCTGTGCTGGTCACAGATTAAAGCAAATTAGAGTGTGAAGACGTAACTCCACGGCAATGCAAAACGGACTGCAGTTATTACTATACAGGGAGATCATGTGAAGAGTGAAAACTGATAAACGCAATTCTAGAGCAGCGGTAACAATTTAAGTGTGGATTTGAGCCATGATCCATAACTGTCCTGTATTCGGGTGTTGCAGATCCTTATCCTTGTCCCAAACCGATACTGGAACGTTAACCGTGAACGTAGAGTTGGAAGCATTGAATCACAGTCATGCCGCGTAGATGGTATTTCGCCAAGCGCGGGCAAGGTATTCCTGAATAAGGTTCACCAAATCTCCGTTTAAACCCGGTAAGTGGGAGTGAAATCTAAGTTTGCCACCGAAATCAACCAAGGACAACAGTTGCGGGCTACCGACAGTCAAACCCTCCAACATTGTTATAAGATCATCCACCGATGGGTGGAGCATGTGTGCATGAAAAAAAACCGAGACAGTTTCCAAACATTAGATACGTGCATCATGCACAGCTTCGGAATATTGTTTCAAGGCTCGATAGTCCGGATCGCTACATTCTAGTCATAAGAGTTCAACAACGGGGCGAGTGATTGAACCATTTGTTAGCAGAGGACTAACTACCTAGTGCCCAATGTACAGGCAATATACGTGGCGATATTTTTCGCACAAAAGCGACATCGCTCCTACAACCCATTGGTAATCACGAACTGATTGCTTCCTTATGTTCATAAGCCACTTTACACCTGGACGACTCAAAAACAGCACAATGTCAGCAAACCAAGGGGTCAGAGGTCCGGTTCCTGCCTGCAATGTTGTATTTCTCCCTGGATGAGTAAGCATATCCCCTTCCTCTTTTTTTCCCAGTTGAACTGATGCTCACCGGATGGCACTGGACTGCACAAGTTACGGAAATCAATCAAGAGTGATGCAATTAGTTTCTAGATTGTCGCTCACAGCGTTACTGTATAGCTAATTGTGTGAACTTGGTGAGCAGATGCGTCTAGCAGTAAACGTCCACGACAGTCCGACCAACAACTAAGCTCTCCGGTCCGATTTGGTTGCAGCCATTGTACCCGCTCCGCGATAAATGCGCAAAGTAGTCACAATAAACGCGCTTTTGGTAAATGGATGTCAGGTAAAACACAGGACGCAGAAGAATAACAGGTAGAAACAGAAATAACAGATAGGGCCATTACAAACACCAAGAGCGAGTTTGAACTGCAGATCCCTCGCTCGATGGCTCTCGTCCTTATCTTCCACTGAAATCGAGCTGTGAAACGTGTAGCGCAAAGATTGCGTTCAGTGGACAGCACAAGCTTCCTAATGGAAGTGTGTACGCTGAAGAAAGACACTGAAGAGAGTTGGAGGCTCGTTGGTGGCACAGAAAGTAGCGGAAACTCGGCACGCAAAACAAACCAGTTAAACCAAGTTTCACATCTGAAAAGAATGGCACGTTGAAACTGACGTCTAAGAATACAATTATAGACCGGAGGCTCACCGTCGCGAATCAAATGGAATCCGTGTTTCTTGCCTTCTTCGAGTAGGAGCCGCATGAAAAGTCGGACCGATTTCTCACCTGGAAATTCATGGGCAAAAGAGTTACGAAACACAGATCAACAATTCGCACTTTTACAACCGTCAGCCTTACACTGAACGGTAGCCAATGGCGAAATGTTAAATTACTTTCGACATTTTTAACACTCAAGCCCACTAGGTAAAGTCGGAATAACCAAGATAGCGCGAGATAGCTCAGTCGCTAAGGCGCTAAGTTACTGACCAGAAAGTTGGTGGTTCGAACCCAACCTCAGTACCTCGACTGTTCCTGTTTAGGCTTGGGCAACCTGGCAGTATCTCAGCCAACGTACTTGTTTCGGATGGCGTGGCCGCTACGCACCACAAGGGTGTTACACGTGAATAATTTTTTGGACAAAAGTCGAACAAGAATTAACGAGACGTTCGCTACAGTGCTAGAAACCGAGCAATTTTCCGTAGTATGTATTATGGTGACCAATTGAGATATTAAGCCAGGTTCCACCCTGGTATATACCAAAGAAACCGCATGAAAAAAACAAAATCACAGAAAGTCACTAAGCGCCCCAGTCGGATACACACTTAAAACCCATCTTCAAGTGAACGGTTCTATCCCGGAGGGTAGCAGACCGATATTTTGTTTCGCAAAATATTGTGTTTCCGACTAAAATGTGTTGGCTAGCTAGCGGGAGCACTATCCGCGGATCGCGGAAGTCGCACACAGAGTAACTGATGGATATATACGCATTAGTCCGATATCCTCCGAGTAGGCAATTTGTTGTGCAGGTATATGTCACTTACTCTCTCTGCACTGGCTAGATTGAGATAACAAAATAATAATGATGCAATGACAGAATCGAAAGCCCGTTGTTGTGATATCGGTTGATTTCTGCCTTCAGGATGGAAAAGGGTAGTTCAGTTCCACTGTAAAACGTTTGGAGTTCAGTTCTCTTTCTCAAACAGGGATTATGTGCGTGTGCACATGGTAATTCACCTCAATCCAACCTATGGTGGCCTACCAAAAAAGGATCTCACTTAGAGTACGGGGAGTAGTAGTGACGCTGTAATTCTGCGATATCGGTGACGGGGTATGGCAACAGGTTGGGTGACTGCTGGACTCCCGGGCATGGTACCTTAACGTAGATTAGACATTGGAGCAAACCTCTACTACTTCATTTTCACGCCATGTCCAGCCAAATTACGCGCAACTGGTGGGTTTGTATCAAAATTTCGGTCGGGTGCCCAAGGCAGTGACCTTACCAGGAACCAATCAAAATAATTCTGTACGGACAACCGGATGGTTCCACTCTACAATGATTCGTTCACATGTTTTCTTGCCCCTGTGGAAAGCAGGGATGTTTGGTTCATATAAGATAGCACTGTGGCATTGTACGGTCGTCTTCTTTAGATCGGTTAGCTGCAGACCACCGTCAGAACTGCTGAAGTCAAAGGAAGGCAGAAAAGTGGTATGGGACAAACTACTCTAAATTCGTTGAAAGCATCATCGATTTCGCCCTGTTCGAGACATATGACACACACGTAGTCAGATACAAGGGACTCCACAGGGTCTCCCGTTCCACTAATTCCAACGGACAGGGGTTCCGAAAATGAGCTATCGATTAAACTATGTTCAAATGAGCTACTGATTCTCCTAAGACCTACCTGATTAACCCCAAACAACACGAAGTCTGCTAATTTGGAACAACTGTCCTACACCACTTACACCAAGTGAGAGAAATTTTATTGAACATCTTCGCAGAGGAAGCTCGAGGCAATCTGTGTGCCGCATATCATTCAGAAAGAAATCAACATGGTATGTAGTACGACGGGTACCACAAAGTCTCCGGTTTCAACGCTTGCAATGTGCGAATGAGCACAAAAAAGACAAAATACTCTTATGGGATTCAGAATACAGCCAATCAGTACTACCGAGAGCGGAAATGATATGTATACTTATTCACTGTAGAGTCTGGAGATTGGGTTGCGAAACAGTCATGCAGGTGATTTGTGGAGCAGCACTCTAAGGACACTTTAAACGCCGATGAAATCCTCGATAAATTAAAAGGAGTGTTTTCCGATAGAATCCAAACTGAGAACAAAAATGCGATATAAATATCCTGAATCAGTGGTCTTGCCCTGGATACATCTAAAACGTAAATGCTCCCTCAACAGTTCGTTCGATTAGGGAGAAGACTACAAATGGCGGAAAGTTGAATTCCACATTGCTAAAGATCGCGCGAATAGGGGATACCTCCTCCAACTGATCCACCAACCTATACGATTCGTAGTGGAACGCGATCGTCACAACATTGCAGAACGCCTGCAGCTCCGACCGAGGCACGAAACAGCTAGTTTTAATCATCATCAGAGATAGCAACTTGAGTGTTAACACAGATGCTTCACTGTCGTACAACCACAATATTTATTTAATTATAATTAAAGTCTTAGAGTGAAAAGAACGGAAAACAGCGGGTGAGGGAGGGACCTAGTACTGGTCTATCACAAACATTCTGAGCTGCCTACATCTACAAAGGCTCAATCAGACAATCTGGGAAGAAACTGACACCACGAACCCAACTGGCATCGATCAGTTGCTATTTCTTGCAATGTCTCCAGTGAAGCGCAGGAGGGGTCACGGAGACCTCATACTGGAAGGTGGACCGCAGAAGTAAAACCCAAGCTCTTCGTAATCTCTTTTACGCTCTTCTGTCAATTCATACGCTTTCCACCTCACCGTTTCTGTCATTGTAAAGGAGGCACGGAGAACAACACTCGTCTCGTTAGACAGCGTATCGGCAAGCGCAGCACACGGCCGAGCCACCGCAGTTGATGATGCTGGATATTTTCCACGACTGAAGTATCCACCTCACAACCAAGGACCTGTTATCTAATTACCTCGTTACGAATTCCTTGACGCCATCCAACAACAGCAACGCTTCTGAGGCATCGGTAGTTAAAAACCTGAAGACGCCTCATATAATCCGTCGGCAGAGACCACGTCTCGCAACCGTACATTAATATAGCCCTTACTGCAGCCTGCTACACGTGGCCCTTGAGCCTCAGTGATTCACCTTTTTGACGCCACAGCTGATGCAAATTAGCAGACGTGATTCGGGCCTTCGGGAGTCGTACACTAACATCATCAGACACACTTCCGTCAGAGTTAATTCAACTACTGAGGTATGTAAAATTCTCCAAAACCTTCAGTGCCTCTTCTTGAATTGTAAGGAACACGTTCAGAGACTGCATGTTCTGCGCAAGACGCATGCCTTGGTATGGTGGTATGGTTGTGGTCAGATTATTCAACAGGGCTTGTGCTTTGCCCTCATCTTTAGAAATAAGAACTACGTCGTCTGCGTACCCCATTTCGACAAGAGGCTTGCCAGCAACGATTTGAACACAGAAGTTTTGAAGACCAACCAGCGTTCGCCTCGTTATTTCGTCAACGACGAAGCTGAACAAGAACGGAGAGTGTGCATCCTTGTCGGATAAATCCTTTTTTGGGAAGCTCCTAAAAAGCTCACCATACACTCACGCACCTAATAGTGTGAATATAGGGACCAGATTATGTTTACAAACTTCTGGGGCATACCCTGTCGAGCGAGTGTGGTTAACAGCACTAGTCGGTCGACAGAATGGAACGCACCCTTGAAATCAAGGAACACCATGATTGTGGGTCGTCTGTACGGAGGGCGTTGCTCTAACAGCTGACAGAGTGTGAAGATGTGGTCGACGCAGCCTATACCTGGTCGAAATCCCGTTTGATGTTCACACATCAAACTTTCGCGTGCCACCGTAAAACGACGAAGAATTAGTGACGCCAGAAGCCTTGTCACAGGAGTCAAACTAACACCTCTATATCCATTGCGAGTACCTTTTTTGAAAATGGGTATTATTATCCACTCACCCTAGTTGTCTGAGACGGGCTCCTTCTCCCAGAAACACTCGAGTAGGCTAGACAGGCACTGGCTGAAGAATCTACCGCCATCCTGGAACAAAGCATGTAAAAGGTCGTCAGGACCAGAGGCACGGTAACGCTTGGGTAAAGATGTACACTCGGGCTCCATCTTCACATCCCACCCTTCTGTTGAAGGCCGGATTGGCGATAGCAGGTGGCCAAATGAATTGGTGTTCGAAGTACTGTGCCAACTGGTCCACATATTCTCCTTTGTTGGATATCTGGGAGCCGTTTTGGTCCTTGATGGTCTCGTTGACAAAAGGCTTCCGAGGACCAGTCGGACAAATATATTAAAACAATCTCCAAGAGTTTCGAACATTTTTCGATTCTTGTGTTTCTTCGACCTTGCGAATCTGCCAAGCTTCCTGGTCTGCAAGGACACTTAGCTTCACCTGGCGTCTGATGATGCAGCGGGTTGAGTTGTGGTTGCGGCCAGGAGAAATCCGGCACCAGTAAGAGCAAAGTCACGGCCCAATCAGAGGTCCACTGCTTGGATAAGGTTGGCTGAGTTCTACTACATTGAGCAGCGCTTTGGATATCTCTTCTCAGTGGATGTCAATATCCAACATCGGATCGTCCGGCATGCCTTCGGGGATTCGGGCCTGACAGATACGTTTGATTTCTGGGTGAACTAGTTTCTCAATGGCTAAGCAAGGTGTGCGCGGTTTGCGTAGACCTGAAAAGCAGTAGGGGACAAGTGCATAGTTGAAGTCCATACAGGTATTCCACGAGGAACGGCAGGCAGTGATGTAACTGCTCACCGTAACTGACAGCACTGCGGTTTATTTGGATTCGGCGCTGGTTAGTTGGTGGGCACCATGTAGTCAAACCATTTCCGCTGTTCCGGAAATCGGTACTGCAAAGCAACTGCCTGTGATCGGCACACGCTCTCCATTGTCCGTGAGCCTCGTATCAGCAGCGCTAAGCCTATCTACTCCCGGCGTCACCAGCGACGACTTGGATATCCGTCCATTTAAAAAAAGAACCCCGGGCACCATAGAAGCTAAGTTTGACAGATTCAGGGCAACAGTGCGTCGAGGCGTAAGCAGATACAATAGACGGGGAGCAATGAGCATCTTTTGGCGAAATTGTTTCACAGACGTTCCCAAACGAACCGCGCAGGGACGACTATCAACGGGTATCCAGTCAAGCAAAGACTTTTCCACTCGATGGTTCAACACAGTTTCCAGCCCGGCATATCCGGCTGCTGCAGTTTCCACGTCACCGGAAGCGGAAAGAGAGCGACAGGGTAGTTAAGTAAATCACAGCATTTGCGTCCTGTATCCCTGCTTCTGACAGACAGCATACATCAGAGGAAATGAGCATACGGGCAAGAGCCACTTGTTGTCCTGCCTGTTTGAGTATGCGAACATGAAAGGTAGCTAAGCAGACAGGCTTTGGGGGTTTGAAATGAGACTTCGGAGTACTTAGGGTTGTTACTGAAACCGGATGCACAGAAGCTGCAGCTGAGTGTGATGCATTCGAACAGATTTGCCAGTCCTAGTGCTCGAACTTGAGGAGATTATTCATACTGGGATAGGGTAGGGTAGAAGAGGAAATACGTGAGTGTAAGAAGGGAGGCATCAACAGTAGACTGCTTTCGCTTACACGCCCTGTTGTATGCAGCCAGTAAGACGACCCGGCTGGTGACACCACGCGACGGTCGATGTGGCATGAGAGTGTTGTTATTGCAAGTATCAGGGTTGCGATATTGCCAGAGCACCCATACCTAAACAGGATGACGATTATTGTGCTCGACCAAAAGCTTTGGCTCGAAAGCCTGACCGCAAGGCTGCGGTGTTTGGAGAGAAACGCAGGTGCATTACCATTTTTATAGAACAAGTCGCAACACACGCTCCGACCCCCAAACTGGAGGCCCCGGAGACTGTTTGTCAGACCTTTAACCATCGACCAACCTGGTATGAGACTGAGTGTCGCACAGACAGCATCCAGTATAGCTCAAGGGGTCACGGAGGCATACAAATTGTGACACCGCGATAAGGTCCAGTCTCTTCGAGACGGTCTCGCTTCAAGTTAATACTTAATATCAGACAGAACAGTGGTACTGCTTGGATCTCGCACAAATATTCTCACCAGTCTCGGATACATTTCAGCCCAGCGAATTATTAAAAGCAGCAAGTGATGACCGTGATGTCCGGAGTATCCTGAGGGTTAAGGAAGTGGAAGAGAAGAAGAATATCAGGAACGTCCGAAGAGTATGCCAATTAATCCGAGCGGCTGGTCTTTGAGTGCCATCTAGGAAAAAGGAGACGAAGGAACAAAATGGTTACATGATCTTTGGTAAAAACAGACGCCCCGAACAGTGGGTTGCGCATTTTGAACAAGAAGTCTCGTGGCCACCTGCAGCTAACCTGTGGTGTTCTCGGACTGTATTAAAACCCGGGGATTCCCTTCGAACTCGGAAGTGTATGACTGTTTTTCAAGGTCCACCGGAATACTAGGCCGCTGAAGTGGATCATTAATATCATCACTTCCCTGTACCATGAAGCCTGAAGACACATAGGGATGTATGGCAGAAAGCCGCGCTACAGAAAGCGGTATCCGAAAAGAATGTCCACCTCACCATCGTTCTTCAATGTGTTCGACCGATGAGATCTCGAGGGGAAGGCTGGAGGGCCCTGGAGAGGCCAGAATTCAGACAATTCACGACAAAAAAACTCGATTTGGAATTTGTGGCCCTTGTCCGCGTCCACAAAAAAAAATACGTGTTTTCGAATGAACTGATGCAGTGGTGCCATCCTTCGAGATGACCTTCATAATCCTGGACATGCAGTCAGTTGATATGTACGGAGGAGCAGTCGAGTTTGTGGGGCATTTGATGTGTCTCGGGAGTTGTACGTGATCCCACTATAGCGTCACAGATGAGGTTCATACACGAATCCCAAGTTGCGTTTGCTAACTGGAGGAAGAAGTAACGCGACAAAAGAACACACCGCTGGAATCAAGTGCCGTGTACCGGGCTGCTTTGTGGCGCAGCTATTGAACTGAGTCTCTGTAATCAGTGGAACTCAGACGTCTTTGTGTCTCCGACAACCGCTGTCTCAGAACCATACATCGTGTAGGCTGGTGCAAACGAATCCGCAGCGAGATAACTTGAAGAGGAGTATACGGTTATGCGGCAGGGACATGAAATAAAGAATATATGCAGTACAAGAAGTCGCGGTAGTTTGATCGCGTGTTGCGCATGTCAAATCATCGTCTGCCAAAAACAGTACTGTCATCCATGCCTAATTCAAAGTGTCACGGGCAAAGTAGCCTTTGACGTAGTGGAAGGGCATGATAGCATATTCCAGGAAATGATCTGCATGATTTTCGACAGTGTTTCATTGATGAGCGGAACAACGAGAGTTGCCACAATCGGGATTTTTCTGAGCCATCTGTGTTGTTTTGTGTACTTGTTTTGTTTTCAGTCCTAACCTCATTTTACCCAACCCATTTGAAAAGGCTAACAAGTAATGTGATTAATTTTGTCAAGCAACAACACTGTAATGCATAAAGTTCAAGTATGTTTCCAACGCGTAACTCCTGACAAAGGAAACAGAGAGAGAGACCTGCGCGGTTAACATACACTTATACAATCAATCTCAACCACAAATTCCAAAAATCATCGTAAATATGTCAAAGGTCCCCTAAAGTAATGACTTTTCCGTTGCTCACCTGCGTGATTACCGATGTGAAAGAGTTCCGACTTTCGATCATTGGCATTCACGACGATGGTCGTAATTTCAAAAAGATGCATTTAGCCCGTCCCAAAGCCAAATAAATTGATGAAAAAGATTATATCCGTTCACCTCAGACTGTCCCATTGTAGTGTGGTGCGAGAAATTCAGGACATATGCATATTATCAGCTGCGAATAGAGTAGCAGCTGAATCGGGGTTCACATTATGCCCCATAACCCGTCCGAGATATAGGCTTGAATAAGTTGTGGGCCAACCATAGATGTCACAGACAGAAATGAATGAGGGTGAATAAGCGTGAAAATTTCGACCACGACAACAGACTAGCTTGGAACAAAGTAGCATAAAACTCACGCGGTACGTCTTTAGGAAACCGGAATTCGTATTTGAACTTTTCAACCCTGGATATGCTGGTTTTTGTTTCCGATGTGAAATATTGAATCAGTTCACGGCTAAAAAGGTCAGCCGATGCAAATCCCGTGATCAGATATTCCATCACCTTGGAAGCCCTCTCAACCTGAAACGATGAGAATGAATGAAGGCTACGAATGGATATGAACCCAAGAATGCAGATAGTTTCTGTCAAAAACAATACAGCATTAAACAGCAGAAAGTGCATTCGTCGTGCACAACAAAATGACAAGCAATGAAACGACTCGTCCACTCCTAACCGTTCTTAACAAGTTGATCATTTAAACATAGCGCGATATTTAAACCAATGAATTTGCAGTTCATGAAACTCCAACCGAATTTGTAGTGCAAGGGTTACATAAGGGCTCATCATCACTGTTATCATTTTAGGCGACCATCCACTGTCTTATGCTGTCGTTGAGCCGGATAAACATAGACGAGAAGAGAGGATCGGAGAAACTAAATAAGGGGACAAGTGAGAACGATCGAAAGGGGTTATATGGACTGAAAGCAGAGCACTCCATGGTATGCTGGTTGATACAATCCCGACAATGATTGCTACGCGCTGTGCACAAACATCGGTGAGGGTTGTCGCCTGATCCCTGACCCGGTAAGTGACATTTGTCACTTTCGCCAAGCATCGCGGTCAAGGCTTTCGTAGCTCGTGATCGTGTCACAGATGATCACCACTCCGGTTCCAGTTCAACTTGGGCTTCGTAAACAAAGTCTTGTGTGGCAGGTGCCCCAACAACGTTCGGAAAACGTGACCGATTCAACAAAGATGGCATTTTCGGCAGATCGGTTATTCGGGTTGTATTTGACCTATTGCCAAGTACACGTTCAAGTATTCTACTGATCTGATCAGATAACTTGATGGAAGACAGTTGGCAGAAGCTGCGATGGTCGAAAACCAAGAGCTTACATGCACCTTCTTTGAGAAGAGGTCAGGTTTCTGAACCACAGAAAAGAATTATAACCTGTCGTTGGACGATATATTCCGATAACACAACTGATAAGGTGCAGCACACGCACAGGATAATTTGCTTAACCTGACGGGTACTTCACCCACAACATAAATACAACTAGATGCAACACTTCCCAGATAGCTGAGCTAGTCGACAGTCTCAAGCAGATCACTCGCTAGACGGAGAGTCGGATTAATCCCGACCTAGTCTCCGTGAAGTCCCACCATTCTTCTCAACAGATCCAACATTGTACTCAGGAGAATGGAGTGAGTCATCCATGTACTCGACGTCGGTTAGAGTCAACAAGGATAATTTCTGTTTCGTTTGGTTTGGAGTCATTGAGTGCCCTATTATACCTTCAACCACGAAATTGAAAAGCAAGGGGAAAAACGGTGATCTTTGACGGACTCCACTTGGTCTGGAGAACGCGGAATACGTCCATATACTCTCGGTGTACTTCATGAATGAGTGCACAATGCCCAAAAATCGGCCTAAAACAGCTTTCAGTTGACGTCTAGTGTCTGTCTAGGCGTAATAATATGCATCTAGCCAGCCTAACTGTTCTTCGAAATAACCTGCCTGCTTATCTTGCTAAGCAGAAACTGTGAACTGGAGTGCCAAATTTTCTTACATAAGGTAGCTGCCACTTAGTCTTCGATCGGGTAAACTGCAGACATGTCAGGATGATGTTCGGCCGTCTCTGGATAAGAAAATATTTTATATTTATCCTGATTCATTAGCATTAAAAAATCATACGGCATCGTTGACCTGAACCAATCGAACGAACCTACGTGGGAGTTTCCGAAAAACAACACATATCAAGCTACGAACTTGTGGGTGCTTTGAGAAATCTGCCTGAGAAAACAGATGTTGGAAGCACCAACGTGCGCGGGTGGTCAACATCTTCAAAAAATGCAGCAACATGCAATAACAAAAATTGGCGGAAGGAAGGTAGGGGAAACTGTTCGCTTGGGTTGTCCGAAAACCTGCTTCCCTTGGTACAAAGCAGCGTCGCTGCTCAATCATTCAGCTGTAGCACCCTTTCAGTACCTAGCCGGTATGCCAGCCGAAGGAAGCACGAGAACCTCCGTCCCAATTACATAGCAAAAGCTCAACCGAATATTTCCAAATCCCCTCATACTATTGGCGTATGAATGTTGGAATTGTGCAGGATTTCTAGGCTACTTAAACAACTGAGGAGTACACATTCGCTGGTGTCTAACTATTACAGAATAAAAACGTGAATGTCGTATTTTTTCTTCCCTGTTCTACAAGGGGCATACGTAGACGTCCAAATTCATTGTTACAATTTAGAAAGTGTGGACCAATTGCACCAGCATGACTGTCACTCGCTCATCTTTCAGAGATAAGCCAGCAATGAAGACGGTGAATGACAAACCTCATGCAACACAATATCGACATACTTTCTGCGGTGATGTAGTACACGTTGGAAAAATGGACCCAGCCACGGATTTGGCTACGGCTTCAACAGACATCGCGTTAACTTCGGTGTGATAGATCATGCGAAACCAGATTCCGAACAGCAGCGCCAACAACTGTTGTACCGGTTTGGGTTGCGAGACGATTACGCTAGACGGAAATTGCATATGGAAAACAGAGACGTAAGTAGTTAGACAGAGTTTGTGGAATTCGCAAGACAAACTATTCATGGGATGAATGAGCAAGTGGCTAACACTGTAAATATCTCCTGCTAAAGTAGAACGAGAGAACCATGAGCCACCCTCGTGTTCGCCTGTTATCAAGGGATTGAGAAGCCCGTGCGTCACCCTGCTGTTTTATGGGCCAGGTTAATCAACCGAATGCTCCGGGTGGAGACCCTCAAGAAAACTTTCCATTCCGGCCTGAGCCAGGTAGTATCTTGCCTCAAGATAATTTAGGGACTACTACTAAATCTACCGCCAACATGTTTTTTCACACCGTGCTCTCAAATAGGCTTGCTTATTCGCTGCGTGCGAATTCTCATCTACCAGTAAACAGCTTTACACCATACCTATGGCAGAAGGTCGACCTTAACTTCTATCAATTTATGATCCTACCACCCGGTTTTGCCACAATCAGTAAACTGTATGTACAGATATCCCCAGACGAACCCACGTATTTTCCAACCAACGCGCTCGCTTCAAATCTACAAGTCTCAATAATAACAAAATTAAAGTAGATGATCGTTCAGCTGCAATATCTTTCGATGTCTAACTGTCATGCCACTCGAAAGAAGCACGACAGCAGAGATACCACCAGGCTGTCCAAGCTTAGAGTGGGCCAGTCACAATGCTGGGATTGGGTTCAAACCAGGAACCATCTTGAGCATTTTTCAATATTCGCAAGCTAGCTTTCTCTCTCTGTCGATGCATGTTGTATCTCTGAAACACGCACACAATACGCCACCTCGGTCGCGCACCTCAAGCCGCTTAGGACAAGCTCATATGTTCCACGCTTCGCTCTTCGGGTATCCGGTGATCCTGAAACAATGGCTCGTGGTATCTACGGTGTGGGAGTTGCCCCAGACCCAAGTCTGAAAGCAATTTACTGTACTAGATCCCAGTAAACAGTCGCCTTTGCGCTGTGCGGTTGTCTGGCTCAATTAAAACCAATGCAGTTCGATTAGGTAAACGGTGTTTATTTGTCCTATCCTATTTGTCCTATCCTGTCCTGTCCTAGCACACGCCCCAACAGACTGCAGTTCTGAGACTGAGGAGGACGAGTTTTATCTACATCCGTCGTGACTGTTTCGGTCAGCAAGTAGGACAGATATAGCAATCCTGAAGGGTGGTATGGATGCCCAATTTGGACGAATAAGTCCGGAAGAAGCATAGTTAAGTGGTAAATTTGGAGTTGATGCTCAGCATTCGAATAAGCGGAAGCGATTTCTTCGGTTGCGTGCTGACCATCGCCTGTTCATGCCCAATGCAAACTTCCAGAAAAAACGGTCACATCAAGTTACTTGGATGCCACCAACCGCAAGACAGACGTGGACTCAATTTGACCATATGGCTATCAGTAACTCATGGAGGGCGTCAATATAAGATTGTCGTTCTTTCTGGGGTAAGTCACCTGACTCCGATCATGCCATTGTGCGGGCCAGGTTATCACTTTCCATTCCGTCAGCATTACGCGTGTCAAAGCAGGGAAACTCCATTCATCAACTTCGAAAACTTTCAGTAGCTGAACAGTACCGAGCTGACCTGGCTAGAAAGCTACTAGAAAGGCGCAGTTATGCGGAGGGCAAAGACCTCTTGGAGGTTGAACGGAGGCGGGCTTAAGAAGCTATCTTCTCAGTTTTCAGAACTGTTAGTGCAAGTCATCCGATTCAAGTACTGGATATCGTCCAGATCAGCTGCCAGAAAGGCTATACCAGCAACTAGCGACTATGATGGCGCACGCAGATCCCTCAAACACCGGATAATCAGGAGCTTGAAGAATGACAGAGAACGCTGGTGGATTTCGAAGGCCCAGCAGATGGAGAAGGCTTTCGCTGCAGGCAACAGCCGCGCCCTGTTTCAACTGACTTGATCAACGGGTCAAAAGAAGCAGGTGT
>SJOL01010839.1:1246667-1261935 GCA_004794785.1 Opisthorchis felineus | reverse complement strand
CGACAAATACACTCATTTGCAAATCAATTTGGTTTTCACGGGAGACTCAAATGAGTCTCTCGTTTATGAGTTGAAGAACATCATAAACGAGAGACTCACTTGGGTCTCCCGTGAAAACCAAATTGATTTGCAAATGAGTGTATTTGTCGTGGATCCATAACAATTACCGAGTGCAATTATGGCCAGATCTAAAAAGCCTAAGTGATAATCTTCGCCATCGAGAAGTTCCATAAAATGCTCTGTGGACGTCACTTTACACATATCCCCGACCATAAGCCATTTCTCGGTGTTTTCGGATCAAAAAGGCATCACTGTTTGCACAGAAAACCGTTTGCAGCATTGGGCTACAATGCTTTTGAGCCACTTCACCAAATACCAGAAGACCGATGCTATTGGCCAAGCTGATGCATTATCAAGACTCGTAGATTCTCAAAGTCAGCAACCTGAGGATGCTGTTGTTGCCTCATCAATGGTGGAACAAAAAGTTAACGCGATGCTTTCTACTACTTCTGCTATGGTTCACGACGCCACTGCTCGTGATCCGTTACTTCAAAAGGTAAGCCACTTCCACCGCACACAATGCCCTCCAGTATGTTCCGATAACCAACTTCAACCATTCTACCAACACCGAACCTCACTTTCCGAGGTCGATGATTGCATACTCTTCGCAGAACGGGTGATTGTGTCCCCGAAACTACAGAGCAATGTCTTTTTATTTTGGGCATCCCGGTACTAACCGTATGAAGGCACTAACGGATAGTTACATCCACTGGCCGAGCATGGAAAAGCAATCACAAGAACTTGTCCGCAAGTGCTCAAAATGCCAACTATCCACCCTCGAAAAACATAATTATGTTCACGGTCCGTCCCAGAAGCTCCATGGTCACGATACCATGTTGATTTTGCAGGACCAATCAGTGGCCAACAATATCTGATTCTAGTAGATGTCTACAGCAAATGGCCAGAAGTATTTAGCACGAACCATGTTACGGTTTGTGCTATCATTTCAAAACTACATCTGTTTAGCCACTTTGGAGTTCCGACTATCATTGTCTATGATAACGGAAGTGCACTCAAGTCTACTGAATCATCTGCTTTATTTCAATAAAACAGGATACAAGTGCGATCACCTCCGCTCCATCCACAAGCAAACGGTCAAATGGAAAGATCTGTGGACACTTTCAAGCGAGCACATTTAAAATTCAAAGGTGAGGGGATCACATCATCATCATCATCTTCAAGGACAGCAACATTCGTGTTGACACTGATGCTTCACTGCCGTACAACCATAAGGTTCGTCTAATTATATATATATATATATATATATATATATATATATATAATTATATTTAAAGCCCTAGAGTGAAAAGAAGAGAAAAAGAGTGGATGAGGAAGGGGACCTAGTGCTGGCCTATGTCAAGCATTCTGAGGTGCCTACACCTCCAACCGCTCAATCAGACAATCTGGAAAGAAACTGACAGCACGAACGCCACTGACATCGACTAGCCGCCATTTCTTGCAACGGAGACCACACCGGAAATCGTCGAAACGCTCCTGTTGAGTTGCAGAGCGACACCAAGCGTCAACTCTTCAAATGGTAATTGTCCGGCGGAGGTACTTATGAACCGGAAGATCCGTTTAACCATTGACGTCATCCACCCAACCCCACATTCGCCAACCGGTAGAAACACAAATAGGGAAGTTCAGTTCAACCGACATCACGGTGCTATAAATAACATTTATTTCTGGCCAATTTGTGCAGGCAAAAGGCTATCGTGGCGATGTAGAAAGGTGGACACAATGTATAATTGTGCGCCTTGCTGGAAAATTTATCTATGAATTAAACGTAGGCTCCTGCATCTGGGCCCGTCATGCCAATCAGCTACGTCCGTCCTCTTTTCCGGCGACAGTTACACGCGATCCTGGTTGTCCACCTGATATTCTTCTCAACACATTTGAATTACCTCAAAAGCCTGAATCTCCCAAGCCGATGATTGAACCAAAATCTGAGTTTCACACATAGAAGATGGATGGATCGCTTGAGGAAGCCCGTCATACCAATGCAACTGAACCCAAAACAGCGGTCTTACGATCAACGACTTAAAAGAGGTGTTAGGAAGACGACCTCCAAAAGAAAAATCCATTTTGTTAACAATCTATCTTGTAGCCTGAAAAATTGTTTCCTCCGTTCCAGCCTTACATTAATATCCCATTGGAGTGCTCGCTCCTTTAAATTATGGCGTTTATTGGAATGCACGTCACAGAACGGTTTGCTGTTTCCAGTACAACTTCCTCAGGAACGCCTGTGTCCCCGATTCCGGTGTAACTGACAAGTCTGATTGATATATCAGTAGAGACCACAGCAGTGTCATTTATGATGACGATGAAGAGTGACGGCGCTACTGAATTCCTAACTGGAAGCAGAGCTCAAGGTCTTAAATATGACTACAACAGGCCTTCACAGGGTAACAGTGCGCGACGCCATCAATCGCGACGCCCTCTGTATCGAAGTTCAAGGTGCCAATTCACGATTTTTCAGTATCGATCTCCATCACTGTGATACAGCAAAAAACAGGATAGATGAAATGGTCAACATGACCCTTCGAATTAAGGCCAAAAATCACTTGGGAAATTTTCGTAATCCACGGTGACACTGAAACATAACCCTTCCATTAAAATGACATATGCACATAGCTTCGGTCAAAGTAACCCTTCCTTAAGAGCGGAAAATACGACCGTTCTCTATTTAGGATATCGTCGATTCCCTACTTCCGACCACCAATGCTTGCGGACAAGTTCGCCTGGTGATAGCAGCATGTGAGCGATTCTGAAGTGATACACTGCCACACACCAATGTACAACAGCTCGTTTGAGTAGGTTAGTAACCTTCACCGAACTAGGTGATTTGTCCGTGCGTACCAGAGGACGCCTCAGCGAATGCCATGGTCTGCTCGAGTCAATAATTTGGGTAAAATTGGTTAGGCCATTTATTGCGTGTACCGAACCATCGTTTGCCGAAGAGTGCTGTTTTCCGTGCCCAATTCAGAGTGGCGCATGCAGAGTGGTGGCCAGCCCTTGAGCTGGCGGAGGGGTATGAAATAGATTACGAAACGTTTTAATGATACCGATGCTACTCGCCCTTCAGGATGAGGACCATAAGATCCCTACTGCGTCTGGTTGGAGACGCTGCAAGATATGGCTGCTAATCGATGTCAATGGCGCTCTTGATGTCAGTTTCTATCCAGGTTGCCCGAATGAGTGTCTGGAGATGTAGGCACCTCGGAATGATTGCAGTAAGCTAGCACTAAGTCCCTTCCCCGTCTACCTTTATTCTTTTCTTCACAATAAGGCTTTCAAATAAATCATGGTTGTACAGCAGTAAAGCATCGGTGTTGGACACTGATGTCATGCTATCGATGGTGAGGCCAAGATCGACGTACCACATGGAGAATGGCCAACAAAGCTTCATCCGTTGGTTCACCCTACGCCAGCGTCCATGCAGTCCATCCGGATGCCGAAGGATTACAACTATTTTTGGCTAGTCATTGGCATACAAGACCCAGAACTGTTACCCGTAGCACATATGTTCATGAATTAACCATCCAAGTTGTAGTATCACGCGCATGTAATCTTTTCCCATAGTTCCATTCTGCTGACTTTCCATGTTAGGACTTCAGGTAAACGACTATAGGCCTAGCAAGCCCGAACGGTAGGTGGCTTTCTACGGATCACCCGTACGCTGCGTCTAACGTCGGTCCTCGGTATAACCGCTGAGTAGGCGTCAGGGTTAAATAGGGATTATGGCTGCCACTAACTTTGTGCTGTCACAGAGCTAAAGCAATTCGTCATAGTTGCACGAATACTGCGAACGACGAAAAAGGGTTCGAAGGAGGACGTGAAACGATGTTTGTGATGGTCCACCCTTATTAACTTTCCTGAATGCAGGAATGTGGACCCTACAGCTGGAGCCTACGAGAACATTAAAGAGTTTATCAGAATACGACACTTAATACGCACCCAAACAATCCTTCTGATCCAAGTACGCAACGCAATCGTGCAGGGAGTAAGCCACCAACCGATACTTATTGAACTGACCCACGACCGATTACCTTCCATAGTGAAGGATTTCCACTTTTCAACTGCCCTTCACTTTTGCATACTTATTTATCCGCGCCGACGTTATTAACTTGTGTATGGCGTTCAACATCACTTCGGTCCACGTAACCTTGCTGCTCACTTCTGGTCTTCGACCCCGCTGGTTTGATCCGTGTTGTTCCAAAATGACAATTCTACTGGTACTTTTGAGTGTCTTTCGCTAGTGGGTGCAGTCAACGGAAATAAACAGCTTGTTAGTTAATTGGTTCCGCTAACGTATGCCAACGCACAAACTTGATGAAACAAACTGTGCCCAGTGTACGAATCTGCAAATCTAATATAATGTTGAATGAATACGACGGGAGCGAATAAAATGCATACGAATTAGTTTGACAAACATATAAAAGCATCACCTGTGCATTGCTTCAATCCTTGCCTGATCATCTGGTGAATCCAGCATATCCATGAGAAATTCTTCCGCATCTGGACCTAAGATACCCCCGTTTATGTGAAGCAAGTATCTTTTAGCAATATTCGCGAGTGTGTAGAAATTATAGTCCGTCCAATTAATCGGTCTTCCTGACTCTAAATCGGCTATTATCTTCTTCATGTCTTGCGGATTTCCGGGGCGCCGAAAGAGATCCGTGACCGCTACGCCGTCCCGTGCTATGTACACGAGCAGGTTCTACAGATAAAAGAGAAATCAATTTAACATACTCGAAGCTGCGAAGGAACATTTGGAGATTTGAATGATTCGCTGATTTTGACATTAAAAAGCACCTTGGTGAGACGTCGTTGTAATCCATGACGCTTTGTTACACACTTCTTGATGTTTTCCAGTAACGACATAGTGATCAAAACCAGCCTAAAGCCATAAAGCAATCACCGACAGAACAAGAACGCCGCGCGGCACACACGCGACCTTGAGTTATCGTCAAGGTCGCGAAGGCGATCTAAGACGCATCAATTCAGTATGTATAGGCTGATAGGTTTTACTTCATTTCATGCACTGCTGATGTCCGATGCTTAGACCAATTTGAAGTGACACGTTTTTCATATTCCTGGCTAAGTTTATCTTAAATTTATGTTCACCATCTCCTTAGCCACTTCAGTCGGTGGGATAATGCTGGGGAGGCAACTCGTGCCGGCACATTGAGTGCCACCGGAGTCCCCTGTGTACTTCTACTTTTTTCACGGATTCCCGGATTGACACACAGGATCGGGGCTTTCGCAAAGGCTTCATGGGTCGGGTTTGTCCTTGATGTTCAGCCTTCACCTGAAGGCACAGGGGAAAAAGGTTGTAACCTATTTATTTGAGTTCCCAGCGCTGTGCAGTAAGCTTGTAAGTGCGAGGACTCACATAAAAAGAATCTAAATGTGCTTCAAACTACATTCTAAATGAAGAGCGAACAACCGTTTGAGAAAGGTTATTTTACGCGCCAACGAACCGGAATGAAATACAATTATACACTCTCTGCATGAAAACCTTGTCACCATGTTCGCACGGTGAACACTCATAAAACCGAGGGCACTGTACCACCCGGTTAAAATCACCGTGTCAGTCAGCTACTTTTCATCAAATGCTCTTCATTTTTCAATTGTTCATGGACAAGTTAAGACTGTTGAAATGCTTGTAAAATAGGGTTTGTTCTCCATTAAAAATGGTGCAACATCGCCCTTTAGGTTTAAAATATCCGACAGTAGGACTGTCAGCGCCATAGAAAAGCATCCAGAAAATTTTCGCAACGTAAAACAAATTTGTCGAGTAAAGCTTTCCGAAACAAGGCTTCCAAGGGAAGGCAGATATTCTTGAATAAAGATATCACGAATATCCGTAAGTTCTACACACTCGAAGGGTGATGCCGGTGGCCACCTTGACAGCAGTCATGGGACACGCCCATTTACTAGAAATGTGGTTGTTATAGTTAATAAAAGCTGAAAAGCATGTCTAAATTTTCACGCAAGTGTTATGAGAGGAGTGTGCCGTACCATTCGAAAGGTCACAAATTCATTTTGGGACGATTATTTTGAAGCGATGAGGACGACATAGTGCAAGAAATCCAACTACGCAATTCATCTCCGGTAACCGGTTTTGTATTATCTTCTGGTCCATTCATTCCGTTCATGCCAAAGACGTTTGCCAGGCATCCCGGAATACGTAAGGACAAGCACTTCGACTTTCAGAGGAAAAGTGTAAAAGAAAGGTTTGGTTCAGCCCTCACTGTGAACTTTCCACTGGCAAGGAAGCCATTGATATAGTGTAGATGTTCCACTTGGATCTCAGGTGTCTCGTGAATTTAAAGCAGTTAGACGTGAAGGACTCAGTAGGTTGGCTTTAAAACGTCCAAAGTGTGAGTGATTAAATTGCGTTTGGACAGTGGTGAACGATTTAAAACGAGAGCCTTCGCTAACCATTAATACGTGGAACTGAACCTGGGTTGCACCGAGGTGAACATGTTACCAACAATGAAGCCACTAGAACGGCTCGCTTCAGAATGAATCCCGTCAACCTACGCGGTGTGCTACTCGGGCTCATGGGCTGGTAACTGGTGGCAGATATGCGTTCACCGGCTTGTAGGTTAGCGTTGCAACCATTTTCTGTCAAGTCAAAACAGGGCTGCCTTCGTCGGGCGACCGACGAAGCATCAGGTAAAATTATTTTTGCCGAGTAGATTGACGTTTCCTCGGGAAATTTGAGGTCCCTTCGCCTCGTTTTTTGATTAGGGGGGTTGTCTAGAGCAACGTTCCGCCAGAAAATTTTCCTTGGTAATTCCAGCGCCACAAACCAGCACTACTTCCTCTGCAGGCTTCTATCACCAACATTATTTCTTCTCCGGGTTCTCCTTTACTGCTTCTCTAAGGGCAGGCCATCATTCCTTTTCTTCGGCGGTATTCAATGTACCTCAACAGTACTATCTCCTTTTTCTGAGGAATCTTATTGTGGCCCAGTCTCATAGGTTCAGCTTCCGAATCTGTGATTTGTGTTGGTTGTTCAAGTTGCGAAACTTTGGCTTCTTCTGTAAATCTCCCGTTGTTATCTTCTTGAACAACTGATCGAACCTAGTTCCAAGAATCCTTCAGGGTAATCCATGATTGAACATCATCATATTCGTGGATCTTTGCGCACTATTTCTCATAAGCTCCTTTCAGTTAAAGTACTCCTAGGTGAGACGAATCAAGGAAAATGAACAGTCCTGAGACCGTTGAAGTCCATTGCGCCCGGTATGATGATAGTTCGAGCTAGGTTCTACAGACGCCTTAATTTATATCGTTTATTCCACTGATTGGTGCCCGTTCTAACAGCACCAATTTTCCCTAATGTATAAAAAACAGTTGCCGCAAAATAGGCACGCAGACGTTCCATGGCCTTCAGTTCTATTCACTGCAACCGACCTCCATCAGCGAAGGCGTGCTTCAGGTGGAATTCAACATTTCGCAAAAACAGTCCGAGTCTCACTTCTGAGTGTGCTGTATTGTTCTCTGCTGAAGCTCCTTTAACCAAGTCTATGTTCCAAACAGCTTAAATCGCATACTTTACGTGGAGTGGGATTTTTGGGTTTATTTTAACCGAGTCTTTCAGTTCATCCGGTCGGATCGCTATAACGGCGTTGCACATACATGAATCTCCTAGGCGCGTTTATATTGCGGTCTGATGCTTGTTGGTTGAGTCCGTTTTCTGAGGTATCGTTAGTCGTTTCTTTTTAATATATCCCCTATTGATCCTCATGTTTTTTCCTTAGTAGAATTTGAGTTATGGACAAGTGCAAGGAACACCGGCTTACCAACCACAACGCCTCGTCAAAAATCTAATACATCGTTGATAACGCTGAAATAAATTGTTCCGCTTGTTAGAGCAGCAATTTTAAACCTTGCCTCTCATATATTTATCCACTCTTCGCCCGCCAGATGATCTGACAGACTAATGTATATCCCAATTGATCCCCTCACCAGGCCATGGACTTGAACTTTCTCTTGATGATGTTCCGCACTGCCCCCCATGAAGCAGATGATCGAACAATGATTTCCTTCGTCAGTTCGTGACGTTTAACAGAAGCAAACGTCGAATGTCGACTGGCAGGATGGGGAAGGGATTACAAGAAATACGGCTAAACTGTTCGCCATAGCTCATTCCGTCCACTTTAGCCCCAAACAAACGCTCCTACAAAGGCAATCTTGCAGAGGTTGCGGACTAGGCTTCGAATTGTTGGACGTCCGCACTGGCACCAGCTCTAGTCTTGGCCTCCTATCCCCCTGTGGGAACCAAAATTTTGCAACCATGTAGCACATTGAGGACGCGTAGCATCGTTCGTCCTGATCCATATATTATCACCGTTTAATTAAATTTAAAATGGCCGCCATGGGGTGAATATTTATCTCTCTTGCGCCTCTCCGCGATTTTCTTCGACTTTTGTCCCGCATATGCTATTTTGTTCCAAAAGATGGAGTGCGAATGGAAAACTGTCTCCTCAAAATGTAGCATTTTTACGCTTATTTGCTCAAACAAAATGGTCCAATGATGTTTGCTAGTTGGTTGAACGGTGTTTAAATCAACATGTATTTGTGATTTCTTACGAAAATGAACAATTCAAAATTACTTTTATATCATCAAGACTGGGCAATTTGTAAACTGCACCGCGGAAGTGGGTTCTGTTGATGAATTGGCTTCTGCGAGTTTTTCATCCTTCACACCATTGGAGATGACGCTACACCAAAAATGCAGAACAATAATGTGACATTTCGGGCACAACTCACAAAAAGAACGAAAAAGCGCTTCTAGGTAGCTGCAGTACCGACGGAGCAATGTCATATACAAACGAGGCAGCTGTCAAAGAATCTGATGTATCTGGATTTTGAGCACATATCACGGTAACAAGTGTGTGCAGAGCATCGGTTCTCATCTGGGTCTGCTTAAGGAGGCATGAAGACCAGCTTCAAGGGACCTTGTAACATATCACAAGACCGGTTACCTCAACAGCAATGGCTAATCGATGAGTAAGGCACGTGAAACGTTTCACTGAAGCGAAGGTCGCTTATCCCCATCATGTAAACTGTTGTGATAACGAATCTCCATCGCAATGCAAGATCGTCTCGCGTGTAATTCAGAATTATTGCTGTTTAGCCGCTAGTATCCACAGGATCCGTACGGTCATGGCCATACGGCGGTCATAATCAAGCACTGTAATGTTGTTGACTTTCCAAGAAGCACCGAATCCTGTCCCATAAGTAATTGCAATTTCGCACCTTCAGTATCCGTGAAGAGAGTAAAAAGCTGTCAGCTCGTATTGAAGTATCGGCAAAAGTGCTCTACAGCGCCAGCTAAGGGCCACAAACGAAGAAATCATCGACCAAAGCATACGAATTAGCATGTTTCCAGGCCCCTACTGGGGCCTTCTAATATTTGCCACGACCTAATCTTAGTAGTCAGGCTTGTGGGCTGGGGAGACCATACAGGCCAAGCTGGTTGGGACGATGTTTCACCAGGTTCAGCTACACTAGAAAGGCTAAGGGATGATCGCCAGTCCCACCGCAAAAGATATTCTCGTTTGCGCCTTGTATCCACTTTGTAGGCGTTAGCCATCGAAAGCGCCGGGTAATAAACGCAGTTTATTTCACCATCAGATTTTGGCGAACAGGCTGAGTAAATCATCTCATATTCTGGTTTCTTTGTTTTGAAGCTGAGGTTTCCATCATCAAGAAGCTAGCTACGCACAAGCGGTTTCTGTCGTTGTTGTCAAAGTCTGAGCCCCTTCTGAGAGAAGTGAAGTATGCGCGACAGGACAAACAAACCCAAGCCATTGCCGTCACTATGGTGTTTGCAAGCTTCAAAGAAGTTGTTGAATTAGGAACACACGTTTAAGCAAATATCAGCGGATGTTTCTCGCAATAACTGATAACACATTTTTGATATCCACATCGACATACTAGCGTGCGACGGCTAATGCCAGTAAAACTGCACGCCGTATAGATCTGTGACATCAAGCATGTTGAAAGATCCCAGGTAGCGCCTGCGGAATACTCATAATTCAGCGACATTTGTGGAGCGTCAGTCTACCGCAAAGTAAACACGGCTTAATTCCGGCTGTTCATTAGGTGGCTTTTGTTCGGTGTGCCGAGCTTAGCAGTAGACTTGAAAAAATTTTCCTCACCTTTCTAGGAGACGTAATCAGTGCGCAGTTGAGTGGGGACATCCTGTCTGCCTGCGTGCGTTTATATAGCATCTGAAGGCTATCTGTTATCCCTTAACGTGATTGGCTAGTTTGGCAACAGCGTTTTTCCTAAATCTACAAGTGTGTTCCTGATGTTTGATGCGTTGTGGTTTGCGTTCTTTTGAGTCTATGGTAATCCCAATGCCTTTTATTTTAGTTGTTTCTCCGGTTTTTATTGGCCCCCTTATAGGTTTGCATTACGTTTCGGTCTGATTATCTCAAGATTGATTACACGGTTGTAACTCCTATGTTTTCCATTGTATTTACTGGTATTCTTGCGTCCTCCAGTTAGTTCTGTACAGTGATTTATTAACCGGGCGCATCCTTCAATCAAGCTGATGTGCGTGTTTGAAGCAGGCTCTTTTGCTTCTTCCACGAGTTCCTCGACTGGTTACCCTTGCAGTTCAAAGGTCTGTGGTCCTCGCGTTCTCTTGCTGTTAGTGAATAATAAATAGGGTCAGTTTCGATATGCTTGTCGATAGCTTCTTTGTGGAGAGTCACGCTTCCCTAAGTGAACATTATTTCCTCATTCTTGCGTGAACCAATATGCAAACGCCGCTCCAGTCGAACTCGTGTCCTTCCTGGTCTTTGTGCACGGAGGCGAGGGAAAAATGTTCCTGCCTTTTTGCAGCGAGCTTGTGTTCATTTATTGTGGTGAGGAGCCTCCTTCCCGTTTATTCTACACACCATTTGTCGCAGTTCTTGCATTGGATCCTATATATGATTTTGTACTTTGTCAGTATATCCAATTTTCCTTTTGGTTTCGATACTATCCTCCGTAAAGTGTTCACGGGTTTGTAAGCCACTATCGTAATGTGATCTCGTAAGAGCCTCGCCGCCATCTCGGTGGTGTTCTTGATGTATGGGAGTGTGACTCGCTGATTCCGTTTTGTGCTGTTTCACTAGTCGTGTTTGGCTTTCTGAGTGACCTATGGATGACCCTGGATATTCATTTCTCTGAAACACTTTGTGCAGGTGCTCTTCTTCTTTAATCATGGATACCGTGGTGCTGCAATGTGTCTTGATCCGCTTGAAAGGTGTCCAAATGCAGCTTTGTTTGTGGCATGTTGGATGGTTGCTGTGGTGGATCAGAATTTAGTCCGTGTGCATCGCCCCTCCGTAGACCTCATTTTGTAGCTGTCCGTTTGGCAATTTTCTGCTAGTGACGTCCAAAAATGTCAGTTTTTGTTGTTCTTTTCTTCTACTGTGAATTCGTTGCCGCCGAAAACGTTGGTCAATAGATTGTTTACTCGCCGCACTTCACTCTTTTTGATGATCATAAAAGTGTTGTCCGTGTAACGGTCTATATTTTAGGGTTTATATCGGGCAACACAATTAGTTCCAGCATTTGAATCGTGGCTTCTGCGATGAGTCCTGAAATTGGCGATCCCGTTTGTGCCCATTGTAGTTGTTCGTAATATCCGTTTTTTATGTACCTTCGGGAGTCCGTAGAAGCGAGGAGTGGTCGAATCACGCGATCTCATTCTCCAATATTCCCCTTTCGTAATCTTGAGGAGACTATGGAGCTTGTATAAATTCTCACTGATTTTGTTTGCAATTTTCCCGCTTTGGTCACGTCCTATACGGCGACACGGGGTTGTGTAGCTCTTTAGCGCTTTTGTTCTATCGAAGTAGTCTGGTTTGTCCATGTTCACCGTTGGACGTCCCTAGTCCGCCAGCAGAATCACTATGTTTTCATCCTTCTTCAACTTGTTCATTGCTTCATTTTTTTGCCAGAAAACACTTTGAGTAGCTTGTTGCATGTGATGGCCGGAATGACAGTTTGCGGACTTTGTTGCTGAGCGTTTTCGTCAAGCCCGATAGATTTCACTGCTGCTTTAAGGCTGGCTAAATACCCTAGGTTTGTCGCATCTTTGAAGTTGGCGTTGAGCTCTTTGATGAGAAAGTTTTCTTCCGTTTCTGTGAGTTGCCTTGGCCGTAGGTGATGGTTTTGCTTGAAAAATCGATAACATAACCGAACGACACACAAGGTATCCCGCGAGGCTCGATGACCTACACAAATATAGGTATTCTCGAGGACTCTGTAGCATCCGGTGATTAATGTTTATCCTAGTACTGATAAGCGTCCTGGTCAACCAGCAGCTCCTGCACCTCTGGATGTCATTCTTGAGCGTAAGTCCTAAATATTTTTTCCAAAGTCCTAAAGTTTTTTTTTAACGAACACAAATTTTATGCCTTAAACAATAAAGTTCCACCTGTCTCCACAAGAATCATGGTCATGCGTTGTTGTGAATGTGGGTGAAAACTGTGATGAGTGAAGTGAAGTTTGAATTTTTGGTTAAATTTTTAGTTGATCTCTTAGGAACCACAAATATATGTGTCTAACTGCCAGCGTAACCGATACGATTGCCAACGCACCAGAGCGTGAACAAACTTATTGATTCTGAAATTAAATAGATGGCATAATTCATTGGTGACGACCAGAGAAAGGCGCTTCGATCCCACCTGGGGCGCAACTGGAACAAGCACCGACGTCGGCGTAAACTCAGGTTATGCTAAACTTCGACAACCTAGCAAGTGAACTAATTGGAATGTTCAGCTCCGGTGGTCATTTTGGCAATTCTCTATTTTGCATGTTTTCAGACAAACACCGGTGTGAATTTTTGTGACGATGGTGTCGTTTTTGATGTGTTTAATGCAACATAATTTCGTCATAAGGTTGTGCTGATTTTCTAGTTTTATTATCACTCCGTGCGCGCTGGAAGTAGATGTCGCCCTGTGCTGAGTTGGCAAACCAAAAAATAAGGTCGATATACCTCTGAGTACCGGGAAAATAAGACCGTTATGTGTTGCAATAGACAATAAAATGTTTGCCAGTTTTCTGGTGCATTATAATAAGAGTGACTACGATTCTCTAGTTTTAGTGAACAGCGAATTAAATCAAGGCAGATATGAACGAAGTATTTTACATTTTGAGGTGATTGGTTACCTTGGGTATTTTCCATTTAAACAAGCCGTCGGTAGCCAAAAGCCATCAAATTTCGTGGCTGGGATAAGGGTTCCATTTATGAAAACCAAGGCAGCTGATGAGCATATTACCACCAGGTCATCAGATGACACTAAATTGGAGACCACTAAAATCGAAATAAAACTCGATCCATCGAGTTGTGCACTACATTACACGTAGTCTATCGGGCGCCATCCACACATCCAAGAGAAAACCCTTGATCACAAAGTTTAAGGACGCCAGTGCTGGTAGGACCTGTTGGAGGATGTAAGGTCTTGCTGGCTCCCTAATGCCAATCATTGTCACCGACTTTCCCAAGCAATTTAACCTCTTGTTGATGGCGTGACTTCAAGTACTGTTTGAAGGCAATCGCAATCAAGTCGCGCCCCGTTCAACTGCTTCACAATTAGTTATCTCGTCCAGTGATGCCGGTCAACGACACTAACCGATTGTGTCCGGAGGTGTTCAAAATGTATGCTGTCGCAAATGGCATCTATGAGATATGTCCTACATCGCCACTACAGGTACTCGCTCCAACTTCAAGCAAGGAGCCTCCCATACCCTACCTCTACCATTACCTACTATTAGGGAAAGGCCCAGAATATTCGAAAGCGATAGGACCGTTAGAAATCCCACATCACGTAACGAATACAGTCTCATGTGTCTGACCAAGTTGGCGCATAAAGCGCCAGAGGCAACGCTCAGAAACACATCAGATAACTACGCAAAATGGTGCGCTCGACCAAGCTCAACATTCACCAATTCGTGAGTGATCTCGCATCGCAGACGTGCTGAAAGTGGAGAAGATTGGTGTGCCCGGAAATATCGGTAGTCAAACTGAAAATAGTCATCTATAGCCCCAAAACACTGCTTGCGATGCCACCGCACGGTACTGCGAGAACTAACGTTGTAACGGCGAATATTACTGACGAGGCATGCGGGTAGTATATCGTTTTCTCGTAACTCCGCCTCGCGTTTAATGGAAGGTGGGGTTTAGTACGGAACTGCTTGTGGAACTGCTTTGCAGCGTTCGTTTACAGTTGCGTGATAGTCAAGGAATATCCACGAAAGTTCAAGAAGACGCGTGAGAATGTTCAGTTTTAAGAACAAGGTGCATATGAGACGTTCACTTTTCTGTCCAATAGTTTGTAACTGTCTGGTTGGGGTTTACTAATAAACGACTTCGCGGCGAAGGGCATTCTCCGTCACATTTGGCTCTGTGACCAGGATACGAATGAAGATCTCGTGGCCACAACTTATCGGGGAGGGGGGTGTGGTACCTTGCTGGAGAATTTCGAGGAGGTTGTGGAGGCGGCTGGATAGAAGACTGACCGATGTAAGTTGGCGGCATTGACGACCCTCGTATGGGGCCTCCCGAAGGCGGCCCTTGATGCGGCCAGAAGGGGCCCTCGGAAGATGGACTGGGCCGCCGCGGAGGAAGCGCTTCTGCAGCCGGGTTGGACGAACCGGCCGACCGCCAGGAAACTCTGAGGCGGTCCTAGGCGGCCAGGATGGGATCTAAGTGAGACCCGACGGTGCTCTACGCCAGCCTACAGCAGTCGTTGGATCGGGCTTTGCCGGGGCTGGACAGAGTGCCGTGCCAGCAGTTGCCATCTGACTGGTTTGTCGAGGGTGTACAGCCTGCTCTTGGTGCCTAGCTGCGGTTTGCGAGAGCAACTGGTAAGTTAAGTATGGAGGAGCTTGTGAATCTGGCACGGGAATTGGCCGAAGCAACACTGACCACGTTGCAATCGCAGGAGAAGAAAGATGATTCACCAGTGGAGAACCTGCAGGCCAGAGTGGTACAGCTAGCCAAACGGCTTGCAGCCATCAAGACCGAAACTTGGAAGCGCGTTTGAACGAGCTAGTGCTACAAAAGATGCTTGCCTGGCAAACGGAAGAATTAAGGAAATCGTACCCGACCATCTTTAAATAATTAAACTTTGGATTACCACCCTTTTCCTGCGTGGGTTGTGATTAGTGCAGTGACACAGACTAC
>SJOL01010839.1:1207315-1224173 GCA_004794785.1 Opisthorchis felineus | reverse complement strand
TATATATATATATAACAATTCTAGAGACTGTTTTCATACCAACAAAAGGTTACGCAGTTTATCTAACTGAACCACCAGGATTGTGCCTTTACATTACGCCAGAGGCCAACCCTTGGCGCCCACATCTAGTAAACATTTATTACGAATTGTTACTTCTACCACGTGTTGGCCTGATATAAATAACACAGCTAGCCAGTTTACTCCACCGAACATTAAATGAGCTTCGACACTGTTGCGCACTTGTCCTTGGCTGATCTACTCAGTGGAAGAATCCAACTAAAGGTGTGTTGAATGAAATACATTGAACCGTGATATTTGCCAAAAGGTATTTCATACTTATTCATCGTTTAATCTAACAGATCGGCTCGTCTGAGGCTGGGTCTGAATATGGAAATATTCACAGAGTTTGTACAGCTCACAGAATGATTTTCACTTCATTTTTTACCAGTCACTCAGTGGTACTGGATCCGGTGAGCTGTGTTTTAGTAAACTGACACTTGAACTCGGTCATGTCTTGTCTGTTTACCAGAATTACGCACGTTTCATTTTGGTCAGTGTGACCCTCATTTACTTCTGCACGAGACACCTCAGGGCAGTTGTGTACTCAAGGACGTGTCATCTGTGGTTATCTGTGCACGAACTACCCAAACGGTCCCTTTGTCGGTACCAAGTTTTTATTTTTGCGTTGACGCTTCCGTGGCGTATAAATATGCCATCATGCATTGGGTAATTGTCCGCACGCAATGAGTAGTCCTTGCTGGACTATCACAATGCCTCGAGCTACCACTTGAACTCTGAGGTAATCAGCCTACTCCTCATTCACAGAAAAAGACCGCAGCAACTAGGACGACCACAAGTATTGTACCGTTGATATCTAGTAAGGGACCAGTTTGCTCCATGCCCATAGTCGTTGCAGCCAGCTGAAAATGCGGAAATTTGGCTGACTTGTTAACACAACTGCCTCTTCAGGTTTGCTTGCTTCTGGCAACTTCATAGACTCCACAGAGTAAATTTAATCGCAACGGCACACTCGTTATCTACACAGGGTGTGACCCCTGTGACAGCGCGCTCAGTGATTAATAGACAGCTGTTTTTCGACCAACACTGTCCTACTAGATCAGTGTTGGTTTTAGGAAATTGAGGTCACTCAGTTTCTTCACCACCTGCAAAGCAATTCGCTGGCTGAAAAAAAGTTAAAGAATATATACTTAACTGAATATTTAAAGTCAAGAAGTTTTAGTGATTAACACAAGCCCTGTTGAATAGAGCTTGTGTCTTCAAAACCCCGCTGTTCAAATTGTTGCTGGTGAGAGCCTTGTCGATCTGGAGTATGCAGATGACATTGCCCTCATCTTTGAAGACCAAAACGAATAGACTGACCACCATCATACCATCTTTTGGCATGCGCCTTGCACCTTCAAAGTGCAAAGTCATGCTTCAGAACGTGCAGTCTTCGAACATATCCCTTACAATTCAAGGAGAATCACTGGAGGTTGTGGAAAATTTTACATACCTCGGTAGTTGTGTTAGCTCTGACGGAAGTGTGTCTGATGAAGTCAGTGCAAGAATCTCAAAGGCTCGAATCACATTTGCTAATTTGCGTCACTTGTGGCGTCAAAAAGGCATCTCACTAGATCTTAAGGGTCGTGTGTATCAGGCTACAGTAAGGGCTGTGTTGTTGTATGGGTGCGAGACATGGCCTCTGCGGACAGATGATGTGAGGCGTCTTCAGGTTTTCGACCACCGATGCCTCAGAAGCGTGGCTGGTTTTGGATGGCGTCAGCGTGTTAGTAACGAGGTGATTAGAAAACGGGTATTTGGTTGTGCTGCAGGTACTTCAATCGGGGAAAACATCCAGCACCACCGACTACGATGGCTCGGTCATGTGCTACGCATGCCGAAACACCGTCTACCGAGACGAGTGTTGTTCTCCGTGCCTCCTTCAGGATGGCGCAAACCGCGGGGTGGACAACGTATGACTTGGCAGAAGGGCGTGAAAGAGATCACGAAGAGTTTGGGTGTTGTTGGTGTTGTACGCCTTCCAGGATGGGGCCCCCGTGACCCCGCCTGTGCATGGCTGGAGACGTTGCAAGAAATGGCGGCAAACCGATGTCAGTGGCGTTCGTGCTGTCAGTTTCTTTCCAGACTGTCTGATTGAGCGCTTGGAGGTGTAGGCACCTCAGAACGCTTGACATAAGCCAGCACTAGGTCCCCTCCCTCACCCACTCTTTTTCTCTTCTCTTCACTCTAGGGCTTAAAATATAATTAGACGAACCTTATGGTTGTACGGCAGTGAAGCATCAGTGTCAACACTGATGTTGCTGTCTTTGATGATGATGATGAGTGATTAACACCGCGTTTGTTATTCGGTTTTAAGCACGACAGAAGACCTTTTGAGATCAACTCCCGGTGGCAAAAAGGGCGCGGGTGGATCTTAATCTGAGCTTTGCGAACTCAGATCACATCCCACCCAATGACTGTTGACGCCTGTAAAGTAATGGTGCAGCAACTAGAAAGTCTATAATTTTACCATGAACTGACACCCTAGGTAGTCAAAGATGACCACACACGTTGAAAGAGGTTAACACAAAGATAGTGCTGTAGGATGGAAAAAGTTGTCATACCTCCCTGATTAGAGTTCCACATTCCCAGAAGTTTTTCCAACATTTGCAGATGGTCAAATCAAGAAATGCATAGAAAGCGACAAGTCCTTAGAAACTTAAACGAAAACATATCATGACTATATCGGGTAAAAGGCAGTTTTTCGGTTATGACAGACTTATTTAAGCTTCATAACGAAACAGTTGCTTGCTTCAGTATTTTGAGAATAGTCATATTGGTAATCGTCCTGATTTTGTCGCAAAGCCACAGGACGAAAAAAAAACATTTTGGTCTTATGGTAATACGCTACGCAGGGTTTTGTGATTAACTGAAATGCCTGATGCAGCAGCAAAGCGAATCTGGCACATTAGATCATCTTTACATGCTATATGCAGAAATATTCCTATTGTACGAATGTAGAGCGCAAAAACACAGTACTTTGAGTACAGTGGCTTAAAAAACCATTTGGAATTTTACATACGGTAATAAGATTTCCTTACTTCATTAGTTCTCCAAAGAGTTAGAATTAGATAGCTAGAAATCTGGCAGTCGCTGTTTTCGAACGGACACAATTTGTAGCAAGTTCGAGGTTGACGTGTCCCCCTCGTGTAGGTAGTCACTGTAAAGCAAATTTGTTGACAAAAAACTTTAACTTAGAAGTAGTTTACTGTATCAAATTTTTAGTCACCGCCTACTGAGATGGATAGGTGAAGCGAAAGTACATAACTGGGGTAAGCTCTTACCGAGAAACCTATTTCGGCCTTCCAGATGCTCGCACCAAGTTCGAGCGCATTGCATTGCTTCCTCTTCCCCGACCGACGACATTTGACCTCTACCCTATAGTCAAAACATAATCTTTCCCTCTTTGTTTCAAATGTTCTTCTGAACTCTCATACTCCGTTTCACTTCACAAGACATTTTTTCGCTTGAATTGCCTCTCCGCTTGCAGTCACGTCTACCAAGTGACAATCCCTATTTGCGGGATCACGTGGTTCGGAATCAGCGTCCTACTGTCGTTTTCCCAGCCCTTAGAATACTCAGTTATTTAAGCCTCAAACTAAAGTTTACCTGTGCAGTTCTGACTGATGCTATGTTATTAGTGTGCTTACTTGTTTTGAGTGTCTAGATGTATTTCTGTGTACATTTTCCCTAATTTCAATTTTCTTACTTGGAGTCAGCGACTACGGGCTCCATCTCACATAGAATCCATTAAATGGCTAATAACTTAACCTTTTGTATTTTGCAAACCGTATTCTGTTGTCTCCTCTTTCGTCACAGTTTAACACTCAACAAGTCTACCCTTTTATCCTGAAACAATTCCAGGAAAGGAATCGATGTCTCCGGTGTAACTAAGGTTTTTCGGAAATTCAGACATACTTAGGTTTTTCATGGGAAACTCGAATGAAATCCAGTAGAATCCCCGGTTTATTATATGCGTTAGATGAATGTGCTGCACAAAGCCGCCCATATTTTGGTTGACATGGTACCTGAGATATCGCAGTATATAATCTAAGCGAAACACCTTATCTATAAGTTTGCTGAAATCCCCCTCACAGCTCATCAGGTAGGCGCAGTCTCTAAGTTTTCGTCAGATTCATGTTTTACTCTGGTCCAAGTTTTACGCACCTGGAGGAATATAGTTATTTGCAAACTAATTTGGTTTTAACGGGAAACTCAGGTGAATTCAAACTGAAACCCTGGAGTATCGCACAAACTGGAATGTGAGACATCCTTTGTGCAGCACATTCAGCTAAAAGGTATCATGAACGAACCATACAGATGGGACCTACCTGAGTCTGAAAATGCGTGTATATCACCAGCTGCATAAAAGTTGCGTTCAATTAGAACATGAGGTTGACGGAAACTCGGGAACCGCATCCACTTGATTGGCCCGAAGAAGAGCGAAACCGGTTGTGAGTAGTGTGTTCAGTCTAAATAAACTCAGTTGAAAATTGGTTTTAGGTTATCACACCGGGCTTAAAACGGCTGCTGATCCCTGAATTTCTGCCAAGAGAATGGGCATTTACTGTCCTCTGAAGCCTCATACACGTCCACGGCGCTATATAATGGTTCTTCTTCGAAGAGAACACCTTAAGAGAGATATCCCCACTCAGTATTCTTTGACCCCTTTTCACTTAATGTTGAATCCCTCGCACGAAGGAACGCATAGGAAAATACCTTTAGACACATCGAGCTTCTTATGAACTTTGTTCTTCCCACCAATTCCCGAAAGATCAGACTCGTAAAGGTGTGACACAACCACTGGCCAAATAGAAAACAGCAACTTCAAGGCCAGTGGTAGGTCCCGCAATGCACAAAACGCTGGATGAAACAAAAAACCCTCTGTGTCAAACTTTCCTGGATAACGGTCGGTTGTTCAGACCTAACCCTGGCTTTTGATTGCTCCTGCCTATGTTTCGACAACTTAGTGGTTTGTCATCGTTCGTGCTTCCTTCGAGTTGCACGAAGTTGTCCACAAAAGTGGTACCACAGCCGAATGGTTCTGCCTCCTCGAGTACTGATCACTAGTGAGTTTTTCTTAATAGAATTAAGCAATACTATTGAGATTGTCTTGTGTTTCCAAAAATCCAGTAGTCTTCGATTTGACGTCAACCAGTCGCCAGAATTGTGTAGATGGTCGCAACTTCAGAACCTCCCCCACGTAATCAGCACGCCCAACCAGTGAGCAACACGTGAAATGTCAAACATCAGTATCTTCAAAATGCCCGTCGCGCAACGTGATGTCCGTGAAAACCCGCAAGGTCATCTTGTAGATGAGAGATATTCGTATGGTTAAATCGGCGGGAAGGTTTCAGTGATTCGAATCAAGCGGAACTTCGCAGTCGCAACCTAATTCACTGTCATTTAGTTGGTTCAACTGCTTTTCCATTCAACTCGGTTTGAACCAATGAAAGCAGGGTTGACTGGCTTAAGAAATGGTTGCATGGTGAAGTGAATGACCCTGGGAGCATTTCAGAGGGTTGTAAACATAACCATGGCCAGTAAAGAGGAACTTCCTTTACAGAGAATCCCATGTTAGCTTGACTCCCAAAAAGGTCAAAAACACTGTCGAATGACAAAGAATAGTCATCTCTTATATCCAGAGTCATGAAATTCTGCCGACCCTCCCTACTTAGGACAGTGTCTTTAAAGTTCCAGCATGCCACTTTATGGATAAACTTGTCTGTAAACTGGATGCATTCCAAAACTTATGCTTCTGCTTCAACTGCTGTTCAGTCAAACTTTGCTCATTTGGGCTAAAGCTCATTTAGGCAACGATGGGATTCATTACTGCTCAAGTGCCCTTGCATTTCAGGTTAAGCATAGTTTCCTCTCATTCAGCCGAGACATCGTTTATGATTTCATAATTTAAGTCCCGGTTAACTGAATCGTATGATTTCCGCTCAACATGTGTCAACTCATAGAATGTACTATCTACTTTGTAAGAACATATTATATAAGCAAGTGAACACAATTTTTTACTTCTCTCACATCAAGGACTATTCCCCACTTTGTGCAGTAACTTATCTGGATTTTGATTCTAATCTCCAGTTGATTGAGACCCAATAGAGTGAACTAACAGAACGCCTGCGCAAAGGCCAAGCCACTGTATGCTTAAAGCTGGAATGGGATAGGGAAGTTAGCCAAAATATCATTCACATAAATACAAAACCCCCTGTAAGTTTTTGAAACAAACTAGCTTGGAATCACCAAAAAAACCTCGCTCGACAATGTAGTACAACGGAAATGTTCCCTCATTTCGTCACGCCAAGTTTCCCATCTTCCTCTTCTAAAGCAGTTAAAGACAGTATTATTTTTGTTAATTGTGAATTCCATATAGGATGAAATTTTCCACTTGCTGAGTCTGAGTTGAGTTTCGAAAAAAGGCGCAGGTGGCCTCAAGATCTTGTTCAGGGCTGCACAATTGATTCCGTTTACCATACTCTTTTTGAAATTCTTTCACTGATGCTAGCTCTTAAAATGTCGTGTCCTGATGATACGTCCGTAACTGCTGAGTCAAAACTGTCATTACCCTACTGTAGTTCGATGTTCAGGCACCCTGGTTATCTCCAAACCTCCATCCAAAATTGCTGTTTCCGAAGTCAGAGTTCATTTTTCAGACACTTATTCATGGATCTCAACGCAAAGCTCTCTACTCTCAAGTTTGCCGTGTCAAATATGCTTTATATAATGGTTGGCTGACGCCAGTCTGCGTATTCAATTCTGATTTCCTGTCCAGCCCAATACGTTGAGCTCAGATTTATTCGCTGGAACAAGGAAAATGTTATCTCAATTTACGGACCACGGAACTCATAGGCGAATTGGGCACAACACTTGGGCTGATGAATCGGGCATATACGCTGACACGCACATCAGACGACAGCTCGATGCTTCCAGGGATCATACGAGTGAGCTTCTGAACCCATCTCGACAGCCAGGGTAAGTCAAACAAGACGATTTATCTGCTATCTTATCTTGCACCTTCATTTTCCCGTCATCAGCAGGTGTACTGAGGTGCTTTTTTGGGTGGACTGTATGGTGAGTGGACTGATTTGCCAACTATGATACGCTGAACTGCCGAAAGCCCTTACATAGTCGAGAAAACATAGGCAGTCATTTTACCTACTCATTAAATTAAAAATCATTCTGTATGGGTTTGAATGTTCAATTACTCCGGTAGGATTTGAATGACGTTGCATTGGCGCAGGCCGTTCGAGTTTGTTCAGCTACAATAGCTAACGCTTGAACGTAAGGAATAGTCTGACAACTTATTCAAGAGCGCGGCTACCGATGTGTGATGACCTCTACTGAGGCTGACTACCAAACAGGTAGAATGAGAGTAACGACTAGATAACTTATTTGGCGGTTGAACAAATTGCGTTTGTACTTTTCCGATATGTTGTTTCCACTGCATTTTATTTCACTGATCTGAACACAAACAAATATACATTGATGTGATTTGTTTTCAAACCCAGCTGGAACTGCCGTATTGTTGTCATTTTTGAGCTTCAGTGAAAAAGTATCCAAAAGATGCAGTGAATGAAACCTAGTCCCCAAAGCTCCAAATATCTCGTGAAGATTACAATTAAGAACGTGTACTCAGCGTAGTGGACTGTTGACCAGTACAAATCCTATTTAGGTTAACTGTGGAAAGTTACTCATTTATATATAGGTACTGGCCATAAGTATCTTTCCAACGATGAACTATATCTTCGTTTTTGTGGAATACCTGGCGCCAACCTCCTCTGATGTAGGGTGTCATAAATGCTAGAGTTAAAACAGTCATTACTACACCAGGGACATAAAATCGTCTAACACAACATGATTCACTGACCAATTTGTTCAAATCTTATATCAGACCAAGTATTTTCCTAGTTGAGCAGCTTTCTTTAGACTTTCTCTTTCGAAGTCCGCCCGTGATCCGAAATGCAGCCACCGTTTCTCGCCAGCTCAGTGTGTCTGTTTGACTGTTGAAGGTTGGCCAATGAGCAGTAAAAAAGTTGTATTGTGTCGTTCTTCTAGTTGTTGGTGATAAAAAGCGAAGATTTAGATAAACACCTGCAAACACAGTAAAAACGAATGAAACAATAGCACTCGTTCGCGTGAGCAAAGGACCCATGAGCTTGTATGAATTCTTGGATATGAAGTCTACTTTGTTAGGAGGTGGTAACATTTCAGATGAACGGAATTTATATCTCACCATGTGATAATCTCATAACTGAATTTGTTTCAGTCAGTCTTCTTGGTTTAAATGCCTCTCGTGGTGCCTTCTAGACCTCTATGCCTTGAGTATTGTGCATGTATCGTGAGCCTGAGTGCAAATCTCAGACGATTCAATCATGTTTTTATTTGGTTTAAGTGATTGCACCCATTGTATCGCACAGTTGGTTTTGTAAACATCAGCGGGGGAAGTGCATCAGGTTCATAAAAATTGTAACGGCAGCTTTTGATGCCCGGCCAAGAGCCTACCATTATTTACGTAAGAGTATCGTCGACTAAAAAATATGCATTAACCATAAAAACGAAGCTAGCTTTCCTGACCAGCTGACAGTTTAAAAAATTGTCCGTTAAATCCGTATGAAAAGTCTTCACTTTTAAAAGACGACCGAACTTAACTCATGTAATCTTACTTAAAGAATTTCGCTGTACGGTATAAAAACAGCAATTTTTACACCTACCCATAAATCTATTTCAAGCCCTGCGTGTGACATATATTGCCAACCATTTACTCAAAATACTTTCCATCTAATACAAGTTTCTCTCTAAAGTAATCACATTTATATTTTTGGTATTCCACGCTTCACTAACAGTTTTGTATTTGACCCAGTACAGTCCATTGTTAGCCGTTGCAACTCTTTGCTTGCGGAGAAGAACCCGCCTTTCAGGCTCAAGGCTCGAAGTTTGTTGAACCAGTAGTCACCGCCATTCATTAGGCAGCTTCTTGAGCAAGTATTTCAATCAGGTCTTGCATCCCCTCACCTGATCACTATCGCTGTTATCTATAATGTTATTACTATGGCCGATACACCTGCATTCGCTATTACAAATTTGGCTAATTCACTTGGAAGGATGGACCATTCTGGCTGGTTTTTTTGCTCAATCCATCTGCCACGAAGTTTGATACAAAATGAGGTATAAAAACACAAATATATGCGTTTCATGTTGTCTACCACAATTCAAATCGCTGTCGTTCGAAATCTGATCGAATAATCGCGAGCCAAAACAAGTTCAGCAGTAGGCTCAAAAAGTGCTTTTAAAAGTTCACTCAATTTGGTTAGTCTAACAAAACCCAGCGGATTTCGTTAATCGTCTGACTTGTTGTTTTTAGATGGAGCAGTATTTTCAGAGATTGGTAACCCTACTGTGGTTGCTTGAATCTTCACTGAAAATTCAGCATTGGCGGCCGTGTCAGTTTCCATCACCATATTACTCGTTCTGGTAAATGTACCTGCAACTGATGTGTAATGAAGTTGTCGATTTTCCTCCAATTCACAATGATTTCCTGTCTACTTGTTGAAGAGTCTTGTCAACTGTCAGTCTTGTACCACCAATGACTCTATCTCTCGCCCCATTTCGGCATACTAATCTGAAATTCGTGCAGACTGATGGGGGGAAATAACATGCAGGGAGAAGCATTCTTATCTTGATACCACTTGTCAAGCTCTTACATCATTACTAGGTGATGCAGGAAAAAAACAAGAGCATACAAGGTGTCGTTTGGTGCACAACTGTACAGGGTGCAGAGATGTGTTTGGAGGCTTCAAGCAGTCTCTGATGGGATGAAATATGTCCGCAGTGACTGTGTAACAAATATCATTAGGCGGAAGGCTCATCCGCGACCAAACGGTATCTGACAGGATTTGTTCTTGTTTATTCACTGGGGTGCCCCAGAGTTCACTTTTGCGATACTCATAATATCAAATTATTCCCCCCTCACGGGCAACAGCTGATAAAATTGGTTCTTACTGACTAGGTGTTTGACTTTTACCCAAAGTGGTTTGCTCCCAAAATGAGTGTCATTAAGTGGGCAGTATGACTGACTTTAATCCGCTTGTAGTCGCTATTCTTCCTCTCCTGAAATTATTATCCTTACTCTTTAAATTGCTAAGCATGAAAGGGAAGACGCAATTCAATTTACGACTGATATTTTTTTGCAGAAAAGCATTATGTGGACGTTTTCTCACCCGTCAGTGTGTCTTAGAAACATATGAAGCAATTTGACGTCACAGCCTTGGGATTACGAGCTGAACAATACATCACTTGGTCACGAATAGATTGATTATCGGTGTTAACGTCCTACCCCACCAAACATTTAGTTCGTGTCATCTGATTCGATGTTGGATGGTGACAACTTCTCAGAGGAAAGGTCCATACAACTTGTGGGGTATTCTTTCATGATCAATTTATTCATATATATATAGCTCAAAAGCAAGAATGATTCATGCGACTAGGGTCACTAGTGGTCACTCAAGGAGCTGGTTAGCAGATGATGCTCGATGTGGACTCCGTGAATGAAAAAAAAAGAATGACACTATGTCCTGTCTGAATACGATTTAATCACGCTGGTGATCACTCGCACAAGGATGAACGTTCAGACTACTAAGTGGGAGGTTGCTGGTTTAAACCTGCTCTGAGTTTCGTGAGATGAACGCTACTGATGATTCTCAATATGGATGAGAAAGCTGCACAGTGTTTCTAAGTTTTTGAGCATAGAGTGTTTTCACTTATTTTACGAAATCTCAATTTAAAAACACTGAATCTCACAATATACCAACAAAGTAGTAATGGTCGATTGGTCTAGGGTAATAACGTTTGTGTCATATACTTGGTATCACAGGCCGCGAATGACTTTGCACAGCCAGTTAGGTCACTGGGTATTATTAGTCTTTTTTTCGTCTGACAAGTTGCAGGCCAGGGCAGAAATTTTTATTCACTAGTTGTCATTTCCTTCTACAGATGTTTCCAAAGCATGCGGTTTTACGGCCACTCAGCTCTTTAGCATGTTTCTGCTAGTTAACTCAGTAGCCTTTCTCATCTTCCCGTGTCCTCCACGTGGAGAATCTTGACTGCCAATAACAACTTAATGGCACCCAACTAACTTTCAGGAATTTGTTGGCTGGCTTTGACAACCTCCAATCGCTCTGCAAGGAAATTTGTATATGAGTGCTAAGGGGATTTTCCCAGGAGTAATTTTAAAGGCTTTCTAATCGGCCTGTTTTTGCCGAGGTACGTATGCGGTAACTATGATTGTCAGAGCTGTTTTTTCTACGTCTAACAATGAATGGGACTGCAATTCATCTTCAAAACGAACTGTATTTCTCTGTGGGTTGAAGAATAACTTCCAAGCGAGTCATACTCACGACCGAGAACACTTTATTCGTCAACTTGAAGCTTCACAAAATATCTGAGCACTCCGCAGACATTATGCAGCCCAAAGTCTACGATCTGTTAGATCAACGGAATGGACTTCGTTACAGCTCGCACCTTTTCCCTGGTAAGGATTTTTCACGGGTTGTGTGCACATCAAGTTAAAAAACGAACAGAAATTCACCGGGCACTAAAATGATTGCCTCGTTTTAAATATCTGAGTGTATCTGGTCGTATGGATACCGAGGAATTGAGAAACATCAGTGTGAACTTTAGGGGCTTGTCGAGGCTTGCCTACCAAATTTGGGCCTTGGATCCTGAGCCAGCGTGACAGACGGCACTAACGTGGATTTACCTTCAGTGGTTTTTTCCATTGATCTTGTTCGGAGATGAAAGTGGTTAGAAGATGTGAGAATTTAGGAATTTTCTTAAAATTTTGGGTGCATTTATCCCTCCGTGTCCATGAACGCATGGCTGGACTTGAGAAATCCAGGGATATCCAACTTTTCGGAAAGCAGTCACCCCTGAGAGACTATTTTAAATGAATTCAACAGCCAAAGAAGCTTTCGCCACACCTGTGTTTGCCTAAATTCATCCTTTTTCCTAACAGTCCACCTGCTAAGCATTCTATTCTCATCAAAGTTGCTGCAGTAGAATTTCGTGCACTAGGTTTTTTCATTCATTTTATTACCTGGTTGTCCAGTAGTCATTATCACTCCACTTTTCAGGAGCTGGAGCAGAAAATGAGGCGGTAAATTCCAGGGAACGCACAACCAGCGAAGGCTCGTCAGGCAACTTTATGTCTCTAACCTTCTTTAACTCCAGGGGTGGTATGATCTCATGTCTTCGGATTATGAGCTTTGCGTTCGTGAAATAAAGTCACTTGAACCTTCACTTGTTCTCAAAATGTGACGGGCATAGTTTGCTCAGGATTATTTGGCTCTCTACAAAACACTACAGCGGGGTTTTGCTCTGTTCTGATTATTTGCAACAACTAACTAATGGTTAACAGACCTCTCCTTGGACTAGCCCTGCCAAACAAAGTTTCAGTCCAATATTTCAGAGCCCATTAGATGCGTCCAGACAAGAACGAAAGCACCAGTTGGCTGAGAGCTCTGGACTTTATCCATATATTTGTTGTGAATATTCGGTACATTCACTAGGGTTTGGTCCATAAAAGATTGAGTTAACCTCTTCATTTAACAAAAAAGTGGAATTATGCGGCTTTGGGTAGGACGGTCTGAATGAAAGAATGCATTAGGTAAGTTGACACGAGTGAAAAGTCAGGAATCTTGTCTGATTGTGAGCGAAAAGTTATTCGTTTCTACCTATTTCCAGTCATCTTGAAGAATATGGTCAGGATCAGTCCAATCAGATTCGGGTCCATAAATTTCAGCTATACAAGTAGGCTGGTCATTACAGACCGCTGATTGACAACCTGATGAACTTATATCAGAATTTCTAATTAAACCTTATGTTTGATTTTGGATTTAAAGTGGGTCAATAGAGCATCACATCCGTTCTTACGATCGATATTAGACGGTCTGGTAAAAGAAATTTATGCTTCCACTGTTGGACCGTTCGTCAAGTTCCGTTGAAGTGCCAAGTAAAAAAGATAAAAAAGCCAGTTTCTTGAGTAAACGCTGGAAATTCTGGATGTTATGTGCTTTAGGAGAAAGTGTATAGTTTTCGGCTGGGTAAACAAACTATTTTCGTGCTTTTCAAATTTCACCTCCGAATTTTACAAAAGTCCAGTCAAGGTTTCCCCCGTGATTCTACAAGGTGGAGAATGAGTTGATCGCATAAATAAGTGGGTAGCAGTAGATAGTATATGGTTAATTATGAGAAGCCAGGACAGTTGCTCAAAACAAAATTCATGAATGGTTTCCAAAGTACTGCACATGCGAACATGGACACCGCCGAGCAAAGGTAAAATGATCGAAAGATTTGGTGTTCAATAAGCTCCTGATTCTACGAAAGTTACAAATGCATGTCCATTTATGCTGAGCCAAACTCCGCCCTGATTCCTGGGCCATTTGGTTGATCAGCATTGTTACATTGAGGTTCCGCTGTCATTTCACTGCACACGAACAATTTCAGTCTTAATCAGCGTGTGTTACGGTCCAACTAGTCCATCAGTGCTGCACTGCCCGGAGAAGTGCTAAGCTGCTTCCGGCAGAGACAGGTGCCCAAGTTAGCCGTCAATAAGTATACACTAAAGTTTAAAATAGGTCACCATAAAAAGTCGCAAATTTTGTTCTGTTCACCAGCATCTGATCTAAGCTGACTCCTTTTACGTGCGAAAATCTTACCTAAAACATATAACGATCCCTCGTATCTACCAACGTTTTTGGTGGATATGCTATGCAAGTTTTTTTGGTGCAGCTAGGTTTTCAAATGTCATGCTTAGTTCCTATCCGTTAGCCGTTGACTTCAGAATAGACTGCCTAATATCCGAAGCGTTACTTGAGACGTTCTGATTTCAACCAATAGCTTTTCCAGAACTTCGATCACACATATTGTCTGATTTGGTGGTATCCTCTTATTGATATACACAGAAGATATAACCGTGAAATATACCACTTTGCCTTGGTTACATTGAGCAATCAATTCATGACGAACCAGTTCGCACGTACTTTTTATGTTGATTATTATATGCTGCTCTACCACACTACATACCATACGTTAATACACAGCGCTGCCGTACATTGTTATGCATTCTGTCAAAACAGAAACAACCACCCACCTTTACCAAGGAATCTAACACAACTTCTCCTACTTAGACGACTCAATTGTTTACTACATGCAACCATCAAACCACGTTAGATTGTGTCGTAACGTGCCTTCATGTGATGTGGATCGACGTTCATCTGGAACTTCTCGCAACTCCTGAGACGACATCACCTGATGTCCGATGGTTGAATTTTCACTGAGCCTGATAATTTTGTTGCAAGAGTTTCGCCACCAGTCAAGATGACTTCGTCGGTGCATGGCGATGTAAAATTAGTGTACCGGTGAGGAGGCCTTCAACAATGCTGCACTTGTGTAGGCACGGTTCCTTCTTTTTACAAGTTAACTTCGATTACCAATGGTTTTTTAATGGTCCGTCCGACCACCTGACATGTAACTGGTCTACATTAATTTGGACTTCATTCCTCTTAAAACCTCCGATGGGCATTGGTCCACTGGCTTCAGGCTTACTCTAACTATTTGATATATTCGTTTGCCGGCTGAGTTTCTAGACTGAGCTAACGGTCATCTGCTCGTATAGATGGGTAAATTTGGTCCAACTCAGGCTAATGTTTAAGTGGATTGGTCGTGGAATGCTAAGCTTTTGGAAACTAATTTTCTCTCACTAAGCCGCCGGATTATCATATTTCAAAATGGAATCATTGAACTTGTGGCATATGTATGTGGAAGTCAGGTACAACTAATGGTATCTTTTACGCTTATGCTGGATAATTTTTGAAGTGAGGTTCGTCTCAGTTTTTTTAACAGAGGGGTTTCTGAGATTTATGTAGTCTATCTGAAAGAAGAAATTGTTTACTTTGCATTTGGGTTTGTCTATCGGTGCAAAATATCTACTTCACCCTTGTTTAATTTTTTTCACGTCACCACTGTTCTGATTTTTTACATGACTGAAATATGGTACGATCTTTACTTGCTTCTCATGGGACTTGATGAAATCCGGAGAACTTAGAAGGGGAATCATGTGGTTTTCATTGTGTCGGATCTTCCTCCCTGTTGCGGTGTCCGGACGTAGTTATGGTGTGAGATGGGTACTGTAAGTCTAATACAAGCGCAATGTTCTAAAGTGGCAAGGTAATTGTGTTCACTTATTTCTGTATTTTCTGCATCGTTTCAAACACACCTCTTCAAGTAACAGCACATAATTGCTCACGTACGTTTATTCGCTGTTGATCAGCTGTTCACCGAATTTGACAGACGGCTCGCAAACTAAACTCGAACAGTGTGGAGAAGTGTGTCGGAGTTAGGGCCAGACAGGAATTCACTGTACTTTGCATGGGTGGATGTGCATTTGGCAGTTCCGGTGAGTGCACGGGTTCCTGTGAATCACATTACTTGGAACTTAGATTGTAGGTCTACAACTCCACTCGGCTTCTGAAATGCCAACAGCCCCGTTACAACCACCCTAATTCAAAAGCAGTGATAGACCATGTTGTTTTAAATTAACAGTATGCTCATACTGTAGTGAAATTTTCTGGAAAGTCTATTTTACATGGTCTAAATTTCCTGTAGAGTGCTAACTTCTTCCAACCTCTTCATCGAAAGCGTTTCACATGTGCACCCAGCCCTGGACCTGCATATACACTCTTCGGGGGATTTAAAAGGTAAAGACGTAATACACTACTGATAAGGTTGCTGAAAATTCTTCGACAGCCCATGACAGGTTTCATCCTTCATCATAAACGAGGGATTCAGCGGGGTTCGAGGTGAGACTCCCGTCGAAACCAAAATGGTATGCAAATGAGTGTATTTCACTGATTTCGTGCTATGTGGGTTCAAGTAGAACATAAGGCTGACGGAAACTCGGAGATTTCGCCAACCTGGTGAGCTCCAAGAAGGTCGAAACCGGTTGTGCGCTGTCGAAGAGTTTCAGCGACCTTAAGAGTAGGAAATTCAAACAGCTTCGTGCGCTTTGGCTTTACCAAGGTCTTGTGGCGACCCAGTCATAAATCATTGCTCTGTCCAGCACATGCTGTCATCGATATGCTGCCACAGGTCTCCTCCCGCTTTCTTGGTGTGCCGCCTCGCGGCACTTCTATTTGAGGCAACTGCTGCAAGACTTTCAACCAAAAAGAAAGGAAGTGTAATTTAGGCAGCCAAGTCATCTAGAACGCCCCACTGTGCAAAGGCACTTACTGAGCTCGGACATTCGGGAGCTATACCCACCCAACTCACTGGACAGCGAAAGTCTAAGATACGCTGCTGTTTCTTTGGTCGTCACATTTATCAGGACGCTAGTCTGTGGACTTTGGTTGTTGAGTTGTTTGAGCGTTATCCTGACGCAACTTTCTTCTACATTTTACTAACGTTTACATATCTAGTTCCGTGGCGAAATCTCGTGAGAGCAACTCGGTAAGAACGATATGACGGGATAACGGCGAGCAAATCCCCAACTTGGCCTCTACCTAGTCTCTTTTCTTGTTCTTGCACGCACATACTCAAGAGGCTCCGGAAGACCGGACTCCGCCAACAGGTCTTGAATCGGAAGATTACCCGAAAGCAAAAGCAATGAAGAATACTCGGCAGAGCCATGTGTTCGTTCAGGTTGGCTTGTAACGTTAAAGACAGCTTATCTTTAAGCACCATCCCCAAAAGGGCCCAATAGGGCCCCGGAGATCCCAAGTTAATGTGTGATATTGTG
>SJOL01010839.1:1185962-1205583 GCA_004794785.1 Opisthorchis felineus | reverse complement strand
CTGATAAGGTTGCTGAAAATTCTTCGACAGCCCATGACAGGTTTCATCCTTCATCATAAACGAGGGATTCAGCGGGGTTCGAGGTGAGACTCCCGTCGAAACCAAAATGGTATGCAAATGAGTGTATTTCACTGATTTCGTGCTATGTGGGTTCAAGTAGAACATAAGGCTGACGGAAACTCGGAGATTTCGCCAACCTGGTGAGCTCCAAGAAGGTCGAAACCGGTTGTGCGCTGTCGAAGAGTTTCAGCGACCTTAAGAGTAGGAAATTCAAACAGCTTCGTGCGCTTTGGCTTTACCAAGGTCTTGTGGCGACCCAGTCATAAATCATTGCTCTGTCCAGCACATGCTGTCATCGATATGCTGCCACAGGTCTCCTCCCGCTTTCTTGGTGTGCCGCCTCGCGGCACTTCTATTTGAGGCACCTGCTGCAAGACTTTCAACCAAAAAGAAAGGAAGTGTAATTTAGGCAGCCAAGTCATCTAGAACGCCCCACTGTGCAAAGGCACTTACTGAGCTCGGACATTCGGGAGCTATACCCACCCAACTCACTGGACAGCGAAAGTCTAAGATACGCTGCTGTTTCTTTGGTCGTCACATTTATCAGGACGCTAGTCTGTGGACTTTGGTTGTTGAGTTGTTTGAGCGTTATCCTGACGCAACTTTCTTCTACATTTTACTAACGTTTACATATCTAGTTCCGTGGCGAAATCTCGTGAGAGCAACTCGGTAAGAACGATATGACGGGATAACGGCGAGCAAATCCCCAACTTGGCCTCTACCTTGTCTCTTTTCTTGTTCTTGCACGCACATACTCAAGAGGCTCCGGAAGACCGGACTCCGCCAACAGGTCTTGAATCGGAAGATTACCCGAAAGCAAAAGCAATGAAGAATACTCGGCAGAGCCATGTGTTCGTTCAGGTTGGCTTGTAACGTTAAAGACAGCTTATCTTTAAGCACCATCCCCAAAAGGGCCCAATAGGGCCCCGGAGATCCCAAGTTAATGTGTGATATTGTGTGCATGGATTGCCTCATAATGAATGGGCTTGATGGTACATAGGCTGGCGGAATCCTTGTGGCTACCTTCCACACATATGCTCACCGATTGAGTGAGGCACTTTGCACCCTGACACGTCCAGGCGCTAATGCATAAAACGGTAAACTGTGAAGCCTCGCATTCCGCTATGTGTGTTTTGTACTATCACACGATATGAGCTTAAAAACCAGGAGATCCGAACAATCTTGTTGAAAATTTTTGCGCCTCCAACGATGCTCTGAATGTATTCAACATCCATTCCGACCACAGTAAAAGGACTGCAAGCGCTTCGGCACAGGGCTCAACAGCGGCTGATTTTTTCAATACCCAACGGAACTGGCAGGAATGAGGAACTCGGCCAAGAATTCCTGCGGCAAATATGAGAAAGATGGTCCTGTAGCACTTGTTAACTGCCATTGTACATGCTCATCGTCATCTCATTTCTCCCTATGATTATCTGTCACATTACTGTACAAAAGTTTGTTTTACTGAACTATAACAACAACCGCCCGCTTTTTGGGTCCAGCGTGACATTGGGACTTTGGCTGAGTGACTGTTGTTGTGACTGCCGGTTGGCTATCATTGGCTTCTGCTAACTCTAAACGTGAACAAAAATTTCAGCTACAAACACTGGACTAATCTATTCACATCAGTGGATTAGTATTGTGATCACTGGAGGTTCGGAATACCAGAAAAGTAGAACTTTCTCTTCTTGGTGTGGTGGTTCAACTGAATACGGAACTACGGAATCTCCTATTGTGAACTGTGAGTAAGGATTTAATTGGATTTTTCTCCGTGTGACATCGTATTTGTCTTACATCAGTAATTTGTTCTGTTCACTAGGGATTCCATAGGGCCGTTAACCACTACAGTTCTTTCCAAAGACTTTAACACATTATAGAAAAAACATTGGACAACTGTGATTGAATGGCACTCACATTTTGATTTTCCATTGGGCATCGGGCTCTGCCAATGAAATTGACCTTCCTGTACGGTGTGGTAGATCTAAAAGCTTTTTGACCGGAGGTCAGACAAATGGATTTGTACATTTTCAGTAACATTGACTTGAAGGCGATTTATCTTCAACCACATCCCGGGACAGTTATCAAGCCATGCACAGTCAAAAGAGTTGCGCTGAGGACACGCCCCTACCTGTGGACTGCAGGGTCCCATAAAGCTCACAGTCCAAGGTCTTTTGCCTAGCAGAGTTATCGTATAACTGCTGATCAAAGCAGGTCCCGTGAAAGACGACTGATAACAACCGGAAATGTGCGAAGCTACTTGAAACCAAGCTGACGGGAACCACTGAGGACAACCCTACTCTCGGTATATGCAGTTCGAGGTGAGGCTCAGGAGGTACGTTGGAGAACCGAGCAAACAGGACATGACATCATTGAGTTAGGCACATCATTCCCAGCCTCCGCCTTTGCCAAGGCAAGGCGTCAAGATGCAGATAAACCCAGAAGGTTCTCATGCTTCCGGCGCTGAAGCAATGCCCAGCATTGGCCTGGAATGTAGGAGTAGACTAACGTACTAATAGGCCTAAAGCCAGCATAAATTCAAAGATATTCGGCCTGCAATCGGCTTCACCAGGGCCCTGACCAGTGAACAAGCGCTTCCACATGACCAAGAAGGGGGACTATAAGTTTAATCCAAGGCCCGTGTTGCTGATAGGTAATTTTTTGAAGAATTAAATTTTCAATCCAATTTGCGAGAAAGCCCGAGAAAGAGCATAACAAAAAGCGAGGCACCTCACGAAACACTGTTGTGAAACCTTTTATCAATCTTAGGCTTAGACGAGTTAATATTTGGGCATGATACATCGTGTTTCATTGTTAAGCATGGCATAGAAATTGCGAGGAACTCACTGCAAATTAGACCTTCCCTTAGAAGTGATCAGATATCATCTCATCCCATTCCATCCTGTTTCTAAGTTTCGATCTTCGGCAGTAGCTTCTCCGAACAACCAATAAGGTCGATATTCAGCCAGCCTGGTCTCAGATTTACATTCAAATGCACCTCTAAATGAACCAAAAATGCCCGTGATCCCATTTGGTATCCCTTCAACCTTTGTGGATCCCCTTGGCCAACCAAAAAATCTGCTGCCCACAGAATTGCAGTCCCGTCTAAACACTTCAACCATGGCATGCGTTACGGGGCTGTCCAGATACAGAAGTAAGTCAGTGCAAAGATATCACGTCTTTTCCATACAGTTTGATGGCACACCTAGATCTATTCTTTCTATACTCTGAACTTCTCTCACCCGACCGGGAAAGCTTGTGGGAAATCATAGATCCTGGGTATCAATCCAGAAATCCTTGGAACCTTATCCGCTTGCCCGGTCCAAACCGCCTTTTGGACGATTCCGTTCTAATCTAATCAATTCTGCCCTCGGATTCAACCATCTTAGCCTACTTTCAGTTTGTACTATCCATAAATTCAATGATGTTCTTTACGATTCACGTTAGCACTACATGGCCCTCCCAAGGAACTTTTACACCTAGCTTCCATCCAACGGCGACACTAATAAGTTCATTAGGTTTTGCTGCGCACAGCAATTCTAAGACGCAAATACAACTTGTCCGTATTGCAATTTTCTTCACCTTATCATCCTTGCGTATTCTTTTCTTGGCTTTAGCCAATAACTAAACTGCTCAAGGCCTCGCAGCCTAAGGTATCCACGGATTGATACACAGGATTGAGGCTTTCGTCCAAGCTTTCTGGGTCTGGCTTGTTTTTGTTCGTTCACCTGAAAAACGCAAGTAAGAAAAAGGTGTGACACCGCTCTTTAAGATCTTAGTGCTGGGCAATAATCTTGCCGGTGTAAGGAATTACAAAGTGGCATCTAAAAATTTATTTGAACTGGGTAAGAGGTGCAGTGTGGACAAACGTTGCAGGAAGGTTATTTCACCCACCAACTACCCGAAATAAAAAAATTGCTGCTGAATAAAAGCGTAAGCTATGAGCTTGAAAATCATTTCAACAATTCCCCGCCGTGTATCAGAGGGTCAACGGAGAAAAACCTGTCCCCCAAACCTTGTTCAAAGAAGGCACAGATCGCCTTGGAGGTGACCACACCCAGGTAAAGAGTGCAAGCATCTGGAGACACATTTCACAATCAACAGGATTGAGGCCGGCGACCAGCTCCGTAGCAGCTTGTTGGACAGGCTCAATGAGAGTTGCGTCGTTTTGCATCTCTAGTAGACAACTTGGTTGGCATATTCAAGAGGCGGCCTGACACAGACCCCATGAAGTATCTGGATGTCAATACAAACAATGTGGGTGAAGTCCGCCAAATCATCCGTAGAAACCCGAATGCCTTTTGAGCCGATTTCTCATGGTGCAGTGAGGAAGACATGTCTGACGAGAGCCGGACACCTAACTACCTTTTGGTATGTTTCTTCGTAATGTCTTCTGGACCTTCTCATCATGCACGAAAGTGGCGTTCGTTGGGTCTCCACCGAATAACATATGGACGCTCCTTTCCTCATTCAGGGGAAGGTGCCAGTCCAAAGACCACTGCCTTGCAGCGTTTCATCCATTTGGAGGGCACTGACATTGGAACTCCAGGATATCAAGCCGTCCGCAAAAAGTAGACATGACTTGATAGTACATTTGGAAGTTCATTGACTCAGATCAAAAATAAGAGCGGTCCAAAAACGGAGAATTTTTTGAGCCCCAATGGAGGCCGGTGCCGAAGAAGGGTAGATCAATCCCACTGCTTAAATCCCATGAGACTTGAGCTTTTTTGAACAATAGACTATGTAGGAGTCGAGCAAATGCTTTTGGGGAGTCAAGAATTATGGCACCATACACGAGCCCATCTTCTTTGGCTTGGATTAAGCTGGCAATAAATACGAGCATGTTCATCGCGCAAGAACGGTTTGGGAGGAATCCGTGTTGCGCTGTGGATATCGAGTTGTTAGTACTAAGGCGATTTAAGATGGCCCGCTTCAGAATGCGCTCCAACACCTTGCACAGTTTGCTAGTGAGGCTAATGAGCCTGTAGCTTCCAGATGATAGGCGGTCAACAGTTTTGAGAATAGCTTGATGATTTCTCCTTTCATACCAGAGGGAAGGCTGTCTTCGTCGAGCGGCCAATGAAACACTAGGTAGGGACTCTCCGCCAATTTAAGCGACGCCTTCTTCAGGATTGACCTCGTCTGGCCCCAACGTGCTGAAGTGATTTGTCTCATGCAAGGGTCAGGGAACATCCCCCTTCTTAAAGACGAAGTCGGTTAGAGGCTGTTGGTAGTTATGCGTTCACAAGGTTGGATGTGTGGAGGTCGCGGGAGAAGGTTGCAGGCCTCCATCATCGGATGGCGCTATTGGGTCACTAGCGGGTTTCTCGCCACTGTCCGTCTGGAAGTAGGTGGTTGGCTTGTTTTCTTGGTAATGTCCCATATACTCAAGCAGTAGGATTTTGCTTTTCCGGAAGAGGTCTGTTATCGTGGCCCGTTTTCGTGCACTCCACTGGTAGATGTCTGGTTAATGTTGGTTCCGCATTTTACGGAATGCCAGCCCATTTTCAGTGTGTTCTGTAGTTACTGTTTCGAAAAATATTTGAGAGCTCGTTTCTGTGAGACACCTACTGCATTTGGGTAGCTTTTGGTTTGTTTGAATGCGCGCTGCTTCCACTAGCATCAGCTTCAAGAATTTTCTGGACACTGGTCCACTGTGTCTCCTCCATTATTGCGGTTTAGTTTAATCTGGTCGGAGAAGGTACACATCCCTGGGAATTCTGCATGGAAGAAGTTCCGAATCCACGTTTGAGGTTCCGGGTTCCTGGCCTAGTAGCAGATGCAATCGAAATTCAAAACTTAGTGGTCACTATGTCCCACTGGACTCTTAATTAAAAGTTGATCAACGGGGTGTCTTTTGTCCGTGATTATCAGATCCAGCAAAGATGTTAGTTGGCCCGCACGATACCTGTTGGATGCAACGCCATGCTGAGTCCAAGCGCTCCGTTAAACGATTTTGGTCAGCGCCGATACACAATGTCCACTAGACCTGACGCGCTGTAACTCCATCTAGGGGGCAGTAGGAGCGTTAAAATCACTCACCAGCAGACGAGTTAAACTATGCATTGGGCTTTTTAGCATAGGCTAGCTTCACTTGAAAAACGAACTCTTACATACAATCCACAAATCCCTTCATGCTGCCAGCAACATGTTCACAGAACTTGGGTCTAACGCAACCAAACAAAGGCTGTTTTACTCTGGTTTAGTATCTGAGAGCCGCAGGTATTTTTTCCACGCGGTTTGAAAGCTGAGACCAGACTGATGGCATAGCTACCAGGAGATTCGGCGGAAGACGAGAACTTAGGAGAAAGAAGTGGGATTAACTTAGTGAAGTTTGCCAAATGAAGTAGATACAAATGGCGTGTGGTCCATACAGAAAAAGGAGTAAGGTTTGTTGCAGCCAAGGGTATGGTAACCTGCACTGAACGGTAACGGTAATGGCATATTGACTTACATAAGGACAAGGGATTGGTTCAGCCTACAACTACAATCGAAGTAGGCATAAATCAAACCTAAATGTTTGGCATTTTGATAGACGACAATCTATTACCACTTAGATAGCAATAATAGAGGGCAATGAGGTTGGCAGAGTCCGTGAAAGTTTTGCAGCGCGGTAGGACTGTCCGTTACTGGCGAAAATTTTCTGCTCCAGCGCAGGGTCACATCAGAAGGGTTGGGTTGTTCATAGTAGCAGTTGGTGCAAAATTGAGGTCAAACTGACGAGAAACACAGGGGCGGATCTTTGGAAGCGATGAACAAGTAAAAGGACAGAAGAAAATTGCTGTGTTGACTGTATTGGTGCCACAATGTGAGAGGTATTACCGAAACCTATGTCATGATCACCAGTGCCCTATTTTCCTAGTCATTGCATCAGTCAGCTCTAAATAGCCGTCAGTGAAATGTCCTCGTAATCTCTAAAATATGAAGCCGGTAAGAGAATAATAAGAGACTATTCTAACTCTATTCGTAGGGAGAAGATGGTATCCACCAGGCTGGAGCAAGGAGGAAAGAAACATTGGAGTCATTCTTGGGTGATGAACTTAACTTGAGATAAAGCAACCTTAACTAGACAAAGGATGTCAGCTCCTCCGCCATTTAGTCCAAGAGTTTTGCGGCAATCAATTCACACCAGCTTGCGAGCTTCCGACAAATGAATAGATTAACCCTTTCGTCTATAAACTCATGCTGTAGATGTGTACGCCCAACAGGGATGGCCACCCTGATTCGTTACACATAGATACACGCTCATTATTACTAACTGTTCATTACTGTAAATGATACATCAGGTGCCGAGGTTCTAAGTGCGAACTTTATATAAGGAAGCAAAAAACCATAACCCAACTCGAATGCAAGTTCTGCTTGTTTAAACGGTTCCTGGTTCGAGGATACCTCCTGCAAAATTTTTTACGGTACTCAAATGCCAAACTGATAAAATCGAATTCTACTGTCACATGTGCAAGACAACGGAGCAAAATGAGAGCGTTTAGCAGTACGCCTTGGATACAAATGGTTTCACGTAGCCCAACCCCCTTCTCCAGGCTGTGGCTGAATTTCAGATGTAACACCTCAGATTCTAGACATGTAAAAGTCAAGAGCGTGGCAAGAGGCTTACTTTGTTTCTCCCTAATCTGTCTTCGTATACTGTGAACCACCGACCCCCATCTTAAAATTTATTTTCCAGATGTTCGCTCAGAACGGATAGTTGTTTACTTCAATGGTTGCGGAAAACACGAAAAGCCCAAGTGGCAAGAGCCAAATGTAGTAGCGACGGGAAATTTCCGTTGTCGCTGGCTACGTATTGCGCGCCATAGGGGAAAAAGCACCCCTCCCAGTTATTGGTTGACGATATCTAGAAGCAGCAAGAATGTTGGGAAAGATAAGAGTTAAAATTAGAAAACGCGAATAAAATGATTTAAAAGCAATGAATATATATTAGATATATTATTAGATAGAAGAAGAATGACACAACAAGGCCGAGAGTACGGGGGGACCTGACTTGACGAGGCTTTACTATTGAGTTAGGCCAGCACGTAAGGTCGCAAGGTGGGTTCGAGCTGGTACCAGCAGACCCCAGTAAGTTTGGGGTCGCCTGGAATTAAACGTGAGTGGTGACGTGGAGATCGGGCCCGAACAAGAGGCTTGAGTATTTGGTCAGACGTTTAATGATACTTGGTGGGTGCCTCCATGCAAACCCAGGGATGGAATGGTAAAGCCCAGCAGCCAGATAGCAATTAGTTGTGGTTCGTCAACAGATATTTGCTCCTTGGCTCTGGAGCAGCTGAGACATCTAGCATCACGGGGGCCGGGATTGTTCTGGATGAGAGGCGGTGTGCCCCCGGAGGGAGACAAGAGCAGGAATGAAGTAGGACTCCATGTCATTGAGGGGTGAGGTTTAAAGGAGAAGGAGGTGAAGGGAATTTCAAGCTAACAATCGAGTAAGTTCGCCAATGTGGCGGGAGTCAGTTCCAAAGCGTTTTTACTCTGAGCGAGCATGAATTAAGGAGAAATGAGATTTTGGTAGATTTTTTATAGAGGCGGCCGGACGTCCAACACGGTCATAACGCAAGCATTATTATTATTATTATTACCGAAACCGCTTTCAAAGAGAGCATGTGGATGCAATATAGAGGTAGCTATTTCCGGTGGGCTACCCTTAGATGTTCATTCCATGTAATAAAGTACCGTAATATCGGACAAAGCGCAGGCTGGTTTGGTCTTCTAACGCCAACACGCGATGAAACTGACGTTCGGCATCGCACGTGCCTCAAAATTACAGTTTTTGCACCCCTGAGAGGAAATTGGCATTGTAATGTAAAATAGAACGTAGGAATGACACACCAAGCGTTTTCGAATATCAAAGGTAGGATACCGCGCATTTTCAAGAGCTTACGTATGATATGCTGAATCAGGGATTGAAGTATATAAGGTGAGCAGCAACATTTGGAGCTATGTAAGTTTGGTTTCTAAGTTGTTAAGTAAGCTCTGTGATTGGCAGTGTCAACTTCGGATCTGATATGGACCCGGAATGCCATTTGAGAGCAGCGGTGAAGATGACATTTGGTGCAGCGAAGCAGAAATATTGCTCGCGGCAAGTGCGCAGCTGTCCAACTAGACATGCGGTTCTGGGACCCTATAATCTTCTTCACATACTTTGTCCTTCTGAGCTTCAAGGTAGTACCACGTTAGTCAATAAATTGCAGAGATAAATTGCAGTAAAACGAAACACCAAACAGTTAATGAATATGAATTTGATAATCAAAGGATGATGTCAGGACAGCGTTGTTCATTAGTGCACTGACTGGAGAACGAATGCTGTTTTGTAGGGTTTAAAAAGAGCCAGGAGGGGATGGGATTTAATCGTGGAAGCTTCACAGCCAGCCGTACCTCGGTGTATGTCCAATGTGAAGCGCTAATTCAGATGAGTTAACTGCGCGCCGGGAACGCACTGAGGTATGTGGGTCAGTACGGTAAGGTGGCGACGTATCGTTGGCGCGTCGTAACACAGCGTTTAGCTCACGAGATTTTGACCATGGTTATAGGTTTACATGCACATGTGAAATACAGCTGCTTTGTGCGGGCATGCAGAGACGAAAGAGTTTATACGGGAGTCTGCCATCCAAGAACAGCATGACCAGTCTACAGAACACGAGTGACAGAACGTTTGTGGTAATACAAAAAACAAAGAGGAATGTGGATGCAGCCGTTAAAACAGTGAACAAGACAAAGCCGTATTTGGTTCTGATATTAGAAAAATAATGTATACGCTCCAAGCTTACATGGCCCGAGCAACCGGAAGGTAGCCATTCCGTTGCTGCTTTTCCTTTTTGGCGCGTTTAACCCACCGCGCGTCACCAAGGTCATCTGACAGCTCTCTCTTGATGATGCTGGAGCTGTCGGGAAATTGCCCTGCCGCGGGCCCGGGAAATGACACGCACTGTTTTCACGACCTGTATTTTGGTATTTTTTGAATAATTATTTAAATACAGCAAAATCCAATCAGTCAGTGTGGGACACGATGCATGAAGCAGAACGGTTCCACAAATGGCTTGTGTTCAGTGGTGTGGAACAACCTTAACGCCTTACTGGCGACCCCACATGGGCTGCTCTTTTGAGTTGCCTAGCCATTTTATGAACACTCGCCGCTGTAAAAGAGCTCAAAAAAGTGCAAAACCATCTTGTGTTCTCAGAGGAGTAATTAGTGAACAAAGAGGCCAGTGCAGCTGCCGCGAATGTGAGCTTTAAGGACCTTTGAATTCAACCGATTTTCGGCTCAGGCAGTAGCTCACTTACTGAGGCACTCCTTGTTTACCTTGTTTTGTTTTACACTGCCTGGATGACCAGGCCGGTGGCTACCACAGCATGTTTTTTGTTGAAAATGGCTGAGGAGTTTTATTGCGTCTAAATGGGTTGAGGATGCATGCAGCTCAGTTCTGAAAGCATGTTTGCCTCACCTTGTTGACGAGGTCCCGCAGAGTCCACAAAACGGTTAGGATTTGTGTACTTTGTAGTCCAGTCTGAAACAAATACTTGCACGAAAAACCAAGTGATGTTTTCGTAGTGATACCCAAGTACAAACCATAGTCTGATATTGACCCGGAAGTGCAGTATACATTTTGGCTATGCTTATCAAACCAACCCAAAAGACGGTTCGCCTCATCTCTGGTATAAAGAATTATGAAATAATTTACCTCACTTCTGAAAAAATGCAAGCGTTCAACAGCACTTATAGGCTAAGCGCTTTTAAACATGCCCATAAAAATTGTTTAATTGTTGGATGGTGGTGATCTGTGTGCAGGCAGTCAGGTGGTCCGTGAAAAGCTAGGTTAATAAGGAACCATAATTTTGGGCAACGGGATAAAATTTGGTGCTTTAAGGAAACAACTTGGACCCGAAATTTTGTCTAATGCATCTACATAAAGAACCACTTCGTGGGCTGGCAACATTTCACAGGAATAACAGTACCACTGACCCATTAAGCACTATGTTGAGGTTAAGAGAAGACATATTTGCGCGTTGGGATTAGTTTGGTGAGCTGAAGATACTGTTCACAAATCGGTTTCATACAACTTAGGGTGCACAGCTCTGAAATATACGAATTAAGCTGATACATTCTTGCGTTCAGCGCTTTTGCCCCTCGCAACCACGATCAGATATTGGTCAATTTATGGACGTACTGAGTTCCGTGATTGCACCTTTTGAATTCGTAGTGTGATTCTTCCAGGCCATATACTCAGGGTCTTGACATCCTCACTTTTTTCGGCTAACCCAGAATATCACTGCCATCGGCAGACGAGTGGTCGATGAATCTGTATAGAAATTTTTTATTACCTAACCGTACCTTTGGCATGCTCGTAAACATGCTTTCTAAATTTCTAGTTAGCATCCCTCCGCTAGAGCTCTCATCAATATTCTCTGCGGGGGGCAGTTAATTTTGGGTTTGGCTTGGCAACTGAGTTATTTATATGCTTCTGCTTATTTCTTTGCCAAGATTGTTTAAACACGTGTGCTCTCACAACCAACGGCAAGCTTTCCTTTTAACATGCGACCACATAAGCTGAAACGAATTACTCTTAAAAGTTAACTGGTCAAACTTATGTGGATAAAAGGCCCAAGCTTAGCATTTTCGGCAGTCTATTCCATTTTGCACCTGCCCGCGCTTTATGTGCAGGCCCCTTTCAAATCTCAGCTTGTCTGAAGTCTTCAGTGCAGCAAGCCGTCAGGCTGCCCCCTACAAATTTAAAGCTTGCCTCATGTAGAAGTTTTTAAATGCGCTAGACTTTCTGATGACGTCAACGCGGGGTCCTTCATACACTCATCAGGCAAGTTATCAAGTCATTATCCGGCGTTTACTTACTACGCAGAAGAAAGACCTTCGTTCCTGAGCACAGCAAAAAATGCTGATCCTTGCTTGAAACAGTGTTGGAAACCCGGCTATTCAGACTAAGGTCTCAGCGCCATACATTTCTTGACAGGCTCCGATTCTTTTCCTGGCTCACCCGTGAAGATAATATGTATCATGATATGTTTTACATTATAAGATAACATGTTTCAGTTGCCTTTCGCTCAGAGAAAAAATAGGAGTCAAATTTTAGGACCCCATTGGGATGCTGCAATCTGTGGTTAGGTGATTTGACTCACCTCAATTGTTAAGAGTGTGCTAGTCGAAGCGACGCTCTAACATTTTCTGCAGAATTTACCCGGCTTTCCGGAATACCCATTAGTGGGCGTGCAATATCGATGGACAGATGTGCCTTGTGCAGAATTTCCTGTGGCCTTCAGAAAATCCATGTTTTCTAAAACTCCACGACAGTGCTTTTTAGTCCTAAGGGCTTCATGGCCTTAAAATTGGCTGCTCACTTTCGAACCGGAATGGTTAATATGCTAAAAGGTTTGTGTTGCTATCAGAATCATTCGGCCATCTCTCTCTCTTTGACCCTAGAGTATATACTGCAGATATTTCAGCATATACTCTAAAACTGGTACTGTTTCTAATACTTCCACGACATCCGCGTTTGTAGTTCTACATCTCCTGATTCCATCTCCTCAAATGTCTCTTGCATTCTGACGCTGGCATGACCTGATTCTGCTGACAAACGTTTTGCTCAAGTCCATTCACGATGTTCAGTCCATCAATGACCTTCAAAATTATTGAGTAATCCATCATGAAAAGCTCTGCCCTATAATCTTGCGCCAGCAACGGCAACAGCGCAGTCAGGCCTGCGCTTTCGGGGGCCTCTGGGCGAACACAAATTTGCCGGCCTCCTTAAGTTCAAATGGTCAACCTTTCTAAACAGACTTTCGCATACCGCCATTAAACCTCAGACTAGCAGCACAAAAAACCCGTTAATTATGTAGGCCAGAGTTTGCTTGTTTCTTACTGCCTAGGCTGCGCACTAGCTTGTATATTTGGTCTCTGATGTCACCAATATGACTATAATACTCAATTTAATTTCAGCTTCTCATGAAAATGCTTCACGCCTGTATATTTTTTAATTTCAAGACATCAAGAACTTACATACTTCCTCTAGTGTACAAGCCGACCTGCTGGTATTCAAGCAAAAGCACTGGAGTACCTTCGTCACCATATGGTCCTTGTGGTTCCACGTTCTAGATAACGTTATTCCCAAAGCTATCAAAAAACGAGACCTGAAATTCGCCCCCTTTACAGCCCTCTCATTTCCCCATTTCTTAGTTGTAAAGCATCATCATAATTCGAAATGAGTAATCAATCGCTGAATCTCTAATGCAATATTGTAACACCAGCTTGGCGGGTTCACAGGAGGGTCAAACGAAGCCTTCAGTTCCTTGCAGAGCAAAGTGCAGTGGATCAGCGCGCGGCGATAAGTTCGGGATTGTATCCCTCCCTCAGGTCATCAGCCAGGGCTGCAAGCTCTGACAGCCAAGGCGCGATAATGATTCATGTGTAACTTGGCCTAAAAAAGAGTAGGCAGTAAGCAGAAAAAGGAAATTGCTGGGAAAGGGAATATCCGAAGCGTCCCGAATAAGAGAAAACCATTAAGGAATTAGCAAAATTTTCACAAGAGAGTGGAGTGGCCTATTTAATTTGGGCAGACTCGTGGACATTTGTCAACATGCAATATGACGAAGAAGCCAAAAGATGATGACAGACGCCAATATTAGCATTGACAGTAGCAAAACGCTCCAAACATTCACCGCTATGCTGGCAAAAAGTCAGATCGATTCAGTTCCTTCTTCCTAGAGTCGTGACTCTGTTACCTGGGTAAGTTTATTCAGCTCAAAGAGTCGTGCCTCAACTGATACAATAGGAGCCACTTGATGAGTTTAAAATGCTTGACGAGCTCATGCCTAACGTGTGATATTCATTTTTTCTCCTGATGGTCCATAAGCCCGTACACGCTCTCTCCCACCTCAAATGAACGGATCCCGGAATCCGTTCCCAACATTTTTGTTTCCACTGGTAGTAATGTTGCTGCTACCTTTTTAATATTAACTGCATGTGAATGGTGTCGGCAACCTTTTTATGTGGGCCGAGTGACTTTTGGTTCAGCTCTGGCTCAGCCTGTGCTTTTTCAAAGACAACCTGCTCCATCGCAGTATGCCATCCACCAATAAGTGTTCTTCTCATACTGGTCGCCTATACTCAATGAAGATTTTGTTTTCACGGTAATCACGTTCTCTGCTGCACCCTCTATTCTTTTCAGGCGGTGCCGATTTCGGTTGGACCACCGGAGCAAACATTGGTCTATACACGACTGTGATGCCCAACGCAATCTGAATTTTACATAGTAGACGAAGGTTTTCTGAAAGCCTCTGAAGGTTACAGTTTAGATACCGTGATAGAGACGTTCGTCAGCTCTGCTTCTAGGCTTCTTTTAGTATGTGGTTCTAACCCTAAAAGCTAATGCCCTGCACGTGTACTGTTTAAATGCTAGGTAGATACTCCGCAGTTTAACATAATGGAATCATACCTGACTCAACCACCCAAAGAGATCCCCTCACCGCAACTGATAGCATATTTCACAAGATTTACAATGGATGCCTTCAGTCACAAAGGAGTGTATGCATTGTTCATTTTCACACAGCAAGATTTCTGCTGGAACTGTGGGAGACACCCATGACGTATGAACGTGACAGGTAACATTTGGGACGAGTGTCATATGGCAGCACAGCTTAACGAGGGAATAGTAAGAGATATAAATGCAGCATCGCTTTCAGTTTATGAGGTAGGAGTAATTTCAAGACCACACAATTCTGATGTAGGACACACGGTCTACATTACGCGGTGCAACTCACACGCGGGTTTGCCGTTACCACACGTAGCTTCCTCTTCCTCTGTCATACACTGTTGGAAGTTGTTAGTATACTGTACACTGGCTGAAAGCAAAGCTGGCCTCTGCGATTCGACGAGACAAACTTGTTCAGGGAATTCAGGTTGATATTCGATTGCCTGATTTCACGGGTTTTCATTCACGAGCAAACCCAAGCTGTTCCAGTCTATGTACGGTAAACTGTCCAGTGTGATTGAACTAGCATAAACTAAACACTTTCGTCTAGTTCATACTGCCTGGGTTTGGTATTGCACACGGTCATCAAATAGAAAATTCCAGTAATGCTCCCATAGATATAAATTTATCCGGTCTTCTGTGAGATAACGGATGACGGGGAGAGCCAAGTTTGAAATTTCCACAATCTGAAGGTGACAACAATACAGACAACAAAGCTTTTCTCTAGCCAGCTACAATTTTCGGTTTCGATAGTTCAGATACAGAGTGCAGCAACCAAATTAAAAACGTTTCAAAATTCAATCTAGTGATTGGATCTGATTTTGTTTTGTGCATGCAAGTCAAGGTCGTTGCCTCGCATAACGCAGCGCCGGGAAAATAAATTGGGCACGATGTAACGCAATTGAAACTTGACTGTACCTACTTACACATGTTCATCGTATGACATAATGTCTGTATCTCCCTTTCTCCTTATTACAAGTACCCTCGACGAGCCACCACGAGCCCCAGACAGGAATCAGCAGCCCACTTGTACATCCATTTAGATGACCTTGAGCTATTGCTGTACCTGTACTTCACTTGTACCCGGAATCTCACTTTCAATGCACCCATGTTGTTGCCTCTCTCCGATATTCTCTCTTGCGTTACCCAACCTGCGTGAATATGTGCTTTGTGTGCTTTGTCGTTCCAATAATATCAATTTCCATATCTTCACGTTTCAGAACCGGCGTGAGCTGTCACTACATCTTCGCGAACGACGAATACGGCTGACTTCTTGAAGTCTCACGCTACAATGACCACGGAAACAACCGATGAGTTAGACACAGTAACACACGGAGATCCGACGACTCAAGAGAAGGCTTGGTTGTGAGTGCTCCAAAATAAGTGATGCAAAATGTGCCATTCTGTTCATTTCTTGAGCTTATATGTTGTGGGCTTCATGTTTCCAGGACCATCTTACGAGAAACTAATGAGAAGCTCGCTAAATCTATTGAAATGGTTGAGGAACAACTTCAGTCGATTCACGATGAAAGTAAAATTATTTATAGTCTGATTTCCAAATACCAGGTAATGAATGGAAAACCAGATACGAAATCCAAAAGGAGATCAATGATTACTTTAAGAAATCCTTTATAATTTGCGACCAGCATATACCAAAAGCGAAAAACATACTGCAAATTGGTAAGTTTTTCTCGTGCGATCTTACACAAGAAGTTAAAAGTACTGCAAGAAGGGGCTCTACCATTGTAAATCAGGTCGAATTGGATGAAGAACCCATCGAGGTTCTAGAGGAATACAAACAGTACATCCAACGACTATGCAAAGAGCTGGAGTGTCGAATTGAACAGGAAGCAAAGGTGAAAAATTCTTTTATTAGTCTGAACGTGTCACATGTTGCGCCCGCTCTTTATGATATGAATAAGGCCTTCAAAATGTTGCCAGTAACAAGTTCCTATCTCACGAAACACAGTTACAGGCAGGAAGGTGGGTCGGTCCAGTAAAGTAGGTGCAGGATCGGTCGCTAATTCAGGCCCCTGGCTTGAAGGAGCTGGCAAACCTCGGAGATATTAACGACTGAAACAAATCTGACTAGCCATATGCAGCCTGGTTCCCCATGATCTTCGATCCTAAAGCCAAATTAAGGGACATGAACTCCTTTCTTACTCGCCCTGAAACCCTACGTCGTTTGGTAGCCATAGGAGTACGGAGATTGATGAGACGATGATAGTGAATGTCTGGAAGGATGACCTGAGCCTCATAAATATCTTTGCTGACAAAAGTCGAACATGTCCAGCGTTTTCCTGTGAAATTCATTATTTCTGCTTATATTTTGTCTGAATACGATGGAAACACAAATAGTTGGACGGGCCCCATTTTGCATAGGGGTCTGCCGATTTTTGTTTATAATATGCGGCAAAATACTGTGCAGTTGAATGAACATCAAATGAAGTGAACTAGAAACAATGCCTACTCCACATGCCCAATTTTCTCCACCAGCCGCTATGTGAATTCTCCTCAGCTCATCGTGTTGTCTCTTAACACTAGTAGTATCCAAACGACGAGGGAAGGAAGTGGTGAAATTCTTGTCTTATTATGCTTCAACACAGTGGCTGGACGTCAAGTTTCTGGCTTGTTTAGCAAATATGGACAAGCTGGGACACCTAAGCAGGTAAAAAAAAACGGAACACAACTAAGGAGAACACAAATTAGAAAAGTTCCGTGGAGCAGTAAAAATTTCTGCTGGTATCGGGACACCACTGACTCGCTTCACTTCTGTTAGGTCCGGTAAGTTTTATGAAAAATGAACCACCCTTTTGCCTTGCTACTGTCCCACAAGCGGAAAGTCTGCAAACAAAACCAAGAACGTAAAATGCAGTTGAAGTGTCTGCAGAAGTGAGCACAAATCTTATGGGCATGAAGTTAAAGAATCCTGAACATAAAACCTCTCGGCAGCTGAAATAAGATGGTCAACGGTTGCTCATGGTAAAGTGATAAACGAACCTCTGGTTTGTTTTTAGGAAGTCAGTTTTGGAGGATAACGTAACGTTTACTGCCTCTTTAAATCCTCTTAAAATATTTAAAAATGCCTAGAGATTCTTACTGAAAGACTTTTCGAATGTGATTATCGCCGTCGACATTCGGAAAGACCTAGCTGCAATTGCGAGGAAAGTCAGGGAAGTTTGGCCACGGAGTCTACATGAGTACAGTTGAAATAATTAATATGTAGGATTGGCTATGTTTGCAAGAAATTCTAGAGCATAAACGGTGCATCGCAAAATCAATCCAGCGAAGAATAGTCCTTTAAGCATGCCATCAGTGATAACTTAACGAAAAGATTTATATCGTAAAGTGCTATGGCGTTGGAAAAAATCGACGGAGCGAATTAACTAATCAACTAGAATTGACCTCAGTGACTATCCAACCCTCTGTTGGTAATACTAACTAGGTATACACAAGTACTGAAAATTCTTGACGAAGCAACGCTCGTAGGGTTGGCAGAAACTCCTCGAGAGTTCACCACTGGTTTTTCCCTCCTTAGAGTTCGTCAGGCAGGCACACTGTCCGACTTTCCGTTAGTTTTATTTTCCGTTTGTACCCAAATTGTAAAGAACAAGCCAAATAACCCTACTTGTACACCACAGATTTGTTTCGGCGGGTGACTAAGCTGAGCCTCTTATTCATAATATTCTTCAACTGATTGTGCTGCAAAACTCCCGTTTCATGTCTCCTCTGGTATGACATTCGAGATATCAGTGCATTTTCTTGGAGAAGCATACTAACCCGAAGGTACATTCCTTCACTTTCTGCCAGCTTTATATTCTGCATGAAGTTAGATTATTTTGAACTGCCTAAATACACTTATTTGCAAGCAAAAACCTAAAAACAGCCGAATTGCCCGGACAAATAGAATGGCTTTGAAAGAATTCCGTCTAGCATATGTCATACTGATGAACTAACTGGATGAGATAACAGCTCGCTGTGGTAGTCCGTTAGCTCAGCTGCTTCTAACATTATTACCTGAAGGATTGAGCTGGGAGTAACTGGAGTCTCTCTTTAAAACTAAATTATTTGGAGAAATATAGTTCATAATTTGCGCATTATTTCGGTTAAAAAAGTATATACTTTGGCAGAAATTATCTGACACGTCATTAAGGAGAGCAAAGCTGCTCATGGGCTGTCAAAGATTTTTCAGTAACCTTATCAAAAGTATGTTCCAATGGGGAAATATGCTGTGTTTTCTCGAATATCAGATCGTTAAACATTAGGCGGCATTTGTGCTGCACATTCAGTTGTAGAATATCATGATTAAGAGCCACGGATGTGATTCAACTGAGTCTGTGTTTAAAGCCTAAATGATGAGCTCTACTTTTCATCGGTTCGTTGAGCTCACTAGCCGGCCTATATATTCTTATTATGATTAATTATCTGGAGTAAAACTGTTTTGACTAATTCAGCCGCTGGTTAAAAAGCACAGTTTGTTATTATATACCCACATACGTATATATTAGGGAGTGAAATTTGTGTTATTCTTCACTGGTTCAAAAAATTCGCCTTATGCTTTAAATGTCACTGTTTTCACGTTTTAGGCCTACTACTGGGCCACAGACATAAGAAAGCAAGCACTTATTGAGCTGAATTATACGTACGTACCGGCACCATCGTCGAAATTTCAGATTGAGAAAATAAACGAAAACATTCTCAAGCCGGAACGCCCAAGGTAAGATTAAATGCCCAGCCATATACAGCACACATTTAACAGCAGATATCAGCCACTAAAGCAAGAATCACAACTGGGTCTCAACTAATCTTTCGTACTTATCAATACAGCTGTGGCTGTAGCATCGGCCCGAGACATAGTAGGAGAAATTGTTCTGCCTACTAGTTCTTTTCGGATGACATGAAGCATAAGAAAAGGTTAATAGGTACTGAAGATGACTGAAATGTGGTGCATTGATGAGAGAAAGTTAAATGATTGTAGGCAATGGGGATAATAAAGCCGACGCCCAGTGACACTGTCTAACCCATAAGTGCGCCTCGAATATCTAGACTAAGGGAACTTCTGTAAAACATTCCTTCCT